>JANIIA010000005.1:30455676-30479299 GCA_027478495.1 Erythroxylum alaternifolium
AGAGCAGTACCAGGATGGGTGACCTCCTGGGAAGTCCTGCGGAAAAACAAAACCGTGAGAGCGCGAGGCCCGAGAGGTCGAGGCTCAAAGCGGACAATATCTGTAAGCGGGTGGTCTGGGCTGTTACAGTTCTGATTCGTGTTGGTGCCCTTACCTAGGTTACAAATTTGAGTAATGATCTCCTGGAAATGCTCCTTTATACGCTGCATACAAAGATCTAGCTGCTCACCAAGTCGTTGCTCATTTCGTTGCTCCAGGGCTGGTAACGCCACTCCGCTGTTAGGCGAAGTCCCAATACTATGATCATCGTCCTTGAGACTGCCGCCTCCTAGTTTCGTAAGGTTAGCCATAGAGTAGGCGATTCAATCCTGCTCTAATACCACCTGACGCAGCGAGTTAGCGTAAGATAAACAAAAGTAGAACATGTCTAGCCTTAGGAAGATAATTTGGACTCGTCTAAAAAAGAAAACTCTGAATTGTATTCATATTGAATGCCTAATACAATGAATAGAGGCATATATATATAGCCTTAGAAAACCTAGCCTTAGAAAACCCTAATCCGAAAAGAGAAAGAAATCCTAGAATAATTAGGAAAGGAAAAATGCAGTAATTTTTAGTTTGATGTATTGTGGGCCCCAAATGGCTAACCGTAGCAAAAGTTATGACCTTTGGAAGTTGGGCTTTCTTTTATGCACGGATTTCTTCTTCTGATCTTCCCAGTCCATAAACTCCTTGACTATATGCTACATGTCACTTTCCCAATGTAGCAAATGGAGGCACAAAAATTAGGTCCTCTCTCCTTTCTTCGGTTGTTTTTTTTTAATTAGAGTCAAAACTAGGTTTTACTTGGGCTCAAAAAGTTTGAAATATCCCTTAAAAAGTTAAGTTTAGAAGCTGGTCCGCGTCTACTATTACACAGGCCACGATCGTGGCCTAATGACAAGGTCTCTGTCACGATTACAGCAGACTAGGCCACGATCATTGCTTGCCCAAAAAGGTTCCATCACAATCGTAGCCCTAGGGCTTCATCTAAGCTTCCTTCAAATCTCTTATGTTCTTCTATATCTAATCTCAAGCACTAACAAATACGTCAAGGCACCTCAAATACACAAAATTAAAGCTCAATAGCATGCTCTAACCCATATAACACTGAAAAGAAAAATATCTAACCAACTAACACAATTCTAAACTTAAACATACATGAATCAATTAATTAACCACTAAAAACATACTAAAATACCTACTAAAATATCATGCAATCTACAACTATCAATCAGCATAAGATAACATTTTGCATTCCTAATGCCCACTACCAATAGATAGTAATGTCATTGGGGCTAAAAGTTACCCCATTATTATTTCAAAAAGCCATGACAAAGATTTATGACGGTATATTATCAAGTGCTTTAATTTACATTAATAACATCATGCTTTACTCTCAGACCCAGCAATGGGAAGGAAGAACTTCTTTGTTTTTACAGTGCTGGGCAGGTCAGCCATTGAAAGGAGGAGAGGAAGATTTCTAAAGGGAGTGATAAGGTTGATATGCTTTTTAGATTAAGAGAGGAAATCATCTAGGATATTCTAGTGGCCTTTGATGTGATGAAGTTTTGTGTTTGGATCTAGTATATTTGTAAAGGACGTATTGTCCATTTCTTCAATAAATAGATAATGGCTAAGGTGGAAATTAAACTCTTCTATACGTCTTTTGATTGCTAGAATCTCTTTATAAATTGTGCGATAATGTTTTTCCAAGGGTTTAAATTGTCATCTAGCATGTACACAGTAAAACCTTTTTCCTTCTATCTCCTTTATTAAAAATGTTCCCCAAAATTCTTCACTAGCATTAGTCAGATTTGTTTTCCCTTTTCAAGAATCTTCAATGGGGGTGGATGCTTCCTAATCTTCTTTAATAGCTTGACTGTCAAGATGCCCTTTATATGGTAACAAATAGGTTTCAAAATGAGTTCCCTAAAATTCTTGAATAGCATTAGTCAGATTTGTTTTCCTTTTTCAAGAATCTTCAATGGGGGTGGATGCTTCCTAATCTTCTTTAATAGCTTGACTGTCGAGATGCCCTTTATATGATAATAGATAGATCTCAGAATTAGACAATAATCATCTAGATTCCATGACAATTGTCGTCACAACAATCAAAGGAGTTAATGTTTATGAAGTAGATTACGAATTACGAAAGATAATTTCATACTCCTTATCTACGTTCCATTCATATCACTACTCCAATGTTGAGAAGTTTGAAGGATGGAACAATAAAATCCTTTTTCAGCAAGCTTAAATATTCCTAACAAAGGAAAACGAATCCTGCAGAGTAATGCTAATGAAGAATTATAGAGAGCAATTTTAATAGAGGAGATAGAAGGAAAAAGCTTTTACTATGGACATGTTAGTGAACAATTTAAACCTTCGAAAAGACATTATAAATAAAACTTTGTTATTTTTTCTCCATTCTCGTGTAACCCTTCTCCTTTTTTGTTGAAGATCTTGAAAACTAAATTTTATTTTTAAATAATTATGAAAATTATTAAGAAAATTAATTTAATTCCTAAATTCAAAAGTTAAATTTTAGTTATTTATTCTTCGGCTAAATTTTAACCTTTAAAATTTTTTGTTAACTAATTAAGGAATTTTTTAAAATTTTAATAACAAACTTTATAAAATCCTTACACATATAAAATTATTTAATTTCTATTATAAATTTATTTTATGATTAATATTTTTTAGTCAACTTCAAAAAATTCTAGTTGATCCAAACTTAAAATAAAATAAAATAAAAATTAATTACTAATAAATAAATATAACAAAATTTATTAAAACATGGTCAATTTATATTATATATTCATTGTTTTATCCAATAAAATTGAAAACGACCAGTTCTAATTTCTAACACATATCTCCCAATCAACAATTGTAATTGCAGCTAACAATACTGTTGGCAATTAAATTGCCTAGAAATAAACTTGTTTAACAAAACATACACTCAGAATTTTATTAATACTTCACACTACACAACTCGTTAGCGTTAAGTACCTTACAAAACTTTCACACCTTTTTTCACTCCCTTTTCTTTTTGATTCTTGTACAATTCATATGTAATGGCCAAATGGCCATATTTATAGAGAAGTAGAGTCAATAATAACCGACTATAATACCAACTTCAATAAAGTTGTCCAAACGAGTTCAAAAACAATTTGGATTAGTATTTTGACCAAGTCAAATACAACTCATAATATAGAAGCATGTATTAAACCAAATTTAGTTGCTAACATCCTCCCTTAAACTTGGTTTAATTATTCCGAGTGTGTTCTTCAACTTGTAAAATAACTCAGCTTTCAAGGGCTTTATAAAAATATCTACTATTTGATCTTCATATGTGCAATACTCAACTATAATTTCTTTATCTTTAATGAAATCTCGAATGTAGTGATGTTTAATGTCAATATGCTTACTTTGACCATGGAATATTGGATTTTTTGTTAAGGCAATTGCTGATTTATTATTGCAGTATATTATCGTTGGACCATCTTGTTGGTGTTGTAATTTGCTAACCATCTTCTGTAGCCAAATTGCTTGAGTAGCACAATTTGTTGCTGCTATATACTATGCTTCTGCAATTGAAAGAGTAACCACTTGTCTTTTCTTTGAAGACCAAGAAAATGCTCCAAAACCAAGATGAAAGATATAACCTAAAGTCCTTTTTTCTCTTTTCATCGTCACCAGCCCAGTCGCTATCTATATATCTAACTAGTCATACTTTTTTATTATTTGAATAAGATATGCCATCATCAATCATACTTTCAATATATCTTAAATTTTTTTTTGCGGCTTACCAATGAGATTTTCGTGGTGAATCCATAAATTTGCTTACAATTCTCACTCCGTAAACAATATCTAGCCTTGTTGTAATTAGGTACCTCAGACTTCTAATAAGTCTTTTCAAGCTTGTAGCATCAATCAAATCACCACTGCCATCTTTCATAAACTTTAAAATTTCTTCAACTTGTGTTAAAATTGGCTTACACGCATCCATCTTGAATTTCTTAAAAATATCTTTTGCATATTCCTGTTGTGAAATAGATATGCCTTCATTTGTTTACTTTACCTCGACACCAAGAAAGTAGGACATTAAATCTGTATATGTCAGTGAGCAACCATATCCTTCTTGAATTTTGACAACAATCTTGAATTATTACCAGTAAAGATCAAATCATCTATATAGAGACAAACTATAACAAAGTCTCCTTCCTTGTTGATCTTGATATACAAAGTATGTTCATACGAACACTTACAAAAACCATGTATAATGAAATAAGTATCAATACAAACATAACATTCCTTTGGTGCTTGTTTAAGACCATACAACGCCTTCTTTAGCCAATAAACCTTATCTTCTTCTCCTTGTTTATATATCCTAGTGGTTGTTCAACGTATACTTTTTCTTTAAGTACACCATTCAAAAAGGCTTATTTACATCTATTTGATAAATCTTCCAATTACTTTAAGCGGCAAGTGAAATGATTAAACATACAGTATCCAATATGGTAACAGGTGCAAACATGTCAAAATAATCGATACTTGACTTTTGTTTGTATCCTTTGACAACTACTCTTGCTTTAAAGTACAAGACTTGTACTTTGTCTTGTATAGTCGTTTGACACCAATAGGCTTCTCTCCTTTTGGTAAATTGGTTGACTCCCATGTTTTATTCTTTTCTATGGCATATATTTCTTCATCCATTGGCTTAATCCAACGACCAACATTCACTTCTTCCTTGAACATTACTGGATCACAATTTACAAAGAAGGTATTATGGGCCATAACTTCGTCATCATTTTCTTATCACCTAATTGATAATCTTTCAAATAAATGGGTGGATGTCTTTCTCGTTGTGAACTCCTAAGTGAAGGTGAAGTAGGAGGAGATGACGCTTCAGGATCAAAATGAGTTGACTCTTTAAGAACTGGAGGTGAAGATGACTCTCCAGTTTGATTAATCGTTTCCCATTCATTGTTTATAAACATCAATACTAGCAATGATTTCTTTTCTTTTTCTGATCAATCCTACACTCCTTCAAAAGTAACATCGCGACTGATGATCACTTTTTGTCTTTGGATTATAAAGCTTATAACCTTTTGTTTCTATATTGTAACTAAGAAATATACATCTTTCTGCCTTATCATCTAGCTTCTTTCTCAACTCATCAAACACATGTGAATATACTATGTAACCAAACTCCCTCATATGACTAAGATTAGGTTTTTGTCCACTCCATGCTTCTTATAGAGTTTTATCAAAAAAACTTTTAACAGGACACCTATTCAAAATATTAACCGTATAAGTCATAGCCTTTACCCAAAAACTTTTAGGTAACGTCATGCAAAATAAAAATACTTCTCACCATATCCATGATAGTTTTATTTTTCCTTTCTACTACTCCATTTTGTTGAAGAGTGTACCTTGCTATCAACTAATGCTTAATTACATGTTTTCTTAAGAAATCATCACAAACAATATATTATGTGCCTCTATCTGTTCTCAAAGTCTTGATAGAATAACCACTTTGGTTTTCAATATACGCTACAAAATTCTTAAGAACTTTATATGCCTCAGATTTCTGCTTCAAAAAACTAAACTTATTATTTTCTACTATAATCATCAATAAGTGTAATAAAGTATTTGTTACCTCTATTTGATGGAACCTTTGCATAACATAAATCTGAATGCACGAGCTCTAGTGGACATTTGGCTCTCCATGCCTGCTTTATAGGAAATGGATCCCTATACTTTTTTTCCATTACACATGACTCACAAATCTGGTCAAGAACTTGAATGGTTAGCAAACCTGATCTTTGTTTGTAAGAAACTTAATGCTTCCAAAATTCAAGTGCCCAAATGGCATATGTCATAGCCATTTATCATTGATAGTTATAGTATTTAAGCAAGAAGTATTACTACAATTAAGATATGCTAGAAATAGAAGATTGGACGTAATTCTCGTCTTTAGAATCATAACCTTTTTTATATCACTCATGGTGCATCCATCTTTATTGAAGTGTAAATCATAACCCTTTTTTTGATAGTTGTCCAATGCTTAATAGATTATGGCAAAAAGTAGGAGCATAGTGCACATCAGAAATATAATTTAAAGACGCATTTTTTTAATTTTATAACAATCTTTCCTCTTCCCACAACTAAGTTGACAATTGTCACTATTACTAGTTTCATGAGCGGCCATCAACAAAGTCTCTTGGTTATTATTCTTGGTGACTCCAGCTTGATTATCTTTATGTTCTTATCTTTGAGCACGACATTTTCTATTATAGTGACCATATTTTTTACAATTATGGCACTGAATATGTGACTCGCACTCAGATTGATAATGATCAAACTTTTTGCACTTGTAACATTGAATGTTAGATTTATCCCGAGGAGTTTCACTCTCTTTTGCTCTAGGCCTAGAATTGGTTCTGAAATTTTTACCTCCTCTACCTCTAAAATTTGAACTTCTTTAAGTACATTCTATTTTTCCTATTGCAGTTCCTGCCTCTAAAATTTGAACTTCTTTGAGTACATTCTATTTTTCCTATTACAGTTCCCTTCTTATTTCTCAACTTTACTTGGGCTTTTAGAACTTGCTTTGTTGTACGTGGTGATCTTTTATTCATTCACATTTTGTGAAACTCTCATAAAGCTTGCAAATCATTGAGTCATGGACTCCAAACCTTTAGACTCTTCAATGGCTGTGACAACATAATCAAACCAACTTGTTAACATGCGCATGATCTTCTCCACGATATCTTTTTCCGTAATTTTTATGACCATTATTTTTCATCTCATTGATTAATTTTTCATTTATGAAAAATAATCACGAATACTTTCATCCTTTCCTTGCTCCATCAACTCATATTGCCTTTTAAAATCTTGTAGTCTTGTTTTTTTAACTGTATGCTCCTTCATACGTTTTAGGAAGAATATTCCAAGCCTCCCTTGTTTTAGCACAGAATATCTTTTCAATAATCGAGAACTCAACATTTTGACAAATTAAAAACAAGGTCATTTTATTTAATCAACAATCACTAAACAGATGTGATTCTTCAGTTGTCAGTTTTTATTTTTCTACGAAGTCTTTTTCCAAAATTTCACCATATCCATTTCTTCTCAAATATATCTCAATTGAGTGTTTTCATATCGCAAAATTATTTTTGCCACCAAACTTAAAAATTGATAATTGCATTGGTTAAACTTATTAAACTTTAGTTGTTGAACTCGAAGTCATCTTGATCTACTTAAACACTTTAACCGAACTCTGATACATTTGGCAATTAAATTCCTAGAAATAAACTTGTTTAACAAAACACAAACTCAAAATTTTATTAATATTCCGCACTACACAAACCATTAGAGTTAAACACCTTACAAAACTTTCACTCCTTTTTTCACTCCCTTTTCTTTTTTATTCTTGTACAATACATATATAATGGCCAAATAGTTATGGTTGTAGAGAAGTAGAGTAGGTAATAACCGACTATAATTGCCAGCTTCAATGAAGCTGTCCAAAGGAGTTCAAAGACGTCAACTCATAATCTAGACGCATATAGTAAACCAAGTTTAGTTTCTAACACGTGCTTTCTTTCTTTACTTCTTCCCAACCTTCTCTAATAAAAACTCAAGAGATCCTTGCCTGCAATTAATCTACCATATTTATACTTCATTCTGTACTATGTTTCTTGGACAAGCTCTACGATGTTGCAGTCCACCTACTTAGTTTTCCCTCAGATTTCCAAGTCCCGTCATTGCATCAGCTTAATTTTGCACTTATAAGCCCTTCTATGGATGCTGTCAATGTACACAGGGTTACGCAGAAGCAAAAAATGCTGAAGCTTCGAAGCACAATCCACAGCGGCGTCCAAGATTCTATCTTTCTTTGCTTGAAAAACATCTCCACTGGAAAGTATATGGTTAAGGGCCAAAAGTTCACGGCTCCTAATACACCGAGGACCTGATTGAAGTAGGGAAATGCTAATGCGATTCCTGTTGTAAACATCACGAACACTGTTCGGAAACACAGCCTAAGCAGATTTAACTCAACGGCCGGTAGTAGTTTGAGGGTGTAATTGTTGTGAACAAACCAGTTGCTGGGGCATTTCATAGCAAGCCACTTCTCTGCACTTGCGAATAGTGGCTGGCAGTATACCTGACATGATCAAATGTCAATTTCAAAACTACACGCAACTAAACTCTACATTCTGCACTCTGCACTCACGTTTTGCTGCCCAAAATTAAGCTTTTATGATCGCGTAGCTTAAGCACAGAGAGCTATACCTGATAGCCACCGATTAAATGAAGGACGATGCTCGCATTGGCCAAGTCAACAAGCCAGTATGGCTCGTAAAAGCCAAACCCTGTCAAAAGGTTTCCTGGAGTGTCGTCTCCAAAGGCTGCGTAACCAAAGCCTCCACAACAAAGATAGAAGAATGTTGTAACAAAGATAGATATTGTAGAAGCCTTCTTCATGGTTTCATTTTCAGGTGGAGGAGATCTTAAAGTGTCCTTCATTTTTTGCAGATTAATCAATATCAGTCTTTAAAGGGTTGCAGATTTGTGTATCATATCAATGGTAGCTTCTTATATATCAAGAATCGATCAGACATCACACCTGTATCTCGATGAGTATAAGGGAATATGGAAACGCGAACTCAATGTCTCCGACTCCTTGTAATACCTTCCATACTTTACCTAATGCAGTGGAAGCTGAGACTCCTGTAATGCTACCTTTAACATATCCATTTTCTGCATATTCAATGTACCATAATTGGTTGTGTATCAAACAAGAATTTCTATTAACACATAAAAATCTGATTATACCTACTACTTTTGCTAAACCAAGTGCAAAACCTATGGACGCATAGGAGAAGGACATAATTGCAGCAAAAATTGATAGCCATTGTATGTTATGGAAATTTGGTATCTGAGATAGTATTATCTGAACAAGTCCAAATATTAGCATATATGAAGTGTCTCCGTATTCGCATGCAGCCTCATGCCCTTCTCTGTGGTAACAGTTTGATTTCTGGATTGCCCTTCACAAACAAAACAAGGGAAAATGAAGTTGATGAAGATATAAAAACCAAACCCCTATGAATTCAAATAATTAGAATTTGGATAGATTAGCTTAACATGATACCTCATACTGATAGCAGAAGTAATTGTATAGGCAATTCCATTCCCACATAAGCTTACTTGTACAAAGAAGTTACACAGCCAAGCATTCTTTTTCCCTGGATTCACGTAAATCACCATTTCAATTTTTTCATTAAAATGTTAAAACCTTAAAATTCAAAGCACGTTTGACTCTTAACTGCATCCGCTTGGTCTGTTTAGACAGACAGGTATTTGAGTATAACTGGAATAGTAACTCAATAGCTAATGGCGTAAAAGTTTTGAGATAGTACTTGATTCATACGTGCAGGTATATATGGCATCACATAGAAAATTCAGTTCCAACTTTAGATCCAGTTATTGTTTCTCTAACTAACCTTCAAATGAATTTCTTAATTGTGTTTATACCACTACCAGTCCCAACAACATTTGGAAGAACACGCTAATCGCATTCTCTTCGTATCCGAAGATAAGACGACGGTGGCTACGGTGGAGGTTTCTTCTCAGGAATGGTTTTCTTATATCTAATCAATGTGAAAGAAACCCACAACCAATTGTTATTCTCTGTACTCAGGTTGAAAGTTGGAAACTTAAAATCCCAGTTTAATTTATCTAAATTCTATTTTATTCAAATTCCAATATTTAGTTTGGTAGACTGAAGAGGCATTTGTAAATGCCGCTTTTACAATATTAATATAGAATAAGGATTTGTGATTCAAGTTCAGAGGGTAAATGAGATGACTTGGACATGAGAATTCTACCCAAATATCTCTTCCAACTAGCATTCAACTATTGATATAGAGTAATAGCTTCGAACTTGAAGCTTACCCAAACTCGTGTCAACAGCTTCATAGTAAGAGGTATGTCTTCTAGGACCACATTCAGGATCTGGGGATCGATAGCAATCTGAGAGAAGGTAAGTGGAGAGAAGTGTAATGGAGGCAAAAACCAACATGACCAAAGGACCTGCAATCCACCCTAACTGAGCCATGCTCCATGCTAGTGATAGGACTCCTGATCCTATCACTCCTGTTATTATGTGTGCCACAGCAGTCCATAAGGTGCCTTCACAGAAATCAAGCCATTTTAGTCAATATAATTGTAGAAGACTGAGTTTAAATTCCGAGAAAAATCAAATCATTTTCATTTTCCACCCGCACTAGAAATATATCCTAATTCCTGATTCCTTGCTCTTACAAAACACAATAAAGTTAGAGAAAAATGAAAATGAAAATGAAAGCGCAGAGAACGGCTTGTAACCGAGAACCACTTTTGTTCTGGTCGTCCTTCCGTTGCACGAGCGTCTCTATGATAACTCTTGAGCTCTTTCCAGTATCAATCAGTATCAAAAAAGATTTAAAGGACACCGAAGATGAATCGAAAATTTAAAGAAGTGCAGAAAAAAAAAAAAAAGGAATGAAAGAGCATAACCAGTTCTCTTGAGAGTATTCTCCGCCGCATATGCAGGCAACAATTGTGTCTCTAGTTGTCCTGTTTTTTCCAGCATGGTTTTCCTGCAAGAATTCACGGTAGCTCTTTGAAGCACCCTGTTGATTTATTCCACAAAACAATCACGTGGATTACAAGAATGCTTGGCTGCTTTTAGATCCAGAGGATATTGAGTTGTATACGCTTTTTCCTCGAAAAAGCCTTCGTGTCAAACTCGAACTCGTGAAAGGTGTGGCAGTTGGAAGGGAGTTGGTGACATCTTCTTGTCTTTCGCTTATATATTTATTAGCATGATAAAGTGGCATGGGTAAGGTGGACTTCCACTAAGCCTGAATCACATATTTTATTAGTGAACTGCATTTTTCTGATGACAATTGTATAACCAAATAGATACTGTAATTTTTAATAATAAAAATAATAATTGTATTTGATTTTTTTACTAAAAGAGGACGTATTAATTTTAAAACTTCAAAAAATTATGTTGTGAAACTCTAATAGAAAGTAAATTTTACTAATGATTAAAAATATTTGTTTTAATTATTTTATCTATTTTTTGTCGATGTAGAAAATTTGATTAATGTTAAAAGTGTTTATTCAATTTAATGATAAAGACAGTATGTTATCTGTGTACTTGCGGTTTTATGGTTCCGCGTGTACACTATTTTGAGACTTTAGGACAAAACATAACTGAACAAGAAATGTCGGCAACTTGTGTGAATCTAATGTTGACACATCAGCACGAGTAGAATATGTTGAACACGGAACAAAGTAGGATTTTAATGTACGGTATTACATAATATAAAAACTTGAAAATTCAAAATTTTCAGCCTAATTTTGCACTTACAAGTCCTTGAATAGATCCGATTAGTCCCATAATTGTTACAAGCAAGCACACAAAGCTAAATGTCCTGAGCACAATCCACTTTTTAGTCCAAGCCCCTACTTTCTTCTGCACAAAGTACATCTCCACAGGAAAATATACCGCCAAAGGCCAGAAATTCAGGGCTCCCAGCACCCCTAGAACTTGGTTGAAGTATGGGAACACCATAGCAATACCAGTGGTTGATGCTACATATGCTGTTCTAAAACATAGCCTCAACATATTAATTTGAAGAGGTGGAAGCAATGGGATTTTGAAGCTGTAAAACTTATTCACAAAGCTGCTGCTTGGGAACTTTCTGCCGAACCAACCTTCCGCAAATGCAAACACTGGCTGACTGTATATCTGACAGGTAAACAAAAAATCACAAAGGCAAGACTTCCAAGGCCAACACGTATAATAGTTATCCATGAAACTAATCTGATACTATCAGTTTCTGCTGTGTTAACAAGAAGTTGACAAGGTACAAAACGTAAGAAATTGAAAGAGTTCAAAGGGTTCTTAATAACAATACCTGATATCCTCCCACCAAATGAAGAGCAATGCAAGCATTTGCAAAATCAATGAGCCAGAAGGGTTCATAGAACCCAAAACCTGTAAGCAGATTCCCAGGCGTACTGTTGCCAAAAGCTGCATATCCAAAGCATCCACAGCAGAGGTAAAAGAAAGTTGTAACAAATATTGCAATCATCGATGCTCTCTTCATGGTCTTGTTTTCTGGTGGAGGCGACTTTAAGGTATCCTTCAGTAACAATATCCTCAATTCAGTTCAGCTCTTAGAATTTGAAATAATTCTTTCTGTACCAGCTAAAAGCCTAAAACTCTGTAAAATTTAAGAAAGTTGAACCCAAACCTGTATCTCAAGAAGAATAAGCGAGTATGGATAGGCAAAAGCAATGTCAGATAGTGCTTCAAAGACCAAAAATAGTTTGTCAGCTGTCTTGGCAGCTGGCACTCCACTGATACCCCCCTTGATCTTCCCATTTTCTGCCATTTGACAAATTAGAAGTAATTTTAGTTGCATACACGCGAAGATCTATTAACCTTTATATAGGACTTGGTGAGTTAATGGTAAGTTGGTAACCATTATATCTGAAAAATCTCGCATTTCTGACAAAGTAGGATTTAGGAATGATGTAATCAACATAAAAATAAATAAAAATTTGTCAATTAGGGGACTGGTACCTATAACTGTGGCAAAGCCAAGTCCCAGTCCTATAAAAGAGTAGGCAAAGGACATGATTGCTGCAAGTAATGACAGCCATGCCATGTTATGAAAATCTGGTATCTGAGACATTACTATCTGTACAGCTCCAAATAGCAGCATATAGAAACTATCCTCATATGTGCACGCAGCTTTATGCCCTTCTCTGTGATAGCAGTTTGATTTTTGAATGGCTCTGCGTTAATTCAAGTGATAGAATATGAAAATCAGCTTTTAAATTCTTTTGCACAAAATGTATTTAATATCAAGCGACGGAGCAGCTATCTAATGCATGCCATACATTGGATAGTAGTAATCTCAAGTGATACCTCATGCTGGTTGCAGTAGTAATAACATACGCAACAGCAGTTCCACACATGCTTAGATATTGTAGCAAACCACACATCCAGGTCTGTGTTCTACCTGAACTATCACTATACCAAATTAGGAATACCAATACCTATGTAAGAAGCATTCTTCCTAACACAGTTCTGAAGTCAAAAGGGTAAAGCGTTGAACTACCAAGATTCACGCGAACAGCATTAATGTAAGTGTAGTTTCGAGTCCCGGTAACAGGGTGAGGTGACCTATAGCAATCGGAAAGAAGAAATGCAGAAATGTAGGTGACAATCGCAAAGCAAAGCAAAGAGACAGGCCCCGCTATCCATCCTAGCTGCGATGTACTCCAAGCTAAGGATAGAACTCCAGATCCAATAACTGCTGTTATAATATGGGCTACAGAACTCCACAGTGTTCCTAAGTTCCCACAGACAATAAATTTAAGTTTGGATTCAAATGAAAAAGAAAAACTCAAAATAATATTCTAACCAGTTCTGGATGGGTGCCCATCATCGTCATATCGACCATCCGCTAGCTCATTAGGGTGTTCTACTGCCATGATTCTTGATCAAAGAACTTTACTTTGACTTCTGACAGCAACGAGTTAAATGGTATGATTCATATCTATCCCATCCCTATCACTTATTCAAAATTCCCTTGCACTCCTGGCCAACAACTTCGCAATGGCTATAGAATTTTGATACACAAGGGATTATTTTCATGCAGACCCCATCTAACTCCCGCTATATATATATAGTTGCTCTCTTCCCTTCACGCACTTGAAAGAGTATCTAAACACTTGAGATGTGATTAATAAGAGAAGTCATAATTACTTGAGCTTAATATTACGAATTTTGATATGGCCTAATCCATCCTCCGTCACTTTATCATATCGCTTTGTCGTTACTTCTTTAAAGTGGATATACAGTATCGAGGCTTTAGTTGTATAGGACAATAAAGGTGGACCTTCTGAATGATGTAAAAAGAAAGAAAAGGAATCTGCTGTCCATTCCTAGTTCAAGATAGCCCTCATTCGTCCAATAGCACGGAAACATCGAAAAAGGTCGACCGGTACCTGTTCCATCACATACACGACCTTAAATCTATAGTACCTTGGGTTGATTTTTTTTCCCTCTTACTTTCAGTCAATTCCCCATGATAATGTGAGCAAGATTCTCCCATTTTCGCTCAAAAGTTAGATGCTAATAACTTTACAAGCATGCAGTTTGGACGGACAAATGATCCCAATCTCTCCGGCCTTGGAAGTTCATGGTGAACATACCAAAATAGCTTTCTCTTGCATATTGGCACGTCCATATCCATGAACTTCTTTAAATTAGAGTCACAAGAACCTGGAAATTCATGTTGAACATACCAAAAGTTAATAGCTTTCTCTTGCATATTGGCACGTCCATATCTATGAACTTCTTTAAGTTAGAGTCACAAGAAGGGCATACATTGTCTCCGCCTAATTTGGTTTCTAGTTCTTTTTTCTTTTTGGAGAGGCATCGACCTTTCACAAGAAGACGTAGATATGGTTGCACTAGCAGTTCCATTAACGAATCATTATCGTCCCAGCTTTTGAGCCTGATATCACTAACGCATCCCCTTCAATGGTCCTTGAGATCACTCCAATCAAACCCAGTAAGATGTTCCTATCCTGTAAGCCCTTAACTTTTACAAGTTTGTGTCTCATCTTTTTTTCTTTCCATGGCTATTGGCTGGCCCAGAAATATTCTCGCGTGCTTCTACTTTACTGGAAATATGAAGTTACGGTGGTTTACTAATCAAACTGAAGATTTAGCTTCCAACCACCATGCTATTGTTCCAAGTAAAATTAACTAGGCGTAACAATTCCAAAGAACAACAACAACAATGCACAGAATAATTCTAATGGGGAGGTAATGCTTTTATTGTCAAACACCTGATCGTATAGAGAGATATTGTCGGTTGAAAAAGAGGGAGAAACAAGCTGAGTTAGTTGCTGAAGAAAAAGGAGATGAAGATGAAACTTTGTTCCTTGCTTGCTTTATTGCTTTGCAAAAGAATGTGCACAGGTGGTCTGGTTCGTAGTTACTGATTGTAATAATCAAGTGACTGGAAATGGAAACCTCGTAAATTACCTAGATGACTCAGAAGCTACCCGGGTAGTTTTGGGTGATGGAAGCATTCATCTATGACAGGGAAACGGCAAGGTGAAGTTGCACGATCGCCATTTAGACTCCAATTTGCAAAGTTTGATGTTGATATTTTTATATGCGTTGTACTTGAGAGTGATGAATCAAAAAAAAAGTTGTGGTTAAATTGCGATGGCTAAGGCTAAGAATATTTCTAGGCCAAAATTGTAATTTAATCCTAAAGATTTGTATACTTTACTTGTAGGTCATAGTAGACCCCACCAATAAATAAAATCAGTTGGCAGGACATAACGTGGCCTAGACATGAAATTGGAGTTTACCACCAAGCTTTTAAAATATAAAACGAGATTTATGTCAATAATAATGTAGCATTTGTTTAACTTTAATTCAATTAAAATCTAAAATATTAATGTTAACATATTACTATAATAAAAATCTTAGATTCCACGAAAACTAACCTTGATGATCAAAGTTGTTTTCAATAAGGCCAACTTGGATGACAATTGGTTGAGACGTTGTAGCAATTAGTAATAAAATAATAGGTGGATGACATACCCCGTGATTGGAAAAAAAAAACCATATACAATATGTGAGGATTGCTTATGGGAAAGTAACATCGAAGAAACATTTGCGAAAGACAAAGCTAGAAGGGCTTCACTTCCTATTGGATTGAGACACGCCGACATTTGTAGCTCAATGCTTATCTTGTATCGCAACAACTACTACTGCTACTTTTATGTTAGGGAAAAATAATAGTAAGCTTTAATGTAAACAATAAATCTTTTCTTAATAAAATTAAATATTAATAGAATAACCAACGAAAAAATTACTATAGCAAACCAAGTAAAAACACCATAATTTTATGTGAAAAATTTTTCAATAGGATATATAGGGCTGAAGTTTGCTCAAAAACTCTACGTATTATCCAAAAAAAATTACACCAATTCTTTCATAATTATAGATTAGGGTCCCCAAAAACTGGTTTTTGTGGTTGCACTTTTCTACTTGACCTAAACTTTTATTAAATGTCTAAAATACCCTTGAATGCGACCATATTTAACCAACATGTCATTACACAAAAGATGGGCTTCAATTTAGCGGGCTTATTGTCTACTACTATAAGATACCATTCACTTAGGTCATAAACTAATCATTTAACTGATCTATACAATAATTATCTTCCATGTAAGAGAGGAACTCACCGAAAACTTTATTGTGTTTGTTGATTATTATAGTCGCAATGACACTCGCTTATTTTGTTAAAGAGACACCAACGCTTTTTTGAAATTCAAACTGACAGTCATAAAGATCTTTGCAGAAGTTTACATATATTTAAAGTTTAAGCTTTGGGTACAAATTTAAAGTTTAAGCTTGATGACAATAAGGAAAATACTGATGCAAATCTTTGCAGAAGTTTACATACATTAAGTTTGTTGTCATGGTTTATGCAAAATCTTTATCAAATTTCAATTTAGAGTTATAAAATGCATCTTTTTTTTTATCTCAAATGAACAAGTTCTTATGGCTCTTTACCCAAAAAATGACAAGTTTCTGTTGAGTGGATTTTTTAATTGTGATTGGATAAAAAGAACACTGTTGGATCAACTGAGTTCTTAACACATGATCTTGGTAATAACAAAACATATTGCTTACTCTTAATAAATTTACTTTCGTTAATATTATATAATAGCTTTATTATAATGAAATAAAGCAATATATGAATAATCCAATTCAATGGAAGGACTAAGTGAATAAAGGAGCTAAGTTAATTAATTAAGCAATCAAAAGATGAATATAATCAAAGTGGAACATATAGGCAATTCAAGAGATTAAAAGCCAATTTAAGTCAAGAACAAAAAAGAACAAAGTCATTCATATGTTAGCCTAAGAGTTTCTGTAGGTTAGATGCACAAAGTATCAAAAATTAATAAAATAGGTGACTTGTAGTCGGTTAGACCATCAATTAGATGATGGGCTAACCAATAGTTGGAACATTTCTAGAAAGAATAGGTGGATTGTGTCCGGCTAGCTGATACCTTTGTCACATGTGCTTCGACTTGTCAAGGGGAGACTAGTTGATCTTTCTTATAAACTAGTTGCTATAATGATTAATTTATACGTCTAATGACTATTTGTAATGGATTCAAGTATAAATAGATCACATATGAATTATGAGAATTTTTGGCACTAAAGAAAATCTTGAGAAGTTTTAGAGACAGTTTAATTACATATCGTATCTATGTAGGCATGATATCTCATGCCATGCTCAATATAAGATACTAAGATATATTTAAGTGATTGAGATATCAAGTGGGATAAAAAAAAAAAATTGAGTAAGGATTCCTCTTGACTTATAATAAAGAAGATGTGTAAGGTTCCACTTCACCTTATGAAAGGAAGGGTTCTTTTTATCCGTAGAAATTATTACCTTTACCTATTAAAGAAGACGACGGTGAATTTTCAGACTGACGCTTAAGGAATTTATGTTGGTCAAAAGTTCTTGTAAATTAGTTTTGTCTCTCTTTTCTTATTATCTTTAATTACTATCGTGATTGCTTTGTAATTTTCATAGATGAAATTGCTATAATCATTCAGTAAAACAAATAATTCATTTATTAATTTTTAAATAGTTCGAAAGCTCTATCTTGCATGTCATACAGGACCAACAAATGCAAATGAGTGTGTTTCCGTATTGGGTTAGGAGTTCAAAAAGGCAACCGTCCATTGCCTTATCTTTAACACCACAATTTGGTCAAGGAGAATTTTGAGTGATATGAAGCGAGTTGAAGAGCAACCTACAATCTTCTACTGTGAGAACTAATCTAAATTACCACAATCAAAAACAATTGTTCAAGCATATATTTGCACATGACCTTATTTATGAGAGAGTTGATGGCACAAGGAGATTTCAAATTAAAGTATTAGTTGCTGATTTATTCAAAAGATGATTTTCTTATTTTAGAAGCGTGTTAGGATTATTCTTTAAGGATGTTGTCAAAGCTGAGTTTGTAGAAATGTTAGAATAAGTGGATAAAGAAATGTTGCACCTTAAGCTGTTGGCAGCCGTGATGGTATACGCAATTCCACACCCGTACAAGCTCTCTTGGGCGAAGACTCCACACAATACTTGGTTTCTTTCTCCTACTCATTAAGTTTATTTCAAACATTAACTGATAATTTCCGATCCTAATAAAATATGAATATATACACATAGGCAAATTAGGGATTTGTGGTATAAGGTTGGACTCGCATACCCAAATACAATTTTACAGCATCCGTTAGACTGCGGACTCTGCCAGGACCATTCTCAGGATCTGGGTATCTATACAAGTCACAGAGTAGGGAAGTAGAGGCAATGGTAACAGCCGCAAAGACTATCATGGCCAGAGTACCATAAACCCAACCAAGCTGGGCCACACTCCATGCAAGGGACAATACACCTGCCCCTATCACTCCTGCTATTACATGACATACTGCAGTCCAGAGTGTACCTGCAATGAAATAAATAGCTTTTATTAAAATCTCTGATAATCCAAAGTGCCACTTGAGTGTGAACGTTGTAGTATAGTGGTCAGAATTTTCTTTAGACCCACAACTGAATGCGATGTGAACAGGATTGCTAAATCTGCATCACTTCACCCGCAACTTCATTACAGTCTCTCATCAATTTAACAAAGATAGACCTGCAACCACTAATTATTCAACCCGAATAATACCCCATGATCCGTATGAAATTCTAGGAGTCGGAAACAGAGATTACCTGTTCTTTTCAGAGGCTTGGCTGACTCATCTAACAATGAAGAAATGCTTCCGAGTAGTGGAGATTCTTCTGTTACACCACCCATATGTTTTCTGTATGTTTTCTGAACTACTAAATTACACTACCTAATACAAGTAGTTGGGGAATTGCGCATGAAGGCTTTTCCCTAGATTTTGTTAGAATTTGGTGTCTTAGTTAGGTATGGAAGCCTGAAATCATCAAGCGATCAGAACAACTGAGATCTCCAACCTTCTACTCTTATTGGTTTGTTGCCTTTTTAGTCCCCACCATTATAGGATTATACAAATGTAAACATTTGCTGAAGTAATCGACAGCGACTTATTGCCAAAGGCTCAAGGCCGGCTTCTTCTGTCATTTTTCTCTCTCTAATCCCTCGTAATTGACGTGCGTCTCTTTTTACCAAAATGGGTATGGGGGTTCTTTCATTAAATTTTTGGAAATAAAAGAAGCATGTTAGGAAAATTCGTACTGAACCCTGTTAACTGAGTTTGGGTTTTTTTAAAAAAAATTAAAATGGATTAAAAAGAATAAGAGTTTAGTAAAACTATTATTTTACTAACAGAATATCAAAACACAAACCAAACGACGTCGTAGGCTACAGAAAGTCCACCGTGTACTATCCACTCTCTAATGTATTCTCAGACCTTCCAAAATGAGATAAGTGAAAGACTCCCTTTTCAATGTTTCACTAGAAGCTTCCTAATTAGGACTCTAATATCTCCGTCGTCAGTATCTCCAAGTGGTTGTGGAGGTATGATCTTACTGGTTTGATCCTCGTAACTTCTTCTTCTCTTTTCGTCTTCACTCACTTTCCCTTCTTAGGAGACATGAAGAGTCTTCCTGTGTGTTTGCGCTCTAACTACTATCTCTCTTCTCCCGACTGCAAGTCTTCAGCACCCGCGGAGGATCTGACGTAACCATCTCATGGAGGAGGGCTTCGTAAGGTAAGAACTCTAACTTTAGACTCCTCAGAACAGTTGTGCGTGTTATAATTGGCTAGATTAGGTTGTGGAAATACTGCTCTACTTACTAGGTATTCTTGGATTCTTGTTAGAGTCTTCGAGAAATAGCTAGTCTCATGTTGCATCTATGCTCCAACTGATTTATGAACAGTTGTTCTCTAATATTATTAGAGATGATTTCTGTGAGGGCAAGTATGCCTCTTTCCCTTTCAGCAAATTTTATGTTATTCCTTTCCTGCCAAATCTCCTGAATACATGTTGTAAAGGCTAGCATGTAAACATCCTTGTCATGTTTGGGTGCATGGTTCCATAGTATCTCTTGGATAATGTCATTCAGATTGCTGTGATGGCTATTGAGTGCATATAGAGATTCAACTTGCCTCCATACTCTATTAGAAAACTCACAGCTGAAACATAGATGGTCCCTGTCCTCATCACCTTGATTGCAAAGTATACATCTTTTATAAGGAGGAATTTTAGTCTAGACATAGTGCTTAGTCTATCATTCATGGCTAACCAGCTCAAGAAGCTAACATTTGGCTTGATAGTATTTCTCCATATCAACTTACCCCATCCTAGGTATTGTCTCATACTTCAATTTTTTTGCTTGCCTATTTGTTATGTCCCTTACACCTAGTCCATTCTAAAAGTATGTATCCTCATCTTCATTGTATCGATATTGTGGTATTGATAAAGCTCTGATCTCCTTATAGGAAAGAGCCCAGTTACCATTAGCAATTAACTCTTGGACTTTAGCTTTTTTTGAAAATCTATCCAGAGTATCCCTAGCGATCGAATGGTAAATTAGAGCTCCCTGACCTATCCAACTGTCATATCATAAGGAAATTTTATCACCTGACCCTATTCTAAAAGTAATTGTTGAAATATAAGTGGGACTTTGTCCCACGTGGAAAGAGTATATGGCCTTGAGCATACATATAAGCCTAATGAGTTACTCCTCCTAGTACCAATTAGTTTTAGGATGGAACCTCATTTGGGCTTGTATGTGCTCAGTCTATTTAGGTCCAATCATATAAAATTTAACATGATATCAGAGTAGGTTGCTTTTGAGTTACACGTCACCACCTCGTTACGATAGACTGTGTCACATGTTGGGTCATAAATTAGCCGACACGTGAGGGGGGTGTTGAAATATAAGTTGGACTTTGTCCCACATGGAAAGAATATATGGCCTTGAACATACATATAAGCCTAATGAGTTACTCCTCCTAGTACTAATTGGTTTTAAGATAGAACCTCATTTGAGTTTGTATATGTTCAGTTTATTTAGGCCTAATTATATAAAATTTAACAGTAATATGATGATATACTTCCTTCCTCAGTCTAAGAATTTGGTTTAAAAACCATGAAAACTATCTTTAAGTCTGATTGCCTATAGACTTTCACCCTTTAATATATAGGTATGCACCCATTTAACCCGTAATGACTCCTTCTCACTTGAAATTCTCCACAATCTTTTCAACATTAATCATTTGTTGCATCTGCCAATGGACTCCAAGCCTAGTCCTTTATTTGCTTTAGGTTGACAAATTTGAGTGCAGTTGACCTTGGCCATCCCTCTTTCTCCTTTCCCCTTACTTCATGGGAAGTGTTTCATCATTTTTTCCACTGTTTTGATCAGCCCCTTGGAGAGGAAAATATAAAAACCCCAATCGGTATTTATAGACATAATAATCGATTTTATGAGCTGAAGTTTGCCTTCATAGGATAATGCTTTGTTTGTCCATGAATCTAATCTCCTTTATATCCTTTCAATAAAAGGTAGGCATTCTCTAAATCTGAGTCTTCTTGAAGAGATAGAGATACCCAAATAAGTGATAGGAGGCTCTTGATGACCCATTCCAGTGATAAGAGAAATATCATTAGCTAGGTGTGCAAAACTCTTCAATAAAATGAAGAAACTTTTTTGAAAATTGATACTCAATCCCAACATCTCTTTAAAGCTTTGTAAGGTATATATTAGTACTGTAATTGAGGAGATATTAGCCTTACTAAAAAGGATTAGGTTATCTGTAAAATATAAGCTGGTTAGTGAAAGCAACTTACACTTGGTATGGAACTTGAATTCTAGAGTTGTGGAGATCTTATACTTCAGCATGAGGGTAAGAGTCTCCATGCAGATTAGAAATAGGTAGGGGAAAGAGGACTTTTAATGTGCAATTATGAGGAGATTTTCCTCTTGTGTATCCCTTCAAAAGTTCCTGCAAAATTAGGATGTTGTCTGTTACATTCCCGACTCATGGATCATGTCACAGGGCGATTCACACAGAAATCAAAATGAAGCAAATAATCTTTGTTATTGCCTTTACTCGAGTTCTTGCGTCGACCCATTTTGATAAGTAATTTGACTGATCGAAGGGAACCTGAAACCTCTGAATTTCTTAGAGAGTACTTGAATCTCAATTGAAATAATTCTCTGCCCCTTATATTATTCTGAATAAAGCCATAAATAGGCAACGTTTTACAAGCAATAAAAATCCTAACATAGTAAGTTTCTAAAATAAGAAGTAATGCCTATCTCGCTGTAAGCTTATCCTAACATCGTAAGCTTATCCTAACTGAACTTTTATTGAAATAAAATAGCTTATCCTAACTGATCTTTTATTGAAATAAAATCTAACTAAATAACTTCTAAATCGGCAAGGCTTCAGCGCTCCTTTCGCTTGTAGGACTGACCTACGAACGCATCCATAACATTATCCTCCTCCCGCTGAAACAGCTTGTCCTCAAGCTGAAATGAAGGATAAGCTTGGACAAAGCTCTCAAGGGACTCCCACGTTGCATCATCTGCAGAAAAGCCTTCCCATTGTACCAACAATTCCTTTGTACCTCTATTAAGGCGAGCTCGCACAATAGCCTTAGGCATAGCTGCAACTTTCCTAGCATCAAGGGGAGGTAAAGCAGTCGTAGTGGGTAATTCCGAGCCATGAAATGCCTTCAAAAGAGAGATATGGAAGACGTTGTGTATTTTGCTATCTGGGAGAAGTTCCAGCTCATAAGCAACCGAGCCGACATGTCGTAAAACCTAAAAGGGCCCATAAAATCTTGGTGACAGCTTGTTATAAATAGCCAGTCTAGCTGTTTTCTGCCAATAGGGATGTAGCTTCAACCACACTCGATCACCAACCATAAACTCAACATCTCGATGGCCTTTATCATACCCGTCCTTCATTCTGCATTGTGCTTATGCAAGGCGCTGCCTAATCATTTCCAACAAGTGATCCCGCTCAAAAAGAGCCACCTCTACCACATTTACCTTGGTTGAGCCGTTCGCATATGTTAAGAGGAGTAGGGGTTCTCGGCCATAAACCACATGGAATGGGGTAGTCTACAAAGAAGTATGAAAGGAGGTGTTATAGCAATACTCAGCCCAAGGAAGCCACTCGACCCATTTGCATGGCAAATTGCCTACCAAACAATGAAGATACATCTCAATGGTGTGGTTAACCAACTCAGTTTGTCCATCCATTTGTGGATGAAAAGCAGAGGAGAATTGAAGTTTTGTTCCATGTAAACGAAACAACTCCTTCCAAAAATTACTAGTGAAAATGACATCGCGGTCACTAGTGATGGATTCCGACAGCTCATGTAAGTGATGTAACATCCCGTTTCCAGAGAACGGGTCGGACCAAAGAAACGGGTCCAGATGTGGTAAATTACCACATCTCATGC
>JANIIA010000005.1:30484847-30495635 GCA_027478495.1 Erythroxylum alaternifolium
CCACCCTCGCGGGGCACGGATCCGGGTATCACTGTCGATATCGGGTTCGGGTTTTGCGGGAATGGGGTGTTACAAGTGAACAATATGTTCAAAGAAAATTTGGGCCACGTGCAGAGCAATATATGGATGAGTTAGCAGAATAAAATGAACATACTTGCAAAATCTATCAACTACAACCAATAAGGCACTTTTTCCCCAAGATTTTGGGAGCCCATCAATAAAATCTATCGAAACATCAACCCAAACCTGTGTGGGCTATTACAGAGGTTGTAGTAATTCGACAGGACTAAGCAATTCAGATTTATTGCGCTGACAAACAGGACATTCTATCACATACGTAGTAATAACAGCTTTCATACCCTTCCAGTAAAAATCACCACAAGTGCGATTAGTAGTTTTTTGAATTCCCTCGTATGCACTATCATGATAGGAAGATAGAATCGTAGTTTTTTTAATTCCCTCATATGCATTATCATGATAGGAAGATAAAATCGTAGCAACTAAAGAACTGTTGGCAGGAATAAATATTCCTAGCAACTAAAGAACTGTTGGCAGGAATAAATATTCTATTTTTAAACAGCAATAATCCATCCATAATTGACCAAGTCGACGACAATGCTCCATTTCCCACTTGCTGAAATAAAAGTGTGGCCTCTTTAGATTGCTTCAGCTCTGCTTTAACTGAGTCCACCAAAGAGCAACGAGGGGAACTGATGGTGTGCAAGGAAATGTTGTCGACGTCCCTGCGAGATAAGGCATCTGCAGTAGAGTTCAGTTTCACAGCTCGATAATCCATTGTAAACATTTATCCCATGAGTTTACTGAGCCAATGTTGTTGAGGAGGTGTGGTGAGTCACTGCTCTAACAAATATTTAAGACTATAATGGTCAATCTTAATAAGAAAAGATCTCCCCCATAAGTAAGGCCGCCAATTATGTACTGCCTTGGCCAACCCAATTAACTCCCTTTTATAAGCAGCTAGTTTTTGATGCCTCAAAGCCAACTGTCGACTGAAAAATGCTATGGGATGCCCATCCTGTTGAAGAACAGCACCGATACCCCCTCCGGAAGCATCACACTTAACCACAAAATTTTTGGTGAAATCTAGAAGATGAAGCATCGATGCTGAAGAAAGAGCTACTTTTAATTTCACAAATGCTTCTAATGCAAGATATGTCCATTGAAAAGCATTTTTTTAAACATAGAAGTAAGTGGAGCTGCCAAAATCCCATAATCAATAATGAACTTCTAGTAGTATCTTGTGAGGCCCATAAAATCACATAAAGATGTAAGAGATTGCGGCTGAGGCCAATCCTGTACAGCCTACACTTTATTCAAATCAACGCCTACACCAGCACTTGTAATAATATGGCCCAAATAAGCCACCTGCGTAGACACAAAATTGCATTTGGAGAACTTTAAGTACAGCCTGTGAGCCCGCAGTAGAGTGAACACTTTGCTCGTGTGTGTCAAATGTTCCTCCTATGATTTACTGTACACCAATATATCGTCAAAAAATACCAATACAAATTGACGCAAAAAATCTCAGAATACCTCATTTATCAGTGCTTGGAAGGTGGCTAGTGCGTTCGTCAACCCAAAAGGCATGATCAGAAACTCGAAGTGCCCATGGTGAGTATGAAATGCAGTTTTCTCAATGTCTTCCAGAGCCATGTGAACCTGATGATACCCACAACGCAAATCCAGCTTGGTGAAAAATTTAGCCCCATATAATTCGTCAAGTAGCTCGTCCACCATTGGAATGGGAAATTTGTCATGAACTGTCTTCGTATTTAACTCGCGAAAATCAATATACAAACGCCATGTGCCATCTTGTTTTGGTACTAACAAGACAGGGGAAGAGAAGGGCGAGCGACTAGGCCGTATAAATCCTTTCCATAGCAGGTTGTTACATTGAGCGTCGATCTTATCCTTTTGCCGGCATGGGTACCTATAGGGTTGTACCACGATAGGAGCTGTACCTGGAAGTAGGCATATTCTATGATCACAATGGCATATAGGGGGTAGACCTTCAGGTTCACAAAATACATAATTAAAAGCCAACAAGATCTCATCAAGTTGTCGACATGTTCACCATGAAGTGAGCCTGACATTCTCTGTGGCAGGGAAATCCTTGCAATAAAATTGAATCTCCCCTCCAATTGAAAGACATGGTTAATGTGGCAAAATCCCATAAGAGAGGACCCAAATTTTCTAGCCATTTAACTCTGAGCATCATATCAAAACCCCCCAAAGGAATCACAAAAAATTCAGCACAAAAATTGTGACCTATGATGGAGAAGGGCACACTGCGACAGACTCTAACACTACTAACTCTTTCCCCATTTGCAACTGCCACATATGCATTATTTTGGGGAGTAAGATTCAGGCTGAGTCTTCTTGCTGCAACTTGGCTAAGGAAGTTATGAGTACTTCCTGATTCAATCAAGCTAAGAACAGGTTGTTGATTCACACGAGTCTGTACCTGCATGGTACTTCCATTTCTCTATCCTGAAATTGCATGAGGAGAAATTGCAGGTGTAGTATTAGCAATATCCTCTTGTTCTTCCTCCTCCGCAACCATATCTGCCAACTCTAACCAAAATATCTTTTTACAGTGGTTTGTGGCCGAATAAGGCTCATCACAATTATAACATAGACCCTTAGCTCTCCGTTCCACCATCTTAGCTCTCGATAATTTTTTAAAAAAGGGCATTCCACTAGTGACCTGACGCGCCTCCTGGACTAGTGGATTGGTGGAATTTCGTGGCTGCCAAGCTTCTTTTTTAATGCTCCCTTTCTGTAATTGTAACCTTTGCTCATAAGCTCTTGCTAAGTTCATAGCTGCAGATAAATCAGGAGGCTTCATCAACTGGACATCCATGCTCAATATGTCGTCCAAACCTGCCATGAACAAATCAACATAAAGGTGTTCTGGGATTTTGTCGACTGATCTAGCCAATCTTTCCTGAAACTGGCATTGGTATTCCTCTATAGTCCCTGTCTGCCGTAAAGTGACCAGCTCCCCAGCTTGGTTATTACTTACTAGAGGTCCAAAACGCTGAAAGCATTGTTTTTGGAATTCTGACCAACTTAGCATCCCTCTAGTTCTTTTCAATTGATAGTACCATAACTGTGCTTCTCCCAACAAATGGAATCCTGTAAAACCCACCTTCTCTGCTTCAGGAGTTCTTTGATTGTCAAAGAACTACTCGCACTTGTGGGCCCAAATCAATGGATCTTCTCTACTGTCATAGGTGGGGAAATCCATCTTGGCGAATCGAGGTGCCATGGTTGGTGCAGGAAGGTCCTGCGACCTTGTTCTGTCTGTGGCAACCGTTGACCACTTGTTTCCCCTGTCTTTTGAACTTGACGACCTCCAAATCCCAATGTTGCAAACTGCTCCTGCATAATCTGCTCTATCCTCAGTTCCATTGTCGCAAATTTGGAGTCCACATAAGCTCGTTCTTCCACAAAACGTGCCTTTATTCTTGCTTCCCTATCATCGCCCATAGTGTTGGGCTCTGATACCAAATTGTTACGTTCTCGAATCATGGATCATGTCACAAGGCGATTCACATAGAAATCAAGAAAATAATCTGCGTTCTTGTCTTTACTCGAGTTCTTGTGTCGACCTATTTTGATAAGTAATTCAGCTCGTCAAAGGGAACCCGAAACCTCTGAATTTATTAGAGAGAACTCAAATCTCAATTGAAATAATTTTCTTCCCCCTTGTATTATTCTGAATAAAGCCATAAATAGGCAACGTTTTACAAGCAATAGAAATCCTAACATAGTAAGTTTCTAAAATAAGAAGTAATGCCTATCTCACTGTAAGCTTATCCTAACATCGTAAGCTTATCATAACTGAACTTTTATTGAAATAAAATAGCTTACCCTAACTGATATTTTATTGAAATAAAATCTAACTAAATAACTTCTAAATCGACAAGGCTTTAGCGCTCCTTCTGTTTGTAGGACTAACCTACTAATGCATCCATAACATTGTCTCCAATATTTCGCTTGCTTAAGAATACTCCTTGGTTTTCACTGATGATGTCGTGTAGCATAGATTTCAGCCTGTTAGCCAGTATTTTAGCAATAATCATGTAGCTGAAGTTAGTGCATGAGATAAGCCTGAAATCGCTCTATTTAGTAGTGTTATGAGTTTTTGGAATCAAGCACAAGGAAGTATTGTTGATCTCTTTGAAGATTACTCTTTTTTTGAAAAATTCATGCACTGCTTCTTTTATAATATTCCTCGTTGTATTCCAAATTTTCTGATAGAAGAGTCCATTCATTCCATCTAATCCAGGAGCTTTCGAGTCATTCATTTTAAAAACCATTGCTTCTATCTCTTGATTTGTGACCTGCCTTGTTAAGAGATCCCTTGATCTTCAGGAATTTGGGCTCCAAAAGCATAAGTAGGATGTCGGTTTCCTCAGCAAAAACCAGGAAGGTGGATTAAACCAAAAAAAAAAAAAAGGAGAGCTTTGGTTTGCAATGTTGGTTGCATCCCAGTATTTTAAGTGTTTAATGTGAGGTTGCTTGTCAAAACCTACAACACAATTTAATGGGAGAGCGGGTCTAAAAAGTAACAGGCAAGCATTTTAATAGTTTTCGATGGAACAGTTACAAGGACAGCACCAGTCAGGAGACAACGGGAAGTCGGGAAGAGCCAAGCCGAGACATTTGAAGCATTAGAGTGAACATCGATGAGAACTTATCAATTAGGACTTTTCGGGTTCAACTTCTTTTCTTATTGGCCCCAGCGGAAACGTACGTAACCGGACTTTAACCTATCCAGGGAAATTTACTACCTAAAGCTTGAATTTTTGAACAGACAATTCAACCGCAATTGCTTAGGGAACGAACCGTTCAAACAATTACGTGTGTGATTGTGGGAGACATAAGAAAGATCCAATTTTGCGTATGCGACAGGAGTACTTCCGAGACTAAAGCTCATACACTTGATTAGGTTCTAAATGCTGACAATTTTGACGAAAGTCTCAAGGGAAAATGCCTGCCAAGTTTTATTTTCTGTTTAAACTTCCATACATTTTTAATACACTTCGTCTTATCCCATAACACTTATCATGGACACGAATGCCACGATAGCAGACAACCTTCTTAAGTTCCAAGTCAGAAACATTTTATCGGATAAACAAGAGAAACGCAGAAGGTGGATGAGAGATTATAGTTGACACCAGCAATAACCCCACATAATTTAAACATGTATTGCTCAGTTCACCAGTACAAGAAAATTAAGACTAAGCAATTGGACCAAACTGAATTCTACAAATGAACAAATCAGTAAGACGTCCAAAGAAAAATAGACAAGCCAGATGGTAAGAAGATTGGCATTTAACATTTCTACAATATAAACATTTGGCTGCATCAACTGCTAATGATATGGATATGGCATCTTAAGCAGGTATCTCCACGTAAAAAGAACAAAATTTCAGCAAGAAACCTCTTCAACAATTTCAACTGAAAATATGAGTGTTTTGCGTGGATATATACACCGTGGTCCACAAAATTTAGTTCAAATAAATCTCTTAAACTGGCTTTCTCCATTGACTAAGGTTTTAACTCTTCCTCATCTGCAAAACCACATTCAGAGTCATCTTCTATATCAAGAAAAAGTTTACCTAGTTTACACCTTCTAATACGGCCATAACTATAGTGTTATTCAAACTAAATGCGTGGCAATGATATATGAGCACTGGAAACAGGATCAACAGAGGGTGTAGAGTTGACCTTTTGAAGTAGAATCTTCATGTACAAAAAAGCTCGCAGCAACAATAACATAGCAAAGAATGAGCATCAGTCCTTTAAAGTAATTAGATGTTCCTTCCTGCAAACATGGCATGATAATTCATTAGAAAATGCGGTGAAGGTAAAATTTTGAAAATAAAATTTAAGAAGAAATAGAAACTACTAATTTGATGACCTGCTAAGCAAGAAACATAAAAGCATATGTGAAGAAACTTCAGATCACGTTTAGCTTTACCCTTGGAACCATAAAGGATGGCCTCCAACAAAGTTTCAATAAATAAATATTTTGACAAAAGTTCTTTCATTTTCCAGCATTCAAAAGAAAAGTTGTTTTCCTAAGTTAATACTGATACACTTAAGCTAAGAAAAGAAAGAGTTCTCTGGATCTTTATACATACCTGTAGAAAGAAGGCCACCACCAATACGGTAATAAAAAGAGTTGCTGTCTCAAAAAGTTGGAAGTTTAGGTCCATGGGTTGACCCATCATCCACCCAATCACCACACAGAATGGTATCTGAGGTAAAAATGACAGTTTTCATAAGATTTAGAACATAATAACAACCACCTAGCCAGTTTCTATATACAGAATTGCCAAGATGTTGTCAAAAGTCAACAACCTTTCTTTTTCCTTTTTGCTTTTTTGAAGGTTAGATGAATTGGCTAAAATAGTTTTATTTTTTCTTTTTGAGAAAGTAAGGGGTGGCAGTCAGTGGTGGAGGGGTGCACGCGAGTAGCAAAAGCCCTCCAAAACTATAACATATGTCAAATTTCTTGAATCTTAGTACTACGGAAAATATAAGCTGACGACTGAGAGATCCAGCACTAGAATTTTGTCCCCTTATTAGTAATAGAAAACTTACCCCAAACATAGATATTTGTGTCGATGACCCTATTGCCACTCCCAATGATATATCCTGGAGATACAATTCAAAATCATAACTGTGGCGCTATGTAACAAATTATAAGGAAAGAAAAAGGGATAAGCTCTTACAAGTTTGTCTTTCATAGCAAACATAATAGCACTTGCATGCTCAGCAGCATTCCCCACAATTGGGAGCAAGATAACGCCAATGAATGCAATTGGTATACTTAAAGCATGGGATGCTCCCTACAACACAACCATCCATCAGAAGGAAATTCAATTAATATTCGCCCTAAAACATCAGTTTTAGTTCATCATAAAAAAAGGCCATCACGTTAGAAGTAGTTCTGGTAGGCATGTTTTAGCATCAGATGGTGAGACAACTCGGAAGGTTTAATTGTAATTCTTTTTTTCTTTCACTGCTTTCCTTCCTGCTTACTTAGATGAATTCTGATTTTTCCTCAAGTCTATTGAAATGGTGCCAACAAACTAACATGGAACAGTGGAGATCAGGGACTTCTATATGCACTGGTTCGCTAACAGTTTCATCTCATCAAGAATCACAATCATGTGCCAATGACCAGACCATGGGATAAACCCCTGATAACCTATGTGAGGAGTCAAGATAGATCAGCTAGCTTGTCAGCGAGCACCATACAGATGTGTAAAAGGTTTGTTAGTAAAGTTCATTTTGTACATAAAGTGGCAAGCTATGGAATTTCAATCTTACATCTATAGCATCAACTAAATAATCGGAAAGGACTGATATCCAAGCTGTAAGTACTGCAAGCCAGACCAATGACTGCACTTGAGAGATCTCTGGACTTTCGTCTTCGTCGTTGTCATCTAAGCGCTGTCCATTCCCAGAAGCTTCCTGAGTTCACAGAGTTAACAACAGCATTGATTATCCCATCTCACATGTGTGAAACACACAGAAACCTGATAATGACATGGTAGCAAACCTCACTAAGAGGGAGATATGTGTCCTTCTGACTCTTTAGCTGGTAAAAGAGATAGGCAGCATATACCAAGAGCATAACACAACTACTAAATCTCGAAAGCGCCATCTCAGATTTCCCATAATGCACCTCTGTGTGTGTATAGTGTAGAACAGCAGGAAAAAGCAGCCCCATAACTGCCATTAACAGTAATCCTGAATCCACAACAGCACTCGCCTGTAATCCGTCTTAACTCAGCTGGGATCGAACAACAAATTAAAAGGTTCCAGAAGAACATTAGGAAAAAGTGGAAGTAAAATATGTGTACCTTGTTAAAAACTTGTTCCTTCCCATAAAATGCAAGCCCGCCACAGAAGAATGCACACCCAAGCACCAACAACATGTTTGACAAAATGGAGCCTAACAAGGACAACTGAACTATGCGTATCATTCCACCTTTCATTGCATGGATTGCTATAATCAGTTCTGTAGCATTTCCAAATGTGGCATTTAAAAGACCCCCAACTGCAAACCATATCAACATCCCAATTACAGATCCAAGACCGGAACCAAGAAATGCTAGATTTTACAAGTATACATTATGTCTGTGATTTTGTACCTGTAGGTCCAGTAAAAAATGCAAGCTGCCTACATAAGAGATATGCAAGGGACATTAGGCACTAGACCATCAAAGAATTATGTAAAAAGCAGGAGCTAGAGGTATTAATCCATACTCTGTAGCATAACCTAAACGCTCAGCCAGCGGTATAATTCCCAACAAACTAAGAAAGAAGACCCATCCCTGTAATCAGATTCAACATATTAACAGGAATTATAAAATAAGAACCATAATTGTTTGCAATAGAAGTCTAGTAATTTATACTTACATTATGATGCGTTAATAAATGGACCAAGATTGCAAGAGGTCCAAAAAGCATAAGCCAATTTAGTTTACTTGAAAAAACTACAATCTTTATGCTTTTGCACACAATAGTTCTCCATGTATTACTGTCAATGGCGTGGAGACCAGCAGAAGCTGTTCCGTATTCAGCTATATGATTAGCTTGTATTTTTTGTGCTGTTCGTCTGGGGCTACAAAGTCTCTCCTCTCGAAACTCATGCACTGTTCCACTTTCAATTAGCGATCCCACCTGTAAGGGCAAAACAACACTATGAAGGCCTTTATGTACACAGAAATAATGCAACCAATCTTTCCTTCTTGCATTACGCAGCTGTCATTAGCCAATTAGTGTGGATATAGTATAACGAAAAAAGATAACGCGAATATGCAAACAAAAAAGTACTTTTCTCAATGAATTACGTAATCAAACTGGAAAATGATTCACCGTAAGCATAGCAAAAAGTGATTCCTAGATCAACGTGGATGTTAAAAGATTAAGGAAGCAATTTACTTGAAGTTGAGATTTAGTTCCTGCAGCTTGTAACTTGTGATCCATCTTCTCGAATTATAAGCAAAAGTTGTCCGCCATATCCATGAACGAGCAGTGCCGAATATCGTCCTCCCTTAAGTTTTCTCAAGCTCAAAGAAACAGGGTCCTGCATTTACAAGTCAAGTTAATAAAACCAAACAAGAAAGAACAATAGGGACATATTCACCTAAATTGCTATCTTGACATTGTAAAACCGATCCTTGATTCCACCGAAAGCATCACAATCTGACCTTGAAAACAAAGTTTGGTCTTTTATATGAAATCTCCATCCATTCCCATATAACTTATTCACAGGAGCGTATCTGATAATATAAAGCAACCCCCATTTGTCTTATAACCCATAGGGAATGTGCATAACACAAACCCATTTTTAACATCGGATACCAATCAGAAAAAACCAAAAAGAAGAAGAGAAAACGAGAATATCGATGTGGGATCTGAGAAATTACAAACCTTTTCAACGGTTTCACAGAGATAGAAAGGAGCAACCCCGGGAAGTTAAGAAACCAGATGAAAATACCTGACACACAAGATTCAAAACCGCTATGTCTATTAGAGGGCAAAGCAATAGCTACCTTCTTTTGTTGTAATTGAATCCTCCGCCTTCTTCGGTATAGATTTGGCGTGTTTTTGGACGCGTAACAGCAATGAGTTGGCCAACTTCAGACAACAAAATGAAGTCTATTTTACTTGTATCTGAGTTGAATCGCTTAGATCCTGGTCCTGATCAGACTTCATTAAGATTAAAGGTGTCTTACATGTCCCCAGTCTCTCCGCACGAACTTACAAGCTAGCACTGACATTGTCTCATATACTAATATTTAGCGTAAATGATATGATGCTTCCCTTCCTTCCTTCCAGTTAGCATCGCAGCTCATCAAAGCACAGCTTATCTGTGAATTTATTATTATTTTAAATACAAAAAAGATATAATCCATCTTTTTTCTGTATCTTAGCACTTGTAAAATTCCCATTTCTGCTATTTCTTTTATTACCATATAATCTGAAATCTCTTATTTCGTCGCAAAAACAACTCTCTTTTATTTGAACATTAGTCCTTTTTCTTTCTAAGAAAGCATTATTTAGTTTTATCTAAAGAATTTTTATTTATTCTTGAGTTCAAAAAATTCCTTGTTGATAATTACTGAGAGATAACCATTAAGTGGTCACCTTGTAATTAGGCAAGATAATAACACCAATGTGCAGAGCCGGATTAGTTAGTTGTTGTGACCCTTCTAAATAGATTCATTGAACAGATCAGAAACATGTTTCCTACTACTGAACAACATACTAATCCTTCGTTCTTTTTTCAATCAGAACAATGTCATTCTTGCATGTTCATCTCCTGCTGTGTTGGCTGAAAAGAAACAGCTGCTACTACTCTTCAAAACAAAAGCAAATTTATGCCAATGGGACAAGGACATCTTGACTCAGCAATTCGTACCGGCATCAGACATGAAAATGGAAATTTTAGCCATCCAACATGCCAAAATTGAGTTCTCCAGTGTCCCCATTACAGAGGAAGTAAGAATACACCCTGTCCCTTGCTCTTAAGGACATAAAAATATATTTCATGATCATCAAGCTGTTTTCACAACTTGGGGCAACGATTTGAAAAGGACTGCAGATGGCCTCCGCACTGTATGGTTGAGTAGGATCGTGAGCGTCAAAAGTGTTAACGCCCCAGCCTGATGAGCAGTGCCAAGCGATACCGGTACATACGATAGAAGTGTAGATATCCCTAAAGTAACCTGCATC
>JANIIA010000005.1:30596727-30607075 GCA_027478495.1 Erythroxylum alaternifolium
TAATAATAATATTTTAATTAAATATAATGTAATTAATTAAGTAATAATAATAATTTAATTAATTATATTATAATTATCTCATCGTAATCAAAAAATTACAAATACACTTAAAATAAATATTGATATAATTATAGATTAATCAATGAATTACATATTTCAAAGCATATTATACTGTAGGGGCATTTTTGTCATTGACATTGTTTTTATGTTCTGTCCACTGCAACAAATCACATTTCTGTCATCGAGACGGAAACAGTTTTTTCTGTTTTGTCCATCACAACCAAACACTTTACTGTCTTCATTTTTTGTTCTATTCCGTTTCTAAATTTTCATCTCATTTCGTCTCTATACCTAAGAGACAGTAACCAAACGCAGCGTTAAAGACAGGCAGGTCAATGTCAACGCATTGGAGAGTATAATTATTATTGGGGAGGATGATTTCATTGTTAATAATTACGCAGTCAGGCACCTGGAACCCAACCTTAAGTTCAAAGTTCAAACCCATTCTAATTCAAATAATAACAATGCTGATTGGAGAAAGAGTAATCTCTTGGTTTTCGACAACAATGAACAATCCAAAGCTCTTGCACCCACAATCAACTCCAACACGCTTCACAAGCTCCGAACAGCCCAAAGCCCTTACTCCCACATTCAACTCCAACACGCTTCAAAATCACCTTCCTCCTATTCCTCCCATGTTTTAAGAATTTCACGCACTCTAACCCATCCATATAACCAAAATAGCCAAAATAATCAAGATGTGTCTGCTGTGCACATGCCTGGTTATATTGATTGGATTGCTGTTTCATGTACATCTTATTACTACTATCACAATGACAACTATCAACTATCTCTATCCTGAAGACCCTTCGTCTCTCCTCCTTTTTAGTTCCACGTATTACCCTATTCTTAGCTACTGTTCTATTACCAGTGTTCGTGAGATTGAATCGGAAAATAAATCTATCTAATGTCCAATTTATCTCAATGATCTGTAGTTTCAATATTGTAGCCGGTCGTAACAGAAGTGGGAGGAATGGATTTCCTTGACAATATTATTCGTCAAGAAACAACACCCGAATAATACAAAGTACGATGAAAATCCCATGCTCTGTAAATACTACTAAAATACAAAGTTTTACAGAGTCACCTTGAATTCACATTTCAGGGAGGGACACTCATATTTGTATACCAAAGCAGCATCAATAGTCATAAAGTTGGATAACTTTGAAAACAAAAAGAAGAGAGATATATCCGTCTGGTCAAATCCAGTACGATCTCACAACAAAATTGATCCCTTTAAAGGTTTGAATTAGTTGGTACAAGGCGGCCAACAAAGTCTTTGTGAAACAGACGGCATCCTTTCAGACATATCCATTTGGTCTCTCCCCACTCTTGGCTGATCTCTTTTGCAAGTCTGCATCATAGTGTTGCATAGCAGCCTCTAGAGCCTGCACCAGTTTCCTTAGTCCATAAGTTTCCGCAGCACCAAAAATTCAACTAAGAAAACCAAATTTGTCCTCTACTATCTGGAAAAGAAGTGTGTACCTGTTGCATTGGCCTTATAAGGAGTGTAACCTGATGACGAAGATCTGACTGCAACGATTCCTTCAACTCCTGAAATTTAATAAATTGAAAGAATAAAGACCATTTTCAAAGGCCAGCTGCGGGACTCATGATGCCAGAAAAGGAGCCTAGGAGACGGACCGTACTTGAAAACAAGACAACCTTACCTTTGCAATGCACATACAAAATAAGCGCATTGGAGCCAATATTTATCGAAAGGAAATTAAACACTCAAAACCACGTCAATAAATCTAATACATAAGAACATACCACCAAATGAGACAACTCTGCATATCAAACATGATGATAAGAGAGTCTATCTGAATTGTGAAAGGAATGGGAAAAGGAAAGCATAGTATTGAAAACTACCTGCAGCTGTGCATCGATTTTAGACATTGCATCTTTCAGTCTGGTTACCTGTAAACACTCACATAGATGAAGACAGAAAACTGGAAGGATAAATCCTTGGAATCAGATGTCAGTTAAGAAAGGTCCAGCATGGCAAGTGCAGATCATTTTTAGACCCCTAACAATACTCATCCTTACTTTGTCCATAACTGTCTTCTTTGGCCATCTGATCATCTCATTGTAAGTTGATTCCAAAATTGTTACTGGAAATATTATGCAACTTAAACACTCAATTACAACACAAAAAAGGATCCCAACAACAAGCCCGAATAGTGTTCTTTTTAAGTTATGCATCTTACACTGCTTGAATCATCCATATCATGTAATCATTTCATCGTCAAATAATCATTCTGAATAAAAGAACTTTATTCTTTTTTCCGTAACAAGGAAAGGGTAATGACATTTACCTTACTGTAAAGGTAGCTAGTTGTGATTGGATATGATGACCAGTAATGCCTCAATAATTCTTGTATAGATACCCAATGCTGAAAGGCAAGGTTTCTCATAAACATGAGACCACTGGAAACTAACCCAAAGTCTAGGAACAAGAAAAAAATACTAGATGAAGGAACAAGCAAATTTATAAAGCGTTGGAAGTTATGAGCTGCTGTGCATGTCATGCTTCATCAAATAGCACAAATGTTTCGGTGATGCTCATTTTACACAAAAGAAAATAACTTATCAGATGCTTATTAGTCACGGAAGACAAGGGCCACTCACATGTAGCAGCTCCTCTTTAATTGAGGCGGGCAACCTGTCCAAAATACTTTCCCTAGGATTCTTCCCAAGATGGTACCTCGAGCTTGAAATGTTATGGGTCAAGACTGAAAAAACCTGTACCAGAAGTTGTATGCTTGTCTAAGAGTTACCAGCAATATTCACATTATTCAAAACTAAAGACACTGTTAAATAATAAAAAATATTTCTTGGCAGCAAATTATTCACAGAATTGGCACCAACTTGTGGGCTTTTGGCTCAAAAAAAGATACTCCAGATAGGTCATCCAATGCCTAACAGGCATGAGAGTTGTTATTAATTACCTTGACTGCAACTTCAGGTGCAACAATGGGATCCATCAATCCTGAGGCTTTAATCTCAGCAATGGAGTCTCTTAAGGAACCATATGCTTCCTGAGTGCTCAAGTTGCATTTCATTGGTTCTATTCCTATAGATGCATCTCTTGAAGTTTTATACGCACTAGATTGTTGAGAGTCAAAGTAGTCCCTAGGATCCTGATCTCAGAAATACATTATAAGTAAGAATGAGACAATAACAGAAGCAAACATTGCGGAGAAAATCAGACCTTGATGCAAAGTGCAGCCAAAGGATGGTCTTTTGGAGGTTGAAGATCTTCAAGTTCCACCAATTGGGGCCGGTTAAATCTCTCCTTGTTTGCGTCAGCTTCTTTGTCAGCTGTAGTTTGTTCTGATATCAGTAAATACAAGGGAATTTTCTGCGCAAAAAGAAAGAAGAAAGAAAAGGAACGAATCACAAAGAGTATTGACCCTGTCTTGACCGAGCAAGTGCTTCTGCCACACTGTACGTGTCTTTCAAATGCTCCTCATCTATAAGATAAGATTATAAACCACACTATCACGAGTGAGGAGCACAGAATAATAGAGTCAACCTACAGTAAGAAATAATTTCCTTGCAAACATAAATTGATTAAAAATATGAAAAATCTAACCTACAGTTGTTCCTTCAAGGACAACAGCAGAATGTCGATTGAGGTCCTGGAACAATGTCCTTCTGTATGGCTCACTCTGTGATTCAGAGACTTCCTTTCCACCATCACGAACAATCCCATGATCCTAAATTTCTCAGAAAATGCAATCAAATTAGGAAATGTGGATGCAGATTTATCAACAGAGAAAAATATTTATCCCAAAAGAAATATCTGTTGGACTTCACCACATTACCAGGGAAAGACATACAGATATAAGGTAAACATAAATTATTCAAACACTTACAGTCTATGATAACCCAGAAAAAAAGAAAACAATGCAACATAAAACAGGCATCGTAATGATGTCATTTTATATGCTAGTAATAAACAATCATGTAAATCTCAAAGATTGAAACCCAAAGTTAACCAAAAGGAAGAAAACTTATCAAATGACTAATTGAAAAGTTTCAGACCTCAGTAAATAAAATATAAATATCGATGCCAAGAAAAAGAAACAATTAATTAGCTCTCGATAGAAAAAGTCCAATTTACAAGAAAAACAAAATGAAAAATTCAAACTGAAAAGAATTTGTGAGTTTAAATGACGACGTGCAACTTACTGGAAGATGAGTATAATCATCACCTTGATCAGCTTCCATGTTTAGAGTTGGATCGACACATCTGATCTGAGACAGCAGATGTTATATAAAGGAACTTAAAACACCTCAAACTCAGATTAATAAGACCAAATGCCAAGTAAGAAATGTTACAGTATTCCATCTAAATTATATCAGAGAGAGAGCACCTTCTGTCGAGTTTCACTGGATAAAATCTCATCAGGTTTCAGAAAAAGAGCAAGCTCCTCATCTTCAGCAGCCTCTGCTGCCAAGACATTAATGTTCTTTTCTCGTTGGAGGTACAGGGCTCTACATAATTTGGTCCAGAAATCCTTGTCTGCCATCTAAATCTCAGAAATAAAGATCAAATATCAAAAGATTTTATGAAAGCTAATAAGAGGAAATAGAAACTTTCCCACTCACAATGGGAAATAACTTGACATCCATGAAAATCAGATATCCATCGTCATAAAGTTAGAAAGTCACCTTGAGCAGTCAAAAGTGGTTTCAAGATTTTACTAACCTTATTGGGAACTAATTTCAGATATGCTCTGTGGATAGCCGGTTTCTCTGCAAAAATCTGAAAGACAAATTAAGAATTAATACAAAAAAAACCAGGAATGACATACACGACAGTAACTGCGCTAATAGTTTATAAAATGGAGCCCCTAATACAAGCCAAACGAAACAACTATTTGCTACATGAAATAGTATGCTTTACAAAAAGTATTACATCGGTTTGATACCAAGTGATTCACAATTTAAAAGCATAAATTAAGAGAAGAGAGCAACAAATTAATAACTGGAACTACAGAAAAGAACAATAATTGACAAAGAAATGATGCAAAGGCGCAAGGAGAGACTTTTAATCACTAAAATTAGGAAACACAGGGTAGTACATATGTTTTTAAAATTAACTTATAGAACAAGCCTCTGTAACTGCAAAAAGATTAGAAATATAAACCAAACGCACCATTGCCAACCAAATTAATAACCATCACTTGATAAGATAAGATAATGCTAGGCAATTAAAGAAAGAAATTTCAAGGTTTGAAATTCCTGCACCAACAGATCCAGAAACAGCAAGGTAATCAGGGTTGAGGACAATAGCGTGACATCATACCTCACGAACAACTTCTGGAGTCAAACTGTATGTTACCCGTTTTGTCTGGAAGTACAAGAGAATAAAAACTGTAAACTTTGTGTCTGAAAATTTAAGGATTTCATTTCTTGCAGATGCAGACCAACAGTTTCACAAGTACACACATTGAGACAGAGATAGAAGGAAATATACCCGACTATCAAATGTTGCCTGTTCTGAAAGCATAACACTTTTAAGACCCACCCGTTGCTTTGACTTTCTGCTAGAAACCCCATCAAGCAATTTCTGAAAATAACATTCAAGCAGATAGACAAGTGCTCAGTTTAACGTTGCTCAATAATTCTATACTTGCTCTCTAGAAATGAATCAAGGAAGCTGGTCTTCATCAAATAAAAAATATGAGGCATCAATTTACAGAAAGTTGCATAGCCAAACAAAAAAAGCAGATCAAACTAATAATGTGTTTATTTCAAAGAAGCTAACCTTTCTAGAAGCCCAAAACTCATCTTCTGTCAGCACACCATTGCTCACAAACTCCTTATGAAGCTTCTGCAACTCACTGTGAAGGATCATTTTCACTGATGGCATGTGGATCATCCGAGGAAAACCATCCTTGAGCAAATATAAATATAATAGCAAACAATCCTATTACAATGGCTCATGTTGAAAGGTACGAAGGTATATTAAGGTTCCTAAGTAGTCAATCAACACTAAGGGGTGAGAAGAAAAAAAAGGAGACATACTGAGGTTTCATGCATATATTAAGGAAATGGAAAATAAAAGAAAAACCACAGAAATCTCCCACAACATAGAAGCTTGCAGGTTGATAATGGTCAATTACACTAATTCAGTATAAGCCAAAGAAGAAGGATATAAATTCTACCAGGTATTTGACCATCATGCATTAACGACTGCCTATCTTTTCTAGTTTTGTTTATTTTGAGCATACACAACCAAGAAAGATAGTCGAAGTGCAACTTAACATTGCATATGCTAAAGTAAGATTAAAGCTGATACAGAAGCCCAGGAAAGTTTAAAGAATACCAGGTTGACTAGAACAAACAAGCACAAACATTGGCCACCAAATATCAAAGAGATGCAACTCTTAAACTAATACATTTACCTATTTTCCTGCAGTAGAGTCATCCGGAGAAGCAAGTCTTGGGTACTAGGCTGTTCAGATGGAGCTTCTAAAGTATCCTTAAGCTTTGGAGTGTCCCCTGACTTTGAAAGTGCTTTTCCTATTTACAAGGCCCAAGAAATTTAACATCTAGAAGTAACAAACCATTTATATCTTTAATTACTTTCCAAGTGTTCATAATAATGTAGTAGCCAAGTCATGACCTGAGCTTATTTTGGATCAATCTATTATGCCATTAATCTTCAACTTTTTTCATTATATTATGGGTCAGAATAGTCTCAACAAAATTTACAACCGTATTTGTTAACTGTTACTACAATTGCTGATGGCTCAATAACAACTCATGTTCTTGCATCAAAAGCAAGTACAAGAATGGAGAACATGAATGTCAACGCATAAACCAAAGTAACAAAATGAAAAAATCATGCAAGTTGTCAGAAGACATAGAAACTTTAAAATTAGCTCTAAGGGTCGAAGGTATTTGTGCCTACCAACAAATTCCTTGCATACTTGGAGGTCACCATAACTTTCAAATTCAAAAATGTAACTCTCGCCCTGAAATAACATTAAAAAAAATCCAATTTGAACAATGTGCAAGCAGAAGTCACAAAGTACTCTTCAATAATGCTGAGCATGGAAACCTGGCTGGAGGTGAGATTGAGCATTGGTGCTTTATTGGATCCCTCCTTGGTGTATTTGTGATCTGCAAATGCATACAACGTGAGCAATCCAAGAACTGTTAAAAAAGAGAAACAAGAGAAAGGGGGCAAAATGAGTACTTTTAATGAATCTGAACTCCATGTCGAGCTTTGAAGCTGAGTTTTGAGAATTAGACCTGAATATTAACTTTTCCATACTCTGTTATAAAAGTGACAAAATTCCACTCAATTACATGAACTCACAACTTACTCCGTGAAATCATAGTACCAATTAATATGAATACAAACATGAACGCTGGTAGTAACTCCTTAACATTTTTAGAGAAATGGTATTGGAAACAACAGTACCCAAATACTAATGATCATGAACATGAAATCGGATTGCCCACCACCAGTTACAAGTCCAAGTTGAAAAATTGAACCCTCCAAATCAAACATTGCAACGATCGTGATCTTTCGAAAAAACATTGCAATGATCGTGATCGATTTGAATAAAAGAAACAAGATTTTTAAAAAGAAAAGAAAGAAATGAATACCAAAAGGAGGCGACCGGGAGTGCCAGGATCCTTCACAGAAGTCTTGTACTTGACTCGTCTGGTCACTTTCTCGCTCGCCATCCCAATTAAACTAAATAATTAACGTACAGAACTACTTCAATTCCTTGATTGTTAAAGAAGAGATCATTGAAATGAATCCATTCGCGAGTAGGGCAAAAAGGAGTAATTGGTAGTAACCATTACTTAGGGTATGAACGACTTATTAATAAATAATAACTTTATATAAAATGGACGGAACGAGAGTGAACGGGTAGCTTGGGTTGGCTTAGGTTTGGGAAGACAGTTTAAGCACGGCCCAGCCCGAGACGCGATTGGTCACAACAAAAGCTGGCCAATCCGAGCCTGTTGCCATCTTGAAACTTAGTTTTAAAACTTATAAATTTCCTTTATATATGTTGATAATACCTTTAACTAATCATATAAATTTAAGAAATTGATTTAATGATTAAAATATTGTTATTTTTTGAAATAGTGATTAAAATATTATTGTGATGATACATGTTTTCAACAAAGAAAAATAACTATGTAGAACACAAGATTAACAAGAACTAACTTTTCTTGGGATTTTATCAATTTCATCAAATCTTTGCGATATAATTTGATATTTTGTGAAAAGTTTAAAATATTTATTTTTTGATAAGTTGTATCATTGACTTGAGTGATAATTTACGAAAGTGTGGCACTTAATGTAGATCAATGTTACGAATATCGTACCGGACTTGATACCGAATTGGATTCTGATATGGTACTATATCGGTATCGGTTAATATCGGGTACCGTTTCACGTAATTTTTTCTACAAGTAGGTGTCGTCCCCCTTAAAGATGGAGGCTTAATTCTCTTTATATAGTCCAAAAAATTAGGTTTTATGAAGCCTCGCATTTTGCCTCTGATTTCAATTCCCACGTCCCCACGAGCGTAGGAATTACAGGCAGAAAGTTTCTGTCTTGATTTCCCACGTCCGTGGGAATTTGCCTAATTCCCACGAACGTGGGAATTGGTCCCAGAAGTGATCCTCTTGTCTTCTCTTCTATGTTCTCTTGTTCATCCTCCAACTTGCTTCCTCTCCTTTCCTACTCAAAAATAAACAATTCTTACCCTCAATTAATATCCAACACACAAGAACACATTGGAAATCAAACTTAATGAAAACATACAAAATGAATCATAAACTAAAACAATAAAGAACAATTATACTAGAAAACATAAACCAATTATCTATAAAAACATATCCTAATGAACACCTATCATCCGCCCTTTAAACTTTCTTTTTCAGCATTCTTTGTTTATAACAAACCTCAACCAAAACCTAAACTTTCCTATTTAATGACTCAACTTTCACAATGACTAATGCACTAGCCCCTTTCTTATTTGATTTTCCACCATCCTCAACCCTTATTCCACTAATAATCCTCCTCTGAATGTCCCAAAAATCCTTTCTTCCTCAGATGCTCCTCCCATGAAATCTTAGAAGCAAGTAGTTAGGGAACAAACCCCCCTAACCTTGTCCTATTCACCACCTAAGGATATGGATGGTAAACTAGTAGTTTGCCCCAACCTTAAAGTCTTGAAGGAGGGAGCTAGGGCTTAGGAATATACTATGGTTGGCTTTTTCTTTGGAAAGAGGCCACCCTTTATGTTAGTCTCTCAATGGGCCAGTAAGCCATTAAAAACTAGAGGCTTGATAGATGTTCTTCTATTTGAAGACAACTTGATTCTTTTTATCTTTACTTCTACCTAAAAAATTCAGAAGATTATGGAGGAAGGTCCTTGGCATTTCAATAACCATCTTATCTTCCTACAAATTTGGCAGCCGCACTTGAACTTTAAAACCCTTAAAATCCAAAGTATTCCACTTTAGATTAACTTCCACAATATCCCTCTTGAGTATTGGACAACATAAGGGCTTGGATTACTAGCTAGATACATCGGACGACCACTGTGTATAGATGAACATACAACAAAGAAGAAATGTGTTGGTTATGCCCGGATTTGCATCAGTGTGGATACCTCCAAAGAACTTCTAGATGAAATTTCAATAATGAGATTAGGAGAGGAAGATAAACTACGAGAAGACACAATTAAAATTTCTTACCACTGGAAACTACCTTCCATAACCCTAACCAAAATCTTGAAGGCCATGGAAAAAAATTTCAAAGCAAGGAGCTACTAAGAGCTTATGGAGTCAACTGAAGTAACTACACCTCTTGAACCCTAAGAAACCCTCATTCCTCGATATCTAGTGTCACTATGCTGCCAATTACTAATGCTTCCACACCACCTATTAACATGGAGATGCAAAACAATGAGTTATTGCAAGATTGTCAAACTATACATATGCATACATCTAAGGAGCACAGTAGTAACTATCACAAGCACCAAATACAATAATTGCAACTCAAATAGATGTCAACGCTGACTATGTCACCCTACCCACTACTTTAGGAGTTCTGTATAATGTTGAAGGAGAATCAGTTCCAATCAGATATCATTGCAACCCCTAAAGATTCTACAACACTTAAAGTGTAACACCCCACTCCCGTCAGACCCGAACCCGACATCGATGGTGATACCCGAGTTCGTACCCCGCGAGGGTGGCATGTTAGAGCACTCGATCACTCTGAAATTGGTATAAT
>JANIIA010000005.1:30688070-30698223 GCA_027478495.1 Erythroxylum alaternifolium
CAGACACCTAAGCTTATTTGATGTGAGGCACAAAATAGACATATTGGCAGAATGTATGTACAATTAGTTAACATGCGTTTAAAGCTCGGAGATTATCTAAAACAACATGTTATTTCAGTTAATGACATGATGCAAGAGTTATACTTTGGAGGTTGTCTAGCTTATGTAGATGTTGAAGTAAAGTCTATGACTTTGCTTGCGACATTACCTCAACCTCAAGGCGAACTGTTACGAATACTTTGGAATAATATGCCTAAAAAGAAGACTTATAATTTGTTAGTGATGGCATTTATTAAAGAGATGAGTAGAAGGACGTTGATTATGACTTTGTATCCTATAAGTCTTCCAAGAGAAATAGTAAGAGCTATTATACATCGAGCTTTGCGAACTATATCACGTGAACTCGTGAACTCATTTCCGCTTAGGGTTCGTTACCTATAGAGTGTTCGTAGGTTATAATACATTTACATACAAAATGTATTTTTATAAGAACAAAGTCTTGATATTTATGTAATATGTTTATATATATTTTATATAGGTATTCGTCTAAAGTAAGGTAATTAGGATTCGATTGTTGTATGAATGATGATGGAACACATTAGTGGACTTTTGATTTCATAAGCAATTGTGATCAAATTATTTACTCTATAGATGATTAATATGACATTAACGTTTATATATATTTCTTTTTTAAAAACTTAGTGTTTCAAAATGGCTACTGCTTCAAAGAATATTATTGCTGAACTCAATAGAGGTGAGAAACTCAATGGTGACAATTATGAAATCTGGAGTATGAAAATCCAATATGTATTGGAGGAGCAAGAGGCTCTTGAACCATTAAACTTAACTATGGAAGTTCCTAAGGAGGGCACTATGGCCCAGCTTAGAAGGGACTATGATGCATATGAATTGTGGAAAAAGAAGAATTCTTTAGCTCGCATCATGTTGCTGAGTAGCATGGATAATGATATCAAGCGAGAGTTCCATAAATTCCAAACTGTAAAGGACATGTGGTCAGCATTGGAGCTCATTTTGAAGGTGCTTCAGTGACCAAAGTGAGGTCACTTACAATTAAGTTCGATACTTACAAGAAGCGCCCAGATGATACAATGCAAAAGAATCTGAGGCAAATGTCCAACATAGTAAGTGAGTTACGTGATGTTGGTCATGAGCTTTCTGACGAGCAACAAGTACAAGCTATGATTAATTCACTGCCTCAGAGTTCGGAGCATATGAAGATGCACCTAACTCATAATGAGAACATCAAGACAATGGGCATCTTATCTTAGAGGAAGAGCGTCTTGAAGCCTCAAGGATGTCTTCTGAGACATATGTAGTTAGTTCTAGCTCACATGGGCTATAAACAAGAAACACAAGCATTATGGTGGATATAAGTGGAAGAAGAATAGGAAATTCAACCACTCTCCTTAGGAATCCAAGAAGAAAAAATGGAACTAACATGGAAAAGGAAAGCATCCCTTCAAGAAGAAGAACATGAAACATGTGAAGTGCTATAATTGTGGTAAAAAGGGCCACTTTGTTTGAGATTGTACCGAGCCCAAGATGGTACAACTTTATACTACAAACATTTGTTATGTAAATGTTTCTTGTTATGTTTTTCTAATTGAATCACATCTTTTATAGATTGCAGACTTAGGAGCAACCAACCATATAGCGAAGGATCGAGATGCCTTCGTTGAGTTTCGTAAACTCCTATATGGCAGTCGATGGCTTTCTGTAGGTGATGATTCTAAAGTTGCTATACAAGGAATTGGTACATGTAAATTGGATATGCGTAGAGGGCAACCCCTTATCTTACATGAAGTATTATATGCTCCACAGATTCGTAGGAATCTTTTATCTATATTGATATTAGTTATACTTGGTTTCAATATAAATTTCCACGCCGGTGGAATGGATTTGTATCTTGGATCTATTTATTATGGTAATTAATTTTTATTTGATGGTTTTAAAGTACTGGATGTGCTTAAGGAACATAATAATATTAGTTATTCATTATTCACATCTAGTAATTCCAACAATGATACAACTTTGTGGCATGCTAGACTATGTCATATTGGTCAAAATCGAATCAGTCGATTAGCTAAAGAAGGACTTTTAGGTAATCTAAGTCAATTAGATCTACCTACATGTGAGCATTGCTTAGCTGGTAAAATGGCGAGAAAGCCATTTGAAAAGGAAACTCGAGCTTTATATCCATTACAATTAATTCATTCTGACATTTGTGATTCAATGAACGTAAGGGCTAGATATGGGGTTGTTTATTTCATCACCTTCATAGATAACTATAATCAACATGGTTATTTTTATTTGATTTCTCATAAATTGGAGGAATTCGATCGTTTCATAAAATATATGAATTTGGTTGATACTCAATTAGATAAGAAAATAAAAGCATTACTTACTGATCGTGGACAAGAATACTTGTTTGACAAGTTCAAATCCTAAGTACATCACCATCAAAACAATTTTTGATGTTTGTCAAAATTGAAAAGAGATTAATCTATTTTTTTAATATAAGTTTAGGTACTTTCAATTACATGATTCCCATATTGGGGCAAATTCCTCTTGTTTGCAATAAAATAACTACACGTATGGTGAACTAAATTAGTCATAAGTTGTCGCCTAGTAATTTCTACCAGCTCAATTAAGAGTCTATTCTTCTGCATAGGTTGTTCTTAAAATAGCCTTTGTTTTCTTTCCCTCTATAAGCCATGTACCACATTACCTAAACAAATAATGAGACTAAAAGATCTCCATCATACATAGAATACTTTTGACAGAACTATTTAATCATATAATCTTAAGTTAGAGGAGGAGATAATAAGTAACAGAGCAAGCTATTGAATTCCATTCCATACATATAAGGAGTAGTAGCACTTGAAAAAGAGATGTTCTAATTATTCATTGATTGTTTGATCTCCCATCCTATAAATCTTTTTAAGCAAATGTAAATATCATTTCTGTAGCATATGTTAAGGAGTACCAAATGTCAATCTCACAAAGACTATGAGTATTAGCATTAACCCTTTTCCTATTATCTAACTAACAAATAATGGTGATGAAGATTGATCAAATTCAAATTTAAAACAAACTATGATGAAGAATAATCAAATTCCAATTTAAAACAAACTAACAAAATTAAATAAGTAGAATAGAAAGTAAAATAAAAATAATTAATAAAGGCAGTGGTACCTAGATTGTGAATCCCCCTAGGACTTTTCATGGAAATAAGACTTCATATATTAATTTAACATAAAGTTCATCAAAATGTGAAAATTCCTCAATTATATTAATATCATTTTCAATATTATTGACAACTAATCTTAGGTTGATTAATTGACATCTCTTTCTAATTAAAATCTGTAGAATCATATTAACTGCTTTATAAATTTCGTTATATAATTTGATCCTGATCTAGAATATTTATGTCAGCCTATCTAGGTTTGCATACAACTCCTTTTAGTTATGCTAGATCAATTCATACAAAGAATTTTTCAATCTCAAACGCATGAAATCAAACATGAATCGACATACCAACATATATTAATTCAAAAACAAGAAAGAACAGACAATCGAAACTCAATAAAACTAAAGAATAAATCAAAATAAAATAAAATCACTTCTTTATTTCAGCATTCATCATATCTAGGTATGCTAAAGATTTAGTTCCTAATCATGAAAGGAATAGCATAAAAACTAAAAGAAAAAAATCAAAATAAGCATGATGAAATCATTTTTAATCTTTATGAAATTTACTTTAGATTAATGGAAATCCACTACAAATATGTCTTCTTACTTGTTCTTTATTCTTTCGATTATGTGTTCTATATGGTTGATCCTAATTTGGAAGTTTTATATCAGTTGATCTCTAGGTTTGCATACAACTCCTTTTGATTATGCTAGATCAATTCATACAAAGGATTTTTTAATCTCAGATGCATGAAATCAAATATGAATCAACATACTGACATATATTAATTCAAGAGCAATAAAGAAACATAATCAAAACTCAATAAAACTAAAGAATAAATTAAAATAAAATAAAATCACTACGAAATCCATCTCAAGGTTCATCATATCTAGGTACCCTAAAAATATAGTTCCTAATCATGAAGACATAGCATGAAAACTAAAGAAAAAAATCAAAAGAAACATGATGAAATCTTTTTAAATCTTCATGAAATATACTTTAAATTGATGGAAATCCACTCTAAATATTTGTCTTTGCTTGTTCTTTGTTCTTTCTGTCGTTCTAGGTTATTAAATTATGCTTCCTAAGCTTTCCATTTGCTTTTCCCCTTAATTTTGTCTTTTCTAGTTTGAAAATTAAGTTTTTAGTTGGTACATGGGTAAGTACACAACCATGTACTTAAGAAAACACGAAATCCCATTCCAAAGCAAATCTATACATATATATATGGGCTCAAAATGGTATCATGGGCAAGTACATATGCATATACTCCTTAAACACAAGCCTATTCATAGTTGTGTAACTTTTTAAAACCTTTTTTAAAACTTGTCTTTATGTGAAACCTGGCCATGTTTCTTGAAACTCAAAAATAATAAAGACTACGAGCAAGTACATGTCAATTGGAATATCTTCTTCATTGATACACAACTCTAGCTCCTTCCCATTTTTTAGCTTTTGAGATATACGTTCTTAGTTTTCCTCTAGATCTAAACTGATAACCTCGATGTGGTTGCCAGTGGTGAACAACTTTCTTCTTAGTTTCCATACTTATTGTTGGACCCCCAAACTTTTCTTGGAAGTTAGAATTATTAAATGAGAACTTGTTGGCATTTAGTCATGACTAAAAATTAAATTTTTTTGAATTAGAAATTCATGGAGTTTATTTATGAATATTTTTAATTACATATGGTTACATGGATTAAATAGAAGTGTTAGAATTAAGTTAAGGAGTTAAAAGGTATTAGAGTAAGTATGGAAGGGTAAGTTTGGAAAGCTAGAAGTTATCTTAAATTTTATAAGAAAAGAAGGTGAAGAAAGTCATGTAAGAAAGAAAGAAAGAGACTTATTCGTGAGGTTTAGAAAGAAAGAAAAGAAGAATCTAGAATAAACTAGGAAAAAAGGAAGAGAGTCGTGTAATAATAAGAGAAAAGGGAGAGACGTGTTTGAGAGGTTAGGAAAAAGAGAGAGTTGTGAAAAATAAGAAATAAAGAGAGAAGAAAAATATAGAAAGAAGTAAAAGAAGAGAAGCAGAAACTGAACCAAAAAAGAAGAAGAAGGAAAGAAAGATAAAGGAGATAAAAAGTTGAAGAAGAAGGTTCAGCTGAGTTTTAGGTAACTCTTTATCTATTTTTTTGTTTTGATAGAAGAAGAAAGTAGAGAAACTAGGTTTTTATGTGCTAAAAATGAAGAGAGAAAGAAGAGGAACAAGAGATTTATGTTCTTAGATTTTCATGAATTTTTAACTAGATCTTAGTTCTTATAGCTTAGATAAACTAAGAGTAGATTAAGTCTAAGCTCATTTTTGGAAAATAGAGCTTTATAGAAGTTCTATTTGTGTATGTTGTATATTGATTGAATGAAAATATGTTTGATTAAAGGGAACCAAGAACTTTGAAATTAAGAGCAAGAGGAAGAACAAACTTGAGCTTGTATTTATAAGTAAAGAGGTGCGTAATATGTTTATAGTTGTTATGTGATGAGCTGAAATATTTGCTTGTATATGTACCTAAATCCTTGCCTTTTTATTATTATGAATATGGGAAAAATAATCTGTGAATGATATCATGTTTGTTTTGAAAGACTTTATTGCTTTTGTTATTAATAATAAGAAGAAAAACACAAATTTTAAGAAAATATGATTATGATATGAAATATGTAAGCATCAGAAATTTGCTTATGTGGGTAAAAGAGATACCATTTTGTTTGTCACGTGCACGTGGACCTATAGCCTTCTCCCGGCTGCCCGTTTGTGGCATATAAGCTCTAAAAAATGGACTCATTTTGTTTATGGTGTAAACCTCGGTTTCACTATTCTATTTTATAGGATTCTCTCGAGCCATATTGTTGTCTACCTTGTTGTGATTTAGTGAGCATGATTTATAATTGAATGCTTTGTTTGATGATTATAAAATATATGATATATATTATGTGATGGTAATTTAAATTAAGTGTTCTGTGAACCGGAATTGTCTATATGTATATAAATATGCTTGGTTTTGTGTGTGTGTGTGTATGGCTCATCACTGATGGCTATAAACGTATTAGCCACTGAGCTTCACAGCTCCCCCATCATTTTCCACTTCTCAGTTGCAAGAATCAGCAGATCAATAGTGAAACTTGCAAAAACTTCGGCAAATCTCCAAGAAATATTTCTTTTGTAACTAAGTTAGTTTGAATCATTTTTGGTAGCTTTATAAGCATGTTAGGTATGAGCATCCATATTGTATTTTTGTATTATGCTACTGATGTGGCTTTTGTTTGTAATTGGAGCAATGTACATACTATGTTTTATTTGAGAAATGAATGACAGTAAGAGTTAGAAGAAATATTCATTTGTTCACGTCCAAATTCCTCTTCTATTAAAATTGCTATATTTTCTAGTTAGGAACGAAATTGATAGATGTTGAATACTTTTAAATAGATTTTTCTGAAGCAATTGTTTTTAGTGAGAGTCTTATATGTATGAACTGTGTTTGTTGGATTCAGGTCTTCTGTTTTTTGTAAAAATGTATATTGACAGTAGAGAGAAAAAGGGGATGAAAATGTGTTATGAATCTTTAATGAATAAACTGTATTGATCTAGGCATAATTTAACAATGACGTCTTTATGAAAGTTGTAGATCATTCTTTTATCTTTCTAATGTCATAAAGTTTATAATTTTTGGACTTCAGTATTGAAAGTCATGAAGATTTGAAGTAGGTGTGTAAAAGTTGCACTATTCATCGATTTGCACCTCATTTTAGATTAAAGCTCGAGATCATGCACAAGCACGACCATGACTCCTCTAGCTCACACTTGTGACTTTTTGAATGTCACATCCGTGACATTCTCACCTTTTTTATTTTTTATTTTTGTTTGTGTATTTATTTTTACTCCCAACGGTGACTTATATTATTTTATCTATTTTTATTTTTACTATTATTTTCTAAAATTCTCCAATTTTGGCATTTAGTCGCCAAGAAGTAAGAACCGAAACTTGGAGCTAACATTATTTCTCTCCAATCACTCAATAATGTTCTACTTATGAAGAGACTATGGAGGTTACTCACTTATAGCACATCGTAACATTACATAAAATAACTACACCTAAAACTATAGCTAGTGATAAGTCTAGGTTGATCCTATAGAGAGTGTGTGCAAAGCTTTTGAAATGAAAAAAAATTAGGTTATGTGGGGGTTTGGTTTGATTTTAAAGAAGAAAATAAAATGAAACTAAAATAACAAAATCAAATTAAAGAAAACATTAAAAAATGATGAATATGTTAAGGACCTGGTCATTGGTTCAATTTTGGCCTATACACAATTAAACATACTCATTAAATTGTTGTTCTCATACCTCTCTTAGAAAATATTAATCATAGGTTAACAATAAGCTCTATTAACCCCGGTGTTCCTTTAGATCGTGTTTAATTAAATCAAGATCTTTAACTAAACCTAACTATCGAATAACCTAGAATAAGCTCCCTAAATTTAATTGGACATTCGTATTATGAGTTAGGAAAATAGATTAATCAAGGCAATAATCACATAAGCTCAGGTCATTTAACCTAGGTTACATTATCCCTAATAATTTGACACTAATTAGAAACAAAATAATTACGAATTGTATCCCTAATGATTTGAAGCCATAGTTACTACAAATGAATCTTACCATAATAATTACGGATCATATTGAAGATCTTAGTAATATCCAAACACAACAATTATAGATTGTGTTCAAGATTCTAGCAATTGGATTATACATAAAAACAATCAAATAAAGCATTCAGTTATTCTTACACAACACCTAAACATTAAACATAAGATAACACAATCAATCCCTAAGAGAGAACGAATAAAAAATATAATGAGAGAAATGCTTAATTAGGTTCTTCGGAATCGATATCACCTCCTAACTAGTTTCAGAAAGTTTAGCCCTCTATGGGTCTCCCAAAGATGTGCCCTATCACCCCTATTCTTCTTAAAATCAATACCTCTTTATTCCTCAAAACAATTTATAAACATTTCATACGTTTCCTGTCATCACAACATTGAATTTATGGTGAAAACTAGGTTCTTAAGTGACAAGTGTCAAAGTCACGAGCATGAGCTATATTGTCATGGGCATGACTAACATGCTAATGCTTCGTGAGCAATTTTCAACACTCTTTATGCTTGGTGTTTTCAACATATGCTCTTCAGTTTATGCATTTTCTTCTCTCTTCTTGCCCTAATCCTTCTCCTTCTTTCTCTATGAAGATAAGTGAGTGTGAATCTCAAGAAGACGACTCAAAGAAAGTGCTTTTAACTCATTTTAGCTCTTACACTTCTGAATTATACGTAAAACCGTATATGAACTCAAATGAATGTCTTAAGCATTTCATAGCAATAATCACTAAGTGTTATGGAATAAATGTATAATCAATTAAGCACATATCACTCACAGATAAGTAGTCATTGTGACGCAGGTGGATCCACACTTACTTTATAAAAAATAGGTGTTTGTGGGACTTTAAATCTAATTCTCTTGCTTCTACTACATTCAACTCCATTATGAAGATGAGGGAAAGAATGAGACATCATTTTATTCATCTAATTGGAAATGTAAAGAACACCTTCTTTTCTTTTGATAATTGGTTATCTGTTGGGCCTCTAATTAAGCTACAAGTAGTTAAACCTCTTAAATCCTTTTTAGACTTACAAAGTTCAGTAGCTCAATCTATCACTAAGAAGAATCATATCACATTTGCTAGTATACCTATAGAGTTGAAGAATGAAATTAGTCAAACTTTTCTTACTTTAGATGAGGGTTGTGTAATATGGAGAAACAATGCTGATGGAAGATTCACCAATTTGTCTTATAAAAAGGTCATTGTATATGACTTACCAACACTTCATTGGAAAAATTTGGTTTGGTTTGATCATCATCATCCTCGGGCCTCTAAAACCGTGTAGGTGACTATGTTGAATAAGCTACAACTCTTGATAGAGTTACAAAATTCACACAACTTGCTAATTAGTGCATTCTTTGTAAGAGGGATGAGGGAAAATTTTGATCATTTACTTTTTGAGTGTAGCTATGTGTTCAATACTTGGAAAGCTTTATTGTGTAGATGTTTAATCTCTAAAATCCTGCAAAATCTAAGGTAGATTAAGGACTTGCGCATTGATATAAGATACCATAATAGAACTGCAAGATGGTGTTTTACGTTTCCTTATCATTTCTTGTAACAGGTGTGTGGGATGAAAGAAATGCTCAATTTTTTGTGATACCGATTTACCTTTTTTGTTAGTTGGTCAATTATGTAATAAACCCCAAATGCACGACATAGCTATAGCTAGTATCGATAAGTACAAGTCGATCTTATGAAGACTATGAATATAGAACTTGCCCTTCCCCTATTATCTAGCTTAAGGATTGATTTTAGATTTTTAATGAAAAGAAATTAAAATTAAAATTAATAAAATAAAATAGGAAACAATAATGAACACAGAGATGTGGAATTCACTTAGAAAGCTATCGTTGTCAGAAATTATTCTCTAGGTTCTCCTTAAACCTTTAACAGAGTGATCTTTTATCATGCTATTGTTTTGTTCATGTATTAGACTGTGGAGACTCCTATGGTATGCTAATAGCTGACCTTAAGTCTACTAACAACTAGTCCTAAGGTCTCTAACTGAATTACTCAGGTTAAAACTTATAGGTTTGCATTACCAATTTATGAGTCCCTTTATTAGGTTTGATCCTAATCTGGAAGATTTACGTCATCTTATCTCTTGGGATGCAATCAACTCTTCTAATTGTAGTAGATTTATTCACACTAGGATTTCTCAATCTCTATGTATGAAATCAGATTATGATATAATATCTTGGGTTATTAGTGTTGGACCCCAAAACTTTTCTTAGAAGTTAGAACTATTATATGTGAACTGTTGGAAGTGGTAAGCTGGAAAATGTA
>JANIIA010000005.1:30983876-30995285 GCA_027478495.1 Erythroxylum alaternifolium
TATCTATTATGCATGTGCATGTATAATGCATGCATATGTCACTGTTCACTAGCAATTGGTGAGGGGATGTTACATTTGTAAATAATCATATAGATTGAGTAAATGAACATTTTGTAGTTACTCCTAGTTTCATAACTATTTTGCTTATCTTATTTTGGCAAAGGTATGAATTACCCCTAATGTTTCATAAAAAGCTAGGTTAGTTTATATCTTATCTATAGTATCGCATTGTACCTTAGCGTTTTTAAAATGATACTAATAGTATCCTAAATCCCAACAAATTTAAATTTTTGGTAGTTTTTAGTATATGGGTCATCAATTTAACCTATGTGATGTCATAACTAAATAATGTGAACTAACCACACGTTGATGCAAACTTAAAATTGATTCTCTTATGGGACTTCAAAGCTAATTCTCTTACTTCTACTACATTCAAGTCCATTATGAGGATGAGGGAAAGAATGAGCCATCATTTTGTTCATTAACTGGAAATGGGAAGAACACCTTCTTTTGGTTTGATAATTGGTTATCTGTTGGGCCTTTGATTAAGCTATAAGTAGCAGAACTTCTTAAATCCTTTTTGGATTTATAGGCTTCAATAGATCAAGCTCTCACTGAGAGGAATTATTTCACAATTGCTAGTATACCTACAAAGTTGAAGAAAGAAATTAGTCAGACTTTTCTTGCTTTAGATAAGGATTGTATAATATGGAGAAATAATACTGATGGACGATTCACCAACTTGTCTTGTAGCAAGGTCATTGTTGGCGATTTACCAACACTACAGAGGAAAATTTTGGTTTGGTTTGATCATCATCATACTCGAGCTTCTACAATCGTATGGTGGCTATCCTAAATAAGCTACCAACTCTTGATAGAATTGCAAAATTCACACAACTTGCTAATTGGTGCATTCTTTGTAAGAGTGACAAAGAAAGGTTTGATCATTTTTTTTGAGTGCAGCTATATGTCCAATACTTAGAAAGCTTTATTATGTAGATGTTTAATCTCTAAAGCTTCACGAAATCTAAGCCAGCTTAAAGAGGCCTGCAGTGATAAGAGATATTAGAATATAACAACTAGATGATGTTTTTGCATTTCCTTATCCTTCTTGTGACTACTATCTGGGATGAAAGAAATGCTCAAATTTTCCATGATACAAGCATCCCTAATTGGCATTTGGTAACTTTTTAATGTAGAGGATATGGACGCATATTAGCTTACACACACATAAGGGAGTGGACCTACACTTTCTTAAATCACATTGGGGAGTATAAATTTAATTTCACATCATCATGTTATTTAAGTTTGTAGTATGTGGTTAGTTGCTTTTCTTGTAATTTTCTAGTCCTCATGTACTAGTACTCTTATTTTGAGTGCATTTTGAGGTTTATTTTAATTATTCATACCTTTCTAATTTTTTTTGGTTAAAATTGTGCTTTTCATCTTAACATTATCACGAAAGGTCTGCATAAGTTTTTACTATAATCTTTGCTACTACTTTTGCTCTTCATTTAGGGTACAAGTATTATTTTAGTAATGTTAGGGTACAAAATGATATAAGAGATAATAGTGGGAGCTTACATAGACCTTTTGTGAAATGTTGAGGTACAAATAACGTCTTTAACATTTCTTATTTCATGGAATTGTAAAATCATGACAAAGAAGAGAGAAGATAGAGACACAAAAATGTAATAAAATTAAGAATTTTGAAACTTAGTACTTGAGTCCTTAAATTTCTAAATATAATTTTTAGTGAGTATCGTGTGAAACTATCAAAATGACGTGTGAATCTCCAAACTTAAAAACATATCATATTATTTCATTTCACTGTAATTTAATGAAATTTTAATTTTAATTTTAAATTTTGTGAGTATAAAATTTAAATAATATAATTTAACAAAGTTTTATTTTACACATTGTCAGATGTTAGAATATAAATTAAATCTTAATATAAAGTTTAATAATTAAATCATTTTTCTCAAGGAAAATTTTTTTAGTGGTCTAAATCGAACAGAGTTACTAAATTGGTATAATTGTGACTTGAGTAAAGGAATAAAAAGCTAAGTTGATGAACTTTTAGACTATTTCGATTAACTCCAAAACAATTTAATCATTCAAATAGGGTTCAAATGGAATAATCCGAATTGGATTAAAAGAGCAGGGGTACGATGGTCCAATTGTTATTCGCTTGCTTGTCGAAGAAGTGAAGGAGCCAGGTCCCTTTCTAGGATGTTCAGAAAATTGACCAACAAGCCCTTTTGTCGTTAACATTGCCATCGTGGCAAAACATGTTATTTCATTGAAACAGAGTACCTGTTTCTGAGATTTAATTCCTGCGACTTTTCATTGACCCTTGCATTATTATAGAGTAGGAAACACACAACGTACTTTCAGCTTTGGAAAAGATTCCAATGATGCATAGACGAGTGAGTGGGACTGCAGTGTTTGTTGGTGAAAATGTAAGAGGATGCCATGGGGAAAAATGGGTCAAGCATTATTCATCAGATCATCGGATACTGCTGGTTGGTGAAGGAGATTTCTCTTTCTCGTTGAGCTTAGCTGTCTCTTTTGGTTCTGGCTCCAACATTGTGGCGACCTCTCATGACACACTAGGTACTTTTTGTTTGTGCAACCAATTGACGCCGGTGGCCATATTCATGGGCTTATCCATTGTTGCCAAAAATGGAATATGAGCTTATTTAGTCCATACTGTGGCAGGAGATGTATTTTTTTCTACGATTATACTAGTTCTCTGCGTCACTATGTCTTTATCCATAAACCTAACTGCTTCCATTTTTTGTTTGTGGCTTGAAGGCCAGGGGGTTCATATCTGTGAATCAAATGCGGGGATTTTTATTAGGGTTAAACGAAATGTATGTATTACTCTTTTGTTTGACGTTTATTTCTTGGAAAGAGATGTGAAAAATGGTAAAGGCTTTACCATTCACTTGTTTTTGGGAAGTTTTGGTGTTTGATCACTGGGAAATTTTCTTCTTTTACGAATTCAGACAATAATCAAACTTATTAGTACTCTATATTTTCAGCAGCTGCGTGCTCTTAGTACTTGTATTATATTTAACACTTCTCTGCTAGTAATAAAACTCCGAGAAACATTAGTGTTTTCAGTAGACAATAACTCTACCTTGGCTGTTTTGTCTTTGCATTTCATTTGATGAAGAAGGTTAGGATTACTTTTATACACTCGGTTTGCTCTAATCATTTCTTTGTTCCTGCTGTTGAAATTATCAGTTGCCTTCGCAACTAATTAAATACCCCTAATCAACTAGGTGCTCTGATTGAGAAATACAAGGAAGTGAAATCAAATTTGGAAAAGCTGAAGAACTTAGGCGCTTCCGTATTGCATGGAGTGGATGCAACTCAAATGCAGCGTCATGAAAGTTTAAGGATGCACAAGTTTGACCGCATTGTGTTCAACTTTCCCCATGCAGGTTTCTATGGGAGGGAAGACAATCCCGATATGATTGAGTAAGATAGTAGTGGTTGTTGTATATGCTTTGCGTTATTTGCATGCTTTGCTTTAATTTTGATCAAGAATGTGTACTGAATAGATTTTAATTGTGGCTTCTCCCCCAGTTCAATGATTCTGTAGGATAATTGTGTTCCACTTGCATACAGCATTGGTTGAAGTTACACTATACTGTAATTTCGAACAAGTTCTTGAGAGACCAATAGAGTTTTTCACCTAGCAGTTTGTGAGCACTACATGTTTCCATGCGATTTCCTTTAGTGCTGATCTTAATAAGTGGAAGAATGAACTCATAATAAGTTATGTTAAAGAACTTCAAGTGGAAAGAAATTAAGTGGACGGCCTTTTATGAATGTCTCTTTATAACTCACTGTCTGTCTTTAACTTTTACCTTTTCCTTTGCCTATTACCTTTTCCTTTGCCTATTACTATAGGATTCACAGGGGCCTTCTGCTTGGGTTCTTCAGCAACGCAATTCTTATGCTAGAAACGGATGGGGAAGTACATGTGACTCATAAAACAGCTCCTCCATATTGCCTCTGGAATATTGAGGAACTTGCTTCGAGTAATTCTTTAAATTTAATTGATTCTGTTGGTTTCCTGATCAATGACTATCCAGGTTACAGCAATAAGAGAGGACATGGTGCCAACAGTGATGACCCTTTCCCTTTGGGAGAATGTAGGACCTTTAAATTTATGATGTCCCGTGGGTCAAGGCCACACATTTATTCTGATTTTAACTGCAAAACATATCAGCTACTCGAGTATAAGCTTGATAATATGATTAAATATCATAATTACGGGCAGTTGACTCCAACGGTATGTGCTAGAAGGGAAACTGAGGGTGTCTCTAATGTGTATAAACATGCCGTTTTAAAATATGGAAGTGAAGTTAATAATCCGGGTGGTCCTATTAAACAAATGCGGATGCAAAAGTGCGAAAGACTCGTACAAGAAGCACGAAGCTCTCAGCAACTTAAGGGTCATCCTGTTTTACTGCAGCATGAGAATGCTCCATTCAACTCGAGGCATCCTGAAAAGATTTTCAACATAGACGGAGATAAATTTTTAGGTTATGTTCCAAGGTGTCACCATAGAAACTACATGGTCAAACCATGGTATAGAACTCTGAATGGTTATCCCTATATGTCGCGAAGTTCAATCAGAGAGCTAGTTAGGCTCTATGGAAGACAGCAGTAACGAGACACTGGCACTAGCATATAGACCGAGAAGAACTACGCAGTTGTTCCTTTTGTTGAGAGGAACTATCAAATTATTGTATTGGCATGTCATCCGGTTGCAGGTGAAAAATCCTATCTTTTGGAACTGACATTAAGTGGAACTCATGTTTGATATTTTCCTATGAATTGGACAATAATAAATTACATTTTAACAGTTTTAATAAATTTACGGTTAAGCGAATTGTATTTGATTTAGATAAAGATAATAAAGTAATTCAATAAATGGTCTAAATTAATGGGTTGAAGTTCAGTAAGAAAAATAAGTTTCGATCAGAGTGAATCACATATACAAAAAGCTACATAAAGGTTTGAACACGTTGCCGTGAGTAACTTTCGTGAAGATGTCGGAGGATTCGTGCTTGTTTCAACTTCGTAAAGTTCGTTTTAAAGTAACGAAACCAAAATTAGATACTTCCACATTTCTTTGTTATTTTCCTTTCACGTTCGATATAGGATAAAAACTAAGGCTCTTGTTACGTGTTACACGTGACATCAAAGCGGCTATGTGATTAGGTGGTTTCAACTGAATTTTTTTCGATTTTTCTCAATAAGGGTTTCAGAGAATAACGATTTGTTTTCCGATTTTTTCTCGTGTATGGATGAGTGAAAGTATGTTACATGTCGGTAGCATTAATTGCCTGTATTGTTGCACTCATGTGCCTAACTATCGCACAATACATGCGGGAAGGTGGTCGATTTGACGTGTGAGTGACACATGTTGGATGGTTGGGTGACGCGTGACATGGTGGATGGAGGACGCATATGGCATGTGCCATCATCGAGCACAATAACTGAACAGTGGCGGTGGGACAAGTGCATGCATCACACCCGTCAGCCACTTGTCTTGCGTGTGTCTTACGCAAGTGAGGACGCTTGTCTAATGCATGAGCCACACGAGCCATCAGGGGTCCAAGGGTATTTGTGTGTGCATTGGACGTGCCATCCAGGCCACATGTAACCGTTGACATCATCGCGATGTCATGCTTACGTCAATGCATAGTAACATGTTGACATCAACATTATAATGAATGCTGACGTCAACACAAAAATTTCAAAATTATTATACAGATGCCCCAGGTAGTTTTGCCCAGTTTTTGGGTCAGTGGAATTAATAAAGTGAGTTTTTAATTTTTTGGATTTATTGCATTGGTAATAAATAAAGTTTAACTTTAGAAGAAATTAAGGCATTCTAAAGTCATTTTAAAGTAAATTTTCATGCTACGGACTTGACATGACGGAGATACTTGAGGTTTTCGTGTCTCGTGTGATAGTTTTAATGTTCAGTAATACATAATTGTCGCTTTGAATAAGATTTTTTGTAATAAAAATCTCAAATAAAGTTGATTGATAATGTTTTCAGCACTAGTATATGATAATGATATTGTGTATTTGAATTTTGCATTTATTGGTGATTCATTATCACATACAGTATGCTCATAAAAATGTGAGTATAATATATATGTGTATCCCTTGCGTTTGTAGACCTTTTGGGTATTGATAAGAATGTAGTCATCACAGTGGCCTTTTAAGTTAGTATTTTGAATTGTTCTGCTTGTATATTGAGGGATGTCTCTGGTTTTATATTCAGTTATTTTGCCAACAAGTGTTGGCCTTATATAGGATTTTGAGATGTGCATAAAGACATTAGATGAAAAAATTGTTACTTAAATGATCTATTCACCGATAGGTAATGGTATCACGAGAGTTGATAATGCGTACTTTGATCACTTTTATATGAAGGTCTAGGTACATGTATTATGTATTTAGCCTACAGATGTTTCATAATATGTATAATTAGATTCTCGATAAATATACTATTTTAAGGTTTTGAGTATCGTTATTATCCAACATTTGTATTTAACTTTACATTGTCATTTTACAGCTACTTTTTTGGTTAATGAAAGCAATGTCACCATTGAAACCCTAAATGGTTTCAATTTCAAGAAGTGGATAATGGATTTATTGATTGCAATTGAGATGATGGATATTAACATGGCCAGACAAACGGATATGCATCTCCACCTATATCTAGCAGCTTAGAGGCTGATAATACAACCTATGCAGCTTGGGATCGGTCAAACAATATGTTTTATATGACCATTAAAATATCCATACTTGACCATATTCTTAGTGGACTTTTAGGCACAACCATAGCTCGAGAGTTTCTTGATAATGTCTCTCAGAGGTACAAGATCTCGTCTAACGTAGAGATAAGTGCCTTGCTGTAAGAATTATTCTCCGTGAGGTACACTAAAGAAGGGGGAGTGCGGGAATACATAGCAAGAATAGTTTGTCTTCATAGTAAATTGAAGACGTTGAATCTTCTAATTCCTAACATCTGTATAGTTCACTAGGCTTTGAACATACTCTCTCCAAAGTTTAATTTTCTAGTGATGACATATCATCTGCAAGATGAGACTTGGGACATCAATGCTTGATTGACTGTTTTGTTGCAGAGGAGGAAAAGCTAAAGAACACTCCTCATACAGTATTGGTTGCAATAACTAAAGGAAAGGGTAAGGTTAAGCCCCAAAAGTTCAAAGGAAAGAAATCCAATTCATTTCGAAAAATGTGTACTAGTCAGTCTAGTATTGCTAAAGGTTTAGATCTAAGAGAAAGTCAATTAAAGAGGAGGAGAAACTGATGGTTGGCAATAATGAAGAAATTGATTTATAGTCTGTAGGGGGTGTATGTTTAAACCTTGATATAAGGTTTGTACTTATATACAAGACACATTTTATATATCGTCTTTTCGATTGAATCTAATATCTATATCAGTGTTAGACAAAAGGGGTTGTTGTTTTGTCATTGATATTTTTGTTGTACAATTATTTTTCAATACAAAACATAACAATACTGCCTTCTTGTCATATGGATTATATAAAATGTGTCTTACCCCTCATGAGATGTATGCTTCTTTATATATTGTTGAACCTGTTATTAGAAAGAGATCTCTGATTAAGGAAAAGTCATACATGTTGTGGCATACATGGTTAAGTCATATTTTCAGAGATAGAGTTGAGAGGTTGATAAAAGAAAATATTTTTTCAACTCTAGATTTTGATGCTCTGAAAAGATGTGTTGACTGTTCAGAGGCAAGTTGACTAAGATAAAGAAAAAGGAGTCAACTTGAGCATTTGACTTATCAGACCTCGTATGTATGGATATCATCAGTCCCTATACAACTATATTGTGCAATGGTAGATATTTTTTGACGTTTATTGATGATTGTTCTTGTTACGATTATGTTTTCTTACCTAATGAAAAGTTTGAAGTTCTTGATAAATTCAAGATCTTCAAGGCTGAAGTGGAGAACCAATTAGAAAAATCCAACAAGATTGTTAGATTTGATCGTGAAGGAGAGTATTATAGCAAAAATGGTGTTTCAGGACAAGAAAAAGATCTGTTTGTTAGGTATAAGGAATTTTGTGGAGTATTGACTCAGTTCACTATACCAAGTTGTCTTCAGCAAAATGGTGTAGTTGAAACGTGAAAGAGCACCCACTACAAGAAAAATGTCATTTTGCGATGGCTATTACCGACAGAAAACATTTTCATTCTGTTGGTAAGTAATATTAGCGACGGACATTCCCGATAGACAAAGGTGTCGTAGAAACAGCCGTAGCTAATAATTACCGATAGAAGGTAATGTTTCGTTAGTAAATTTATCGACGGATAGTCATTTTACCATTGGTAAAGTTACCGATGTTAGTCCGTCGGTAACTTTATCGATGGAATAATTACTGTCGGTATATTTACCAACAGAACATTACCTTCTGTCGGTAAACTTAATGACAGACTAGTGTAAACTGTCGGTAATATTGTTCAAACATTAGCAAGGGTTCACATTTTTGCATCGGTGAGTTTACGGACGGAATTGGTTATTTCGTATATGAATACCGACGGAATACGATTGGTTGTTCTGTCTGTGATTACCAACAGTTTATTGTTACTTATTCCATCTGTAATTACCGACAAAATAAGGTTGGCTTTTTCGTCTGTGATTATCGACAGAATATGGTTGGTTATTCCGTCGGTGATTACCAACGGATGTAATTTCATCGTTAAGTTTACAGACAGAAGTGGTTTTTCCATCTGTGATTATCAACGGTCGATCATCTTTTGTCGGTAATGTTTCTTATTTTACCGACGAATCTTCCTTCCGTCGGTAAATAATTCTGAATTTTTTTTAATAATGTACCGTCAATACTGTTAATAAATTTTATTTGAAGATATCATAATTAATGCATAATTTAAACAACTATTAATGTAACAGTATACATTTAATTTTTTTAACATAAATTTGATTGATGATATAAAGATGAAAATATCTTAATTGATAGCAAAAACATTCAATTGCGTAATTAAAATAAAATGAGCAAAAATACACTATTAATTTGGAGACGGCGGATGCTCTGTTTGGTGCGATGAGGTGCTACCTCTACCTTTCAACTCATCCACCTCATTACGGAACTGAGCTATGTACTGTATCGGCTATTGTAACTGATCCATCAACTATTGCAAATGAGTTGCCAATATCTGCACTGTGCTATGAAGTTCTTGGACTTCATTACTTATAGACTGCCTACTAAATGTTGTTGTACTAGACATGGAGGATTAAGAATAACATGTATTCGCAAATGAACCTAAGCCGAATATCCTTCCCCGACAGTCCCTACCACCCACTGCATGAAGATAGGTTTGAGTCTCATCAACATCTTCAGACTCCTGAGATTGTCGTTAAATGCTTTCTTTTATTTGGTCCTATCAGAATGCAATGTTTACACTAGTAAGTGATAATTATTAAGCATTAATATTAAACCATAAATTTAAGATACATTGAGTTCTCTACAACAGCTGTTGACGAATGACACACCGTCATGCTTTTTAGTATGAGTGTACAAAAAGAGCTGACGGGGTGTAAGCCTCATGCCTAAAGAATTTTCCTGTATAAGAATAAAATGATATGAGTGAATTAGAATTTATAAAAATTTCAACAAAGTTTGCTCTAATTTTATAATATCTACCCCTATTGAACAAAGAAAAAAACTAAAAAACATAGCCATGAATGTCACCAAACATTTATAACATTATCATTCTCAATAAGAAACACATATTGATATTCCAAAATTTACACATAAAATTCAATTGAAATACAACAAAGTAAAGAAATAAGAATATAAATGTAAAGTGTAAATACTTACAAGTCTCTCTGCATGTTCTTGGTGGGTAATAGATCTTTCTGTATGTACGGGAAGACTCTCTCCCCCCGGTCCTCCACATCTGTTGGTCGAATTACACTCTAAAATGGACATTGCCTCAGGTGATGTCCAATACTGCTGCCAACGACCCTATGTTTGTTCAGAAATGTAAGGCAGCCATACACCGGCCTTGTGTATCATAGCAATAAAGTTGTGATAACTTGTACGTGATTGTTTGTCTTATAGTCTATAAATGATCGCGTCAAATTGAGAATTCCAAAAAAATTCGTTCTGAAACAAGAGAAAAAACATTCGATTAATACTTATGATGTAATAATATTTAACTAATTAATGTATAAAACTGTTAATTAAAAAAGAAAATAATAGTTTTTGTTGTACCTCAAATTCCTGATAGTAAAACTCTTTTGTCGGCTGAGAGATATTCTTCCATACATAACCCTCAATATCAATCTTCTTCTTGAATTTTGAGGTCATGTTTCTTGAGCACAGTCCAGATATAATGAACCTAATATAAAAGCAAATAATTTTATATCATTTTGAAAATAAAAACTTAATTATAAACATATAGTATTTCATGTATTTTCACTTACATATTATTGGCAATTATAACGTAAGTTCTTCCATTAGGTCCCTCAGCTCCAGGCTGGTGGCCACCTCCTTCATCATCATTATTTATCCCTAATATCTCTGTCGATATAGGGGTAGTAAATGATGTAGGGGTGGTGGATCGTGTAGCAACATCTACAGAAGGTGATGCCTTATCTGCAAGTGTAGTAGCTAGAGGGGGAGGAGGTGATTCAGTTTTAGCTGCTACACTATGAGATGCTTCACCTGTAGAGTAAGTACCTACGAATTGTGGTCTAAATTTTGGTCGCAACATATCATGTCTTCTCTTTGGTGGCATATTTCAACCTGAAATATTACAAATTGAATTAAAAAAGGACATAAGACATCTTTCAGCTCCTTGCTCTCAATTGAACCAAAAGCTAGTTAAGTTCTTTAAGCTCCTTCAACTAACAAGTCTCAGATTTGTATGACAAGACCTACACCATATTTTTAGATTATGAAACTCCACACTAGTTTCATAAAAGTTTACTAGTTCAGGAATTTCGGTTAAAATTTATTGACCAGAGATTCTGCAAAGAAATGATAGGAAAGTAAAACTATGAACCCATATATATATATGTGTGTGTGTGTGTGTGTGTGTGTGTGTGTGTGTGTGTGTGTGTGTGTGTGTGTGCTTCAAACACCTATTGTGGTATAAACTTCAACTTAAATCCAATCTTAGATGTGATTTTTTTCCTTTAGCTTTCTTTAATTGGTAGTAACTGCAGGTTTTCTACTAATCTAACCGAGTTAATGAACAAACAAAAACTTTAAATGGAGATGGATCAAATCAAAACATAATCAAGTTTCTGATGCTACTCATGTATAATCTTCTCTTGAAGCTTAATTT
>JANIIA010000005.1:31060532-31072978 GCA_027478495.1 Erythroxylum alaternifolium
TATTATTACTACTATTATTATTATTATCATCATCATCATCATCATCATCATCACCATCATCATCATCATCATTATTATTATTGTTATTGTTGTTATTGTTGTTGTTGTTATCATCATCATCATCATCATCATCATTGTTGTTGTTATTGATATTATTATTATGTATAAATAAGTGAGATTAAAATAAATTAATTTTGCTGGCTTCAATGTAAAAAAGGATCAAGTTACATAATGATACTAGTAGCCATTTGAAACAATGACTTAACTAAGTAATCGTGAGTATTCATGACAAGGTGTTCACATTTGCTTCAAAAGCTTAGCTGATTTTTCAAACAAGCCTCTAAATTATCTTAATTTAAATTCAGTATTTTGCTTTTCTATCAATAAAGGTTATTAAAATGTTTCAAGTTTAAAACATCTTTCTCATATATATTTATTTTATGGATTAGGTTGAATTTAGTGGATTGATGACTCGATGTAAGTAGCTAAATGCCTAACATTCCATAAATTCCAAAAAATATTGTACAAAAGAAGCTCCTCTAATCAATCCACAATTGAAGCCTGTATGGAAAGTAAGTACTAGGATGAGAAGCATACGTTGAATTCAAGTAATTGAGGATGAACAATTTGAAACAAAATTCCAAAATTCCACTAAGCATCCTAAGTTTATAGACAATGGTGTTTCTTCAAGAATAATGCATACAACTTAAAATTCTTGGTGTTTAATGAGTGAAACTAAGGACAAATTGAGTTGGGTGGGTTGAAAGATACCGGGAAACTTGAAGGAAAGTAACTTAACCAATAGAAAATCAAGAGAGAAAGCAGAAAATGTTTGTTGCTAACATTATTTTTAGTGTGAAACTGTGATAAAACATGTTCCTTATGTTGTAGTTACTGTAGGGCATATTGGTTAAACATGCAAACATGGGGTAAATGCGGGTCAATAATTTAAAACATAGGGTGGATATAAAGAGAACATGGTCCCGTGTTAGATTATTAAACTAAAACTTAGAGAAATAGAGACTACATAGAATGGACATAGTAAGATAACACATTTATATTAGGGCTATATTGATTAAAATTTAAAATTCACTTTTACATTAGATAGAATATGGATACTACATGCTGACATGTTACATAGCACGTCGCATAGGGATCTTGTTGAGCACATCTTGCAAAATGATCCTCTATATTTATAAAGTTAGTAAGAGAACACACATAATACATTACCTTATTTTCTCCATATTATGCATTCAAGGGATTAGATTTTACCTGGTCCAACATAAGGACTTGTCTTATGTGTATTCTCATATCTCGAATTTGATAAACAATATGAGAACCACAATGCCTTATGCAAACCCAATGTTTAATATTGCTACTCACCCCTTCTTCAAGTAATAGGAACATAAGTAAAACATATGAAGGTGTTCTTTAGCATAGGGCACACATAGTGTCTTATTCTACCCATATTTTTCTTTTTGCTTTAAGCTTCTTAAGTGTGATTGGAAACTAGGTAACATGGGGTAAACACGGTACTATATTTAGTATTGTATTGCTTATTTTCTTACAAAACTTGTATGACACTAAAACTAAGACAAATAAACATGACAAAAGAGTTAAAATTCATTATAATGCACTTCAATACTTGAGTCTGACACTATTAAAACATCCTAAAACTACTAATAAAGATCTTAAACTTCATAAAATTAAAGCTAAAATAATTAATCATTGGTTACCTTCCAACAAGCACCTTTTTATAAGTTATTTAGTGGGACTTATTGCCTTATCTTTTTAACTTGGAAGCTCCTTGTTTGAAAGCTTGATTCTCCTCTTTTAGTGTCTAATAACGACCTTAATATTCTTATTTCTTTTTATAGATCTATTGGCTTTTGGGGTGCCACTTGCTTCATTATATTAGGTTATCCTTCCCACTTACTTCTTATATGATTCATATCTCTATGAGACCATGTGATTACTCCTTGTATAATGTAAGACAATTTTGTTTTAATAACATTTAAATAGAAATCAATATCATGATTATCATATACGATTTGCATGGTTTTGGATCTTTTAAACACTACTTACCCATTCCCTACCCTTAGGATTAACTCTCCATTGTGCACATCTATTAATGCCTTAGAAGTAGCTAGGAAGTCTTAGGATCAAGATAACATCTATTTCTTCCTCTATATCCATGTCCACAAAGTCCACGACTTCCTCATTCCCTACCCTTAGGATTAACTCTCCATTGTGCACATCTTGATGCCTTAGTAGTAGCAAAGAAGGGTCATTTTAGGATTAAGAGAACATATATTTCTTCCTCCATATCCAAAACCACAAAGTATATAAGGAATATGAATTTTTCAACCCTCAACAACATATCCTTTATTTCTTTAGTATGTGATAAGGTATTAGATTAATTCTAGCTCCTAAGTCTGATAATGCCTTATTAATTGATAAACTGTCAATGTCACAAGGGATAGTAAAATCCCCTATATCTTTTATCATCTGAGGTAGTTTGTTCCATTGGATGTTGGAACACTCCCTAATTGTTGGCACTTGCTTAAGTTTCTTCTTATTCAAAAGAAGATCTTTTAAGAATTTGGCTTAATATGGAATCTATAAAAGAGCTTCAACCAAATGGAACTAATATGAAGTTATATAAACAATACTAAAAACTTAACAGAGGAATCTTCCTTTTGATCTTTTTTTGAGTTTGCTCATATATGAAAATTATAGTTTGTACTCTTGATAACTTTCTTCTTTGTCTCTTAATCTCTTTCTTTTTATTTTTCTTTATCCTTCTTCTCTTGTACTTTCTCCACAATGTTCTTCGTATGTGCAACATCTTTCTCTTTAACCTTCTTCTCTACCTCAGATTCTTTAACCACTAACTCCATTCCACTCCTTAAAGTTATTACTTTTACCTACTCCGTTAGGTTTGTTTCTTTGTTGTTAGGAAGAGTAACTAGCTGCCTTTAAGAGATAAAATTTGGTTTATCTTTTCTTTTTCAACTTCTTTTTTTGCTGTTAAAATCTAAGAGGAGATATTTTTCTATTATATCATTGGTTACTCTAAGAGAAATTTGGATGGTTCCTCCATCTTAGATTTTATGTGTGGTTATAGTGGTTATTCAAAGGTTTGATCCTATCAAAATCAGTTTGTGCTAATTGATCTTCTTAATTATATGTTAATTTCACTAATAATTTGGGACCCTTGCCATAAATTTCATAACTCATGACCTACATTGATTTTGTTATCGTACTTATCTAGTTAATATTCTTGCTAAGAGCTTCCAGGTTTACTTATAATGTTGCCACCATATTAATACTGTGGATTCCATAGGTCTGAGGTTTAGGATTCAAATTCTACCACTGATAGTTATTTGTTGATACGTTCTTAATAAGCTCTTATAATTCCTTAGGGGTCTTAAAGATAGTGGTTTCCCCCGAAGATGCATCTATCATCTACTTAGTTAGGTTCTTAATCCACTATAGAATGATTACATCTCCAAACCTAAGTTAAGACTATGGTGTAGGCACTTCCTCAACAACTCCTTCCATCTCTCCCAAGTGTCATATAAATTTTCATCCTTTAGCTATTGAAAGGAGAAAATATAAGCTTCATTGTACATATTAGAGAAAAGTAGCTGACAAAAAAATTTCTTAGCCAACCCATTCCATGTAGTGATGGATCTTGGATGCAATGATTTCAACCATAATTTAGCTTATTCCCTTAAAATGAAAGGGAACAATCTCAATAAAATGGAAACCTCTGAAACTTCATTAAGCTTAAATGTTTCATAAATTTCTAGAAAATTGACAATGTTCGTAATAGAATCTTTATCTAGTAGACCATCAAATTGCACCAATTATTGAAACATTTGAATCGTGATGGCTTTAATCTCGAGGTTGTTTTCCTTAAATATTGGTATAATAATGCTAAATCAGTCCTAATCAATAAGGATCTAGCATAATCCCCCATAGTTTGATTCCTCCTTAACATGCCATTATGCCTGGTAATTGCATTCAAACTCTCAAGTTTCTTTCTCTCAATTTTCAAAGTAATGTACATTCAATTTTTTGATCTAGCTCAAGTGGTACTTTGGGACTACTCCTAGTCAAACATCAAAGAATGTAAACCTATAATAAGCCATAACCACAAGAACAAGAAAATATTTTTTAGAATAAAATAAATAAAATAGAAGAATATATAACATAGAAAAAGATTAGAATAATAAAAATGTTTTTCTAATATTTTAGTCCCAGAAAATGGAACAAAAATTTGATGTATGATAAATAAATAAAACAAAACACGTAAAATAATACTAAAGAAATCACCTAGGCAAGTGTACATATCAATTCATATGGTATAACTTAGTGAGTAGAGTGTTGATCCTCCAAGAACTGTAGCTAATAGTACTAACTATCTTCCTTTTATAATCTAGTGAAAAAAATTATTTAAAGGAAAGAAACAAACTAATTCAAGTCACCAAATTAAAGCAACGAATAAAGTAAGACATAGATAAGAATTCACCTATAACCTTTCCTATGTCTTGCCCATATCTTTACTCAATGATAATCATAGTTCTCTGGAATGATAAAAATTCTAATTTTATAACTATATTCTATCTTAAGCAATATAACTCCTATCTTTAAGTTGATTGACTTAAATCTCTTTCTAATAAAACATCTTAAGAACACATTACTTCATCTTATGAATTGCTATGATAAGTATGACTCTAAACCCAAAAGATTTATGTGACCTCATCTTTAAGGTTCTATGTAATTCTCATTGATCATATTGTGATCTTTTCATATATATAACCTATCAATCCTAATATAAAAAATTCAAAATTGAATTAAAATGCTAATAAATTTCAATTTAACAAAATATAATCACGAATAATTATTAAGAAAACTATGATCTTCCATTAAATCAAAGAATCAATTCAAAACATGAAGTCCTAAAATCTATCCTACCTATATTTATATCCCAATTAGTTCACAATAAAGGAAAGGAAATCCATAAAGAATAAGAAAGAACACAAGAAAGAAGTTTGAATTCTCATACCTAGAATATTTAGTTTTTTTTCATGAATCTTAATAAATTTTCTTAATTTTCCCCTCTAATATTGATCTTTCCTTAATTCCAACTACTTTAATTCAACTTTTAATTAATTTCTTAGTTCTAAAATTGATCTCCAAAAGCTCTTCTCTTTTATTTATGCCTTCTGTCTCATAAAACGTGAAACCCTAGAATTTCTACCCAATATGATCAAACATAAGACTGTGTTAGGATCTTATGTCACTTAAGACCCCTTTTGGTTTATTTTTTGTATCAAAAAAACATCATAATAGAGGTATAAACATAGGTTTATGTTTCTCCTTTGTTGACAAGCATGGACAAAACATGGTAGGATGTCGTAGACACTTAGAGAAATAAAATGTTTACTTACTAAACACAATCAAAACAAGTGAACATGTTAGTATCCAATTAATCATGCAAAAAACTTTCCCAAAAGTAGAAAATAGCTTATTAGAATACATAAAGGGATCCAGTACTGTATTGGTATCATGTTTTGAGTCCTCACCAAAAGTATTTAAACATAGTTGTAATTTGACTCGAATATTTCTAACTTTAGTCCTTCAATGATGGACTAATACAAGAATTTAAACTAAATTCACAATTAGAAATTATCACTCGACTATCCACAACCTAATGTTGCCTAATACATCTTACAATAATTGATATCAAATCATAGTTTTACACATTTTCAAACTTGCTTGTGGTACAGATACCTTCAACCAACCAATAATATACTTGAGCATTACAACTATCTCTTCCCCTTGACCTTGGTTTCACTATATCTAGTCCTCATGATTTGTGCAATCGACCTTATTAAAAAATAAATATTATGCTTTTAAACTCTTCATGTTTATCTTTCTTTCCTAATCACATTCAATCCTATCGAAAAATCTACTATTATTTTCTTTCATCCTAATGAACATCTTATACATTAGTTTTGCATCTCCTTCTTCTAACCTCACGTGTCTCTATATGTTTCTATCATTAAGAAAATCTTTTATTAATCATGTCATGTCTTATACTCTATGTGCTTACAACAACAGGCTTTATATTTTCACATTTTACTTAATTCTACAACTATTTTTTGAACTCTAATTTATGTCTTACTCAGCTGTCAATAACCTAATGTTGCCTCATAAATCTCGCAATAATTGGAATCAAATTATAGTTGTGTTCCTGTTCAAACTTCATCATGGTACAAGTACCTTAAACTAACTGATAATATAATTAATCATTACACCTAATTCTTTCACTTAACCTTGGTTTCACTCTATTTAACTAAGATGATTTGTGCAAATCTTCATTCTCATCTTTCTTTCCTCCTTAAATGTAAAGCACAAACCTATGACAACTTGTATGCTTTTGGGATAAAGTAATCTTATTTGAGAATTTTAAAATTTATACCCATTTCAAATACCTCTATCTTAATATTCTTCACTTGACTATGTGAAGTTGACATGTCTAAATAACTTTTCCCATTCTCCGTTGGATTACTTATCACCACTACATTAGTGTGTTATACCAAAAAAAAACTATTAGAAGATCTGAAAACTATCACCAATGCATTATATAAAGTATATCACTAGATTATACAACATATATTGTCATACTATAAATAAAAACCACTACATATGCCAAATTATACTTCACAATAATTAGATGGATGCCATACTAGGATATCAACTCTTGAACATGCACACTAAATCTTCTTCCTTGTTCTCTTTTTCAAGCTCTTATTTCCTCTTATCTATGGCAACTTTCACTCTAAAAAAATAGCAACGAAGTTTCATATTAATCACCAAGTTTTTAGTTAAAATCACCATTAGAATATAACAAAAGCCTCAAAAACTCTACATCTCATATCTCACAGTAAAATTTTTACTTATAAATCATAAATGTATATATAGATCTCAAAATTTTAAATACCAAAATGATTATAACTAATGTAGACATCTAGATTATGAAATGATAGTTATAATTGTTGATTATGATACAAAAACTTGAAAATTCATCTTAGGTGAAGCACAAAACTCTAGGTGGAAAAGTAGAAATATCAATGGCAAGCAAAATTGATTAGTTGCTACAACACTTATGTTCTTACTTGGTTGATAACAAAAACAAAATTATAATGGAAAATGAGACAAAAATGCTTGAAAAGATGTGTTGACAACTAGAAACTTTAAGAAAATAATGAATAAACTAAATAATGTAGCAGAAGCAAACACGCTTCCATTATAAGATTTTTCATTCAACTAATCCTGTAACAACAGACATAATAACTCATTTTTCATATTATTTTGTCTTAAATAATAAGTAATGGATACTTACTTTTGATTGTTATTTTTTAATTTAGAGTTATGCCATTCATTGGACCTTTAAATTAACCTCCCACTTCTATACATAGGTTGAAGTAAATGGAAAATAAGGAGGCATTTATGCACATGAAGAAATGGCCTTTTTTTAAAACAATAAGATGTGAAAAAACTACATGTGCATCATATCCTCAAAAGAAATTTTTGCTATTGAAATCTTTATCGGGCTCATAGCATGTTATATAAAAGAAAATGGTTCGTTTAGGTATCATGTAAATCCTAAAACATTAAAATTTTCAATTTGGCTTTTGCAAATGATTTGCTTATATTTTTTAGTGATGATCCTAACTATCTTAATGTATTGATAAGCTCCCTCTCCTCCTTCTCTAAGATTTCTGGTATGATACTTAATGTAAACAAAGTATCTTTTATATCAATAAACATTCCTAATGCCACCTCTTTTAGTATGATTTTGGGCCTCTAAGTTCACTAGACTCCCTTCAAATATCTGGAACTTCCTATATCCATATAAAGGACTTGATTTAGAGATTTCTTCCTTTTTAGAATTTATTAAGACTAGAACCTCAAACTAATATAATTGTTTTCTTTTTCTATACCGATAGATTAACAAAACATTGTTTCAATTCTAGCTAACCTCCATATTCAATGGAGCTCAAACTTAGTTCTTCGTAAAAGACTTATTAATGGAGAAGATGCTCAAGAACTTTTTGTGGTCAAGGGATGTGAACAATTCCTCCTCTAAGATTAAATGGATAGATATTTGTTATCCCAACGAGGAAAAGAGTTTAGGAATAATCTTAATTAAATCAATGAATTAGATGTTGCTTTCAATGAGAATTTGAAGGCTTTTTAATAATAGAGAGGCAATACAAGTTAAATAGATGCATAGCTACTGCTTGTCTAATATCAATTTCTAGGGTTTAGTTCTTAATATATAGCACTCTTCACTTTATCTTAAGACGCTTTGACTGAGGGATCAACTTAGTATGGTTCTCAAAAATTTGATTGGTGATGGCAAGGATGCATGATTTTAGTTTGACAACTCGAGCAACTTAGGGCCATTACACATTATATCAAATATGAGCTCACTAAAAATTAAGGATACCTTACAATGCTGAGGTGAAGAGATTATCAATGGGAATGAACACAGTTGTAACACAAGGTCTAGATTTAATTTAGGCAAACCACCCTATTTATAATCCTAATCCTTTCTCTATGGATTCCATTGCTTGGTTAAAGGACAATTCTAATAGATATACAAACAAATATTGTTTGGAGATTTTTAGGTTATACAATCACGAAAGTATTAGGGAAATTTGGTTTGTTCTAAGTATTAGGTCCCTGAAGCTTCCTTTATATGATGTCTAGTTCTCAAGAAGTAACTCAAGATAAAGGACAGTATAAAAAGTTGTTTAGACCAAATTTGTCTACTATGCCAGCTCCTACTAGAGTTCATTGATCATCTTTTCTTCCAGTATTAGTTCTCTCAAACCTTACTGTCTAGGAATCAACAACTATTTTATTGATCATACTAGGATAAAGAATGATTCAAGGTTATGGAATGGGTGTGTAACTAAACAAACTGATGGATAAGGATTGCAAAATCTTTAGAGCTACATTTAATTGCTGCATTACACAAGTTGGAGAGAAAAAGAATCATCTTTTGCATGGAAGAAAGTCTTTAGATAAGTCTGCATCTATAGCTAAGACTATATGTTGAATTAGGGAGGTTATGATGGATAACTTATGGAGAAGCTTCCTCTCACAATAGAATTAGTTGGGACCTACCTTCAACTTGACTTTTGTGAATTGCAATCCATAGGGGAATTATGATAGGCTCATTTGTAAATGAATTTATATTGGATGTTTACTAACTCATCTGTTTAATTATTTGAGTGCTTGAGTGAGCAGTGCCCGACGAGCTAGGACATTTGTATCTATAGTTAGGTTGGTTGCGTTACTTACCTTTTTTTAAAGTCTCGAGCTTCTTCTCGTAAATATAGTTTATTTAATTTAAAAAAATATCCTCAAAAGCTCCAAGAAAAATGAAATGTTTTGAAAAGGACCATGGTCCATAGCATCTAAGGTGGATAGAATTGTCTGAAGCGCTATAAACTACTCTATTTCGAACTAGAAAATATATTTGTCATGTGCTTCTTGTTAAATGTTAATACACTTCATGGAAATAGCTAGATAATTCTAAAAATCAAGAGTCGGCAAGAAGGCTTAGGAAGTTTCATGAATTTTAGCCTATAATTAGAACTAAAATAATACTCTAGATATTAAGTGGATCATCTAAAAAGTTCTATAAAATTATCTAAATATAACTTGTAAAAAATCAAAAAAATCAAGAACCTAGCCCACTACAAGCTTGCCAAGAAAATTCTGGAGAGGACAAGGAGGTCGGCAATCTACAAGTATAAATATGCCTTCATCCTCTCATTTTCTGTATGTCAGAAAACTAACAGTCCTACAACTACCTTGTACTACTACTTTCTAATAAAATTCCTTTCTTCCAATTAGCCATTTCCACGTTCAAGCCTGCCTATTTAGCCAACTAAATTAACAAGCTAGTGCCTCTATTTTACCCATTCATTAAATCAATTACCTAAATAATTAAATCACACTAGTAAACCCCCCAAAATACTAATAATGGTATCAGAGCAATTCGATCGTAAGTGGGCATCATGGCTGCTAGCATGTCAGCGAAGTCGGTCTCTATACCAATTCCCATATTTGATGGGAATAACTATTATTTTTGGAGTTTTAAAATGAAGACTTTTTTTATGTCCTAAGGTCTTTGGGATATCGTCAGTGATGGATATTTAGTCCCATCAGGAACTCTATCAGAAGAGTAGAGAAAACTATTAAAAGAGAATGAGCAAAGAGATGCTCAAACATTGTTCACGATACAACAAGCGTTGGCTAACACTACTGTTCCGAGGATCATAGGGGCGACGACATCAAAGCAGGCGTGGGATACGCTACAAGAATAATTTCAAGGTACGTTGCGAGCTTTTGCTATCAGAATTCAAATTTTAAGAAGTGAATTAGAAAATATTAAAATGAAGGATTCTGATATCGTTCAAATTGACTATGGTGGAATTAAAGAAATAATAAACCAATTAAAGTATTATGGTGATGATATTACTGACAGAAGGATTGTAGAAAAAATTCTTGTGATACTCACTGAGAAATATGACTCAATTTTTGCTGCAATCGAGCAAACAATTGATATTAAAACTCTGTCAGTAATAGAGTTATTGGGCTCTTTAGAAGCCCAAGAACAAAGGCTGAAAAGGCAAGAAAAAATTCGTTGGATAATGCCTTTCAGTCAAAGATTAATATACGGTCTCAAAAATGAAGGAATTTTTCTGGAAAATCCATAGAAAAATAAATATTAGGAGAAAAAAGATTCTGGAGGAAGGAATAGTCAGGAGAGGAAAACATATCCTCCATGCAAGATATTTAAAAAGACAAATCATTTGGAAAAAGACTATTTGCATAGGGATAAGCCAAAGTGCCACTCATAGGGGCAGCAGGGGCATCTACAGAGAGATTGTCCCAGAAACCAAAAGAATCATGAAGCTAATTTTTTGAAGGAGAAAGAAGAACAGGAGCAATTGTTCTATAGTTGTCAAGTTGCCATGGTAGATAAAAAAGAACTGTGGTATCTTGATAGTGGGTGCAGTAATCACATGACGAGTGAGAAGAGCATTTTTAAGGAGCTAGATACGTCAATTAAGTCAATAGCAAGGCTCGGGAATAATGGAGTAATGGATGTCGAAGCAAAGGGGAATATCACTGTGCAAACTAAGTAGGGTACAAAAGTTATAAATGAAGTTCTACTTGTACCGAATCTTGAAAACAATTTATTATGTGTAGGACAAATGATGGAGAAAGGGTATGCTTTATATTTTGATAGAGATCATTACACCATATATGACAAAAGGGATAGTTGGAAGATGGTTGCAGTAGTCAAGATGGAAAACATTTGTTTTCCTTTCAAATTTGACTACATAAATGAAATAGCTATGAAGGTGCAGACGGATGATTCTTGGTTATGGCATCGCAGATTCATCCGCTTTAATTTTAAGGCGTTAAAGGACTTGTACCAGAAAAAGATGATGCGAGATTTTCCAAGAATACAGGAGACAAATGATGTATGCAAAGGTTGCCTATTAGGTAAGCAACCAAGACAACCATTTCCTTCCAGACGATCTTGGAGAGCTAAAAAGCTGTTGGAGCTCATCCGTACAGATGTCTGTGGACCTATGCAGATGCCGTCACTAAATCAAAAAAGGTACTTCATCCTATTTATCGATAACTATACAAGGATGACATGGGTCTACTTTACGTGACAAAAATCAGAAGTTTTTAGTAACTTTAAAATATTTAAAAACTATGCCGAGAAGTAAAGTGGCTGATATATCAAGGTTCAACAGAGTGATAGAGGAAAAGAATATGCCTCAAGAGATTTTGACAAATACTGCAAAGATGAAGGAGTTGAACACCAGCTTACAGTTTCATATACTCCAGAACAAAATGGAGTATTAGAAAGGAAGAATAGAACAGTTATGGAGATGGCGAGATCAATGCTAAAAGGAAAGGTCTTCCCAACACATTCTGGGCTGAAGCAGTATCTACAGTCGTCTATCTACTAAATAGATGTCCGAAAAAGGCTCTATCAAATATAACTCCAGTTGAAGCATCGTCAGGACGTAAGTCTTCAGCAAAGCATCTCAGAGTCTTTGGCTATACTCACATTCCAGACAAAAAGCGAAGCAAGCTAGATGATAAGACAGAACAAGGAATATTTGTAGGATACAGCTTTACTTCAAAAGGTTATCAGCTATATAATATAAAATCGAATAATGTAACATCCCCTCACCTATGGGAAGGGTAAATTGGTTATTTGGAACGGTGTAGGATTGTTTAAAGTGCATGGACATACTCATGCATTCATATATGCACATAAGTGGCAAATAGTGAATTTTTGCACATGTAAATGTTTGTACATGCAT
>JANIIA010000005.1:31105407-31123148 GCA_027478495.1 Erythroxylum alaternifolium
GTCATTACTTCTCTCATTGGTCTTCTCATAGACCCGGTTCCCTGATCCGACCCGTTATGTGGGACCGGGATGTTACAAAATAGACCGCAGTAGATACAACAAAGGACAAAAAAATAGTGAGAAGATGACTATAATGCAACAGAGATCTAGTGGTTTCGACAATGTGGCGGTGTTTGCGTTAGCAGTACTGTTCAGTTTTGGGGTGTGTGGGGGAGTGGTGAAATGGGATATCCCATGCTGGGATGAAAATGGTCGAAGTTTGATGAATTCACCACCGTTGTCAATGTATAAGGTTGTGATTTTCTGGCTAAAATAATGTTCGACTATGGTTTTAAATTGTTAGAAAACATAAAAGACATTCGATTTATTTTGTAGAGGATAAAGCCAAATGTATTTAGAGAAATGATCAACAAATATAACATAATAACAAAAACCATCAAATGAGGAGACTGGAGTAGGTCCCCAGACATTCGAAAAAACTAACTCTAGTGGACAAGAGCTAGAGAGACATTGACTCGAGAACGGTAGTTTGTGGCTCTTGGCGCATTTGTAAGAAACACAAACTGACAACTTGGATGGACTATACTTAAGCTGATGTCTGGACTGAAGGAACTGCAAGATTTTATTTGTGGGATGACCTAGAATGTGGTGTAAGACATCTTCAGGTTGAACATTAAAGAGAAAAGCAAATCATTATGAAAGTGGTAGGCTGAGGTTGTATAAGTCACTATGACATGTTCCCGAAAGAAGCACTGCCCTCGACTGCAAATCCTTCACCTGAAACTTGTTTGGAAAAAATTCCATCGAGACACCATTGTTAGTGCAAAAATGTTTTACCGAGATAAGATTACCACTAATATGTGGAACATGAAGGACATCTTGAAAAATAAATTTTTTTGTGGATGTGGGAGTACAAAAACTACTCGTGTGAGATATCGAATGGTTGTGACCATCACCCATTTGTAGTTAATCGTTGTCCACATATGGTGAGCTGAGAGTTAGGTTTTGTAGCTCATTTGTCACATGGTGCGATGCACCAGAGTCGAGGATCCAATTCTACGACTGGTGAGCAGTGGTTAGTGTGGGCAGGCCCTGGGATTCTAATGTTGCTGTTGAGCCAGGGGCGAAGGAGTAGAGGGTTATCACTGAGCCTGCACCTGGGACACTGGAGTAGTGGTTTGTGGACGCTGAGTTTAAGGGCTAGCCATGTGAGCAGGTGGAGACGTAGCACAGGGACTGTCCTGGTGGTGCCTGCCAGTGTCCGACAGCACTAAAATCAGCAGAGGGAGCCGAGAAACACAACTGTCCACCTGATAATTATTGTCCACCTTGTTTCCTGTGTAATACGACAGACCTTGGCAGTGTGGCCTGGTTTCTCACAATATTGGCATAGTACTTGTCGTCGATGAGGGCCTGGAGAGGCAGCGAATTGATGTTATTGTGAGAGCCGGTGTTGGACTGTCTAGTGTGCTCGAGACTACCTGGAAAGGTGTTGAGGCCAGACTCGGGCCGCAGCGTTGGTAGTGAGGATAGTGGAGTTATAGAGTTGGTAAGCAATGGTTGGTGAGCAGTGGTTGGTGCGGGCAGGCCCTGGGATTCTAACGTTGTTGTTGAGCCATGGGCGATGGAGTAGAGGGTTGTCACTGAACCTGCACCTGGAACGCTAGAGTAGTGGCCTGTGGACGCTAAGTTTAAGGGCTAGCCATGTGAGCAGGTGGAGACGTTGCACAGGGACTATCCTGGTGATGCCTGCCAGTGTCCGACAGCACTAAAATCATAGAGGGAGTCGAGAAACGCAACTGTCCACCTGATAATTGTTGTCTATCTCGTTTCCTGTGTAATACGCCAGACCTTGGCAGTGTGGCCTGGTTTCTCACAGTATTGGCATAGTACTTGTCGTCAATGAGGGCTTGGAGAGGCAGCGAATTGATGTTGTTGTGAGAGCCAGTGTTGGACTGTCTGGTGTGCTGGAGACTGCTTAGACAGGTGTTGAGGCCAGACTTGGGCAGCGCGTTGGCAGTGAGGACAGTGGAGTCATAAAGCTATCCTTACCTCATCAATAACCTCTCATGATCAACAATTTTGTCGAACAATTCTTCGAAGGGAATGATGCTTTCTCTTGTGCGAATTGGAGTACAGATGTCCCTATAATATGCTGGCGAGTCAGGACCTTCTGTCCAATTTTACGGTGTCTTATTATGTCCCATGAATCTCAGCCATTTATTTATGTGGGTCTCACGTGAGTCCCGCATAAATAAATGTGGGACCTGTATAAATAAATGACTGAGATTTATAAGACAGAATAAGACACCATAAAACAGGACAGGAGATCCTGTCTCTATGCTGGCAATCCATTTAACGTATGGATTACAAGGTCTTCATCTTCCACTGGACCGATGATGACAGCCAGTTCATTAACTATTCCTTTGACACGCTGGAGGTATTGTGTCATGGACAGATCTCTTTTGATGGAGCTAGTGAGATGCTCTTTGAGAGACATGATAAGCGTTTGTGACTTGTTTGCATACATCGGGGTTAAATACGCCCAGGCTTGCGCTGAAGATGTCATCGATCCGAATGTGTTTACAATGGTTTCATTAATCGAAGCAGTAATAGCATGGAGAATGAGTTTATCCTGGCAAATCCAATGTTTATAGGAGGCTTTGGTGACAGCAGGTTGAGGGTGAGTACCATAGACAGAACCCATTAGATTGTAGCCAATGAGAATAGAGGAAATCTGAATACGTCATGCCGGGAAGTTGGATCCTATGAGTTTAATACCAGAACTCATGTTGAGTGCAATAATGTTGGAAGTGTTGTCGATGATTGAAGCAGCTTCTAGAGCCATGGTGCAAATAGAAATATATATCGACAGCTGATGTGAAAAAAAATTTGATATGCTGGTTCAGTGATGCTTACGAGAGAGGAGTTTCTGATGCCCTAATTGAAGGAAAAAAAAATGTCGTTACACTTTTACAACTCTGATACCATATACGAAATGTCAATTGAAAATAAATGTTATTTTGTGTTTGTTGCATTTGATGTTTACATGATGATATAAATACACTTGATATCCCAGAGACTAGAGGTTGTTACACCAAATTATATAAAGAATCGTAACTGAAAATTAGACTAAATCAATTTGGATTGATTTATCCTTATCATGTAACATATTTGTTTTCCTCGCAAGTTGCGTGATATGGAAACAAATCGATGTCCTTGGCACCACAGTTAAGATCTTGATGGAATAAATAATAGTAGAACATAAGTCATTAATTTCTTACAAATCCTAAAAATATCGTCCGGTTTAATGAGAAGTGTTGCAACTGTTCAACATCACTTTACGTCGATGTCCATTTGGCTTTTAAATGTGATAAACAGATCGACGTAACCAGACCCTTTCCAATGATGTGGTTGTGGTTTATTCAATTACCTCGAATGGAAAGTAGAGGAAATCGAGTGAGGCAAATCACCCCACAATTTCTGAATTATACATCACCAAGATGCGAATCCAATCAAACCTTACGACCTTCATTTGTTTATTGACAACCAAAGCGGCGAAAGTCCGGTATTTGGAGACGTTTCCTTATAAATAAAGGAGCTTTCAAGCTTACATACAGCAAAGTAGTTTGGCTTTATCTATAGCATTTTGCTTTTCTTATCAAGTAAAGTAAAACAATTTGAAAAGAAAATAGAGGAAATTGAACGAGGGTAATCACCCCGCAAATAAACATCAAATGTTTCTGAATTTTACATCACCAAGATGCGAGCGAATCCAATCAAACCGTACGACCTTCATTTGTTTATTGACAACCAAAGCGGTGAAATTCCGGTATTTGGAGACGTTTCCTTATAAATACAAGAGCTTTCAAGGTTACATACAGCAAAGTAGTTTGGCTTTATCGATAGCATTCTGCTTTTCTTATCAAGTAAAGTAAAACAATGTCTTCTCAAGTTTCTGCAATTCCCTTTTCAGTCCCAAGTCTTCAATCATCCTCTCTCAATCGTCCTTCTACTACTTATCATCCTACAATCTGGGGGGATCAATTTCTTTCTTACTTTTCGGAATCTGAGGTAATTAAAATACATACGTTTTAGATGCCAGAACATAACCTTTGTTTTCAGGTATGGGGAAATTGGGATCTTTTATGGCTCTTAGTAGATTAAAAAAAAAAAAAAAAACTCTTTTATGACGTTGATTCTATACAAAGTAAAGTAATTTGGTTTTTATTTAAAGTTTGGCCTGATAGTATCTCCCAGAGTTTGTATCCCACCTTTTTGGCGGGCCGAAAAAAGTCTGCCCGTGATTCTCATTCTTAACCTCGTGGCCTACAAATAGTAATTTCATGAAAAGTTTACGGGAGAATGGTAGTCTTTAATTCTTGTAAGATCTATTTATGACCAACCATACAATTTTCACGTTTAACATTCACTTTTCCTTTCAAAATATTTTGTTTCATAGACAGAAAAGGTAGAATACATTAATACATTACACATGCACAAATGCGGGGTTTTCTTCCAAGTCATTTTGTTTATTAGATAGATCGAAAAACTTAAATACATACACACTAATAATATGTTTATTTAAATGCGAAGTCTATTTTACTTACTAGTACTATAAATATATAAGGGGTTATTTCTACTTAGTTACATGCCCTCAGATTTAGATTGATTATTTCTCACCTACATTAATAATCAAACTAGACAATTTTAAATAATGTAACATTCCAAGTTTTGCTTTCAGACAACAAACACTGCAGTTCCACCCGAAATCCAAGAACTCAAAGACGAGGTGAGAAGAATGTTGATGAGTCCTTCAGATGTGTTAACACAAAAATTAAACATGATTGATTCAGTCCAACGTTTGGGAGTTGCATATCATTTTGAGACTCAGATTGAAGGGGCATTACACGACATAGCTGCTAATTTCAACCATGAGATTGAGTATGATCTCTACACAGCCGCTCTCCAATTTCGATTACTTAGACAGCAAGGCATAAAAGTTTCTTGTGGTAAGTATTGTGTCTTCTGAAACAATTGAGCATGTATACCACCTCTGATGTTTCTATATATGAATGTACTTTGAAACAACTCATAAAATGTTTCCAATTGTATATTATTTGTGCTTGTGATCATGCAGATATATTTGAGAAATTCAAAGATAGCAGAGGAAAATTTAAGGAGTGCTTGCTTAAAGACGTTCCAGGAATGTTGAGTTTATATGAGGCAGCGCATCTCGGGATACGTGGAGAAGATATCTTAGATGAAGCCATAGCTTTCACTACGACAGGGCTGAAGTCTGTATTGAAACAATTAAGCACAAAGTTAGCAGAACAAGTAAGGCATGCCCTGAACCGGCCTATCCGTAAATGCCTACCAAGGTTGGAAGCAAGGCACTATATCTCTTTGTACTCCACAGATGAATCTCATAACAAAACCCTTTTGAGGTTCGCAATAATGGATTTCAACCTGCTGCAAGGACTTCATCGGAAGGAGCTTAGTGGCATTGCAAAGTTAGTACTAACATCTTTAATTACGGTCCACAATTACAAATAAGCTAATATATTTTTATTATTTTGCGTCTATTATAGCCATAATCTTAATTAGTTTTTTTATGACCAAAAATGTTGCTTGTTACTATCAGTTACTTTCAGAAAAAATATTCAATTACCAAAAATTGTAGCAGATGTAGCTGTTATTTATTTATTAGGTTTTACTTTCAAGTGAATGAGTGGTCCAATCTAAACTTTTAACAAGCTAACCTGAGGGACGATCTATTACATGTTCATTAAATTTGCAGTTGAATGCAACATGAAGAGGAAAACGTTTCCATTGTTTTGTTCTACTCATTGTTGAATTGTTTTTGTTAATTATCAGGTGGTGGAAAGACGAACAGGCGTCAACTAAGTTTCCATACGCAAGAGACAGGATTGTGGAGTGCTACTTTTGGATACTTGGGGTATACTTTGAGCCCAAATATGCTTTGGCAAGAAAGATAATGACTAAACTCATATCAACGCTATCAATCCTAGATGACACTTACGATGCTTATGGGACAAATGAAGAACTCCAACTCCTCACGGAAACTATCCAGAGGTTAACGATGTCTATAATTAGCTGTAGTCATCTTTGTTTTGTCTGAATATTTTCCGCATTTAAGTCAAAACAAATATACATATAATTAGGTGGGATACTGAAGCTGCTGATACGCTTCCTGAGAGCATGAGAAATGTCTGTCTTACGCTATTTCGACTCTACAATGATATCGGAGAAGAAATGGAAGAACAAGGAATGTCTTTTGCTATTCAGTATGCCAAAGAAGGAGTAAGCATTGACTTCTACATTCATACATGTTTTCTCATTTGGTCTTTCACTTGGATATAATTTAAATCTATAATTTTATGCACCATTTTTTGGAAAAAGAAGGGGGAAAAAAAAGAAAGAAAGAAGGAAGTTCCTTTCATTTAAAACATAATATCCCTGTATATATCCACACGTTTCACAGCCCTGTTCATCTAAGCCTGTAAAAAAGTATCCTTTTAAGTTGCTAATATATACACTTCTCTTAGATGGTAAAAGTGGTCCAATGCTACTATGCCGAATCCAAGTGGCGCGATGAAGGCTATCTTCCAACGTTTGACGAGTATATGCAAATTGCCCTTTTCTCCACCACCTACCCATTTTTGTCGATGGCATCGTTTTTGGGTATTGTGGAACCATCAACAAAGGAGGTTATTGAATGGGTGCGAAATTTCCCCAAGATTGTTGAAGCTTCAACCATCATTTGCAGACTCATGGATGACATCGTATCCCACACGGTAATCAAAGAATCTAGCTTTCGAAAAGGGGTAAAAATTCAAATAACTAGTGACGTACGGTTGCGCCATCGATATGATCTTGTTTCAGATTAATGTTGTTGGTGCAGTATTGGCGTCTGTAACTGAAGTTGCCAACTCTAACGAAAGTAGGTATTTGCATTTTGCAGTTTGAGCAAGAGAGGCACCATGTGGCTTCAGCGATAGAATGTTACATGAAGCAATTTGGTGCTTCAGAGGAAGATGCGATTGAATATCTACGCAAAGAAATTTCCAGTGGATGGAAGGATGTAAATGAGCAATGCCTAAAGCCAAACCCAGTGCCAGATTTTTTTCTGGAACGTATATTGAATCTTGCACGCGTGATGGATATCCTATACAAGGACGATGATGCCTACACTAATTCATATCTCATCAAGGACATAATTTCTTCAGTTCTCATGGAATCTCTATCCTTCTAAATCACAGTCTCGTATATGCTAGCCAACTTATGCGTCCTTCACCTTTCCGTTTATCAATATATATTGGTGTGCGTAGTTATTTTGTCACTAAAATAAAGTTGATCTTTGAGACTCTGAAAAAAATCGTAGTGCTGTGAGTAACTTGTTTGAAGCCTTTTTTATTTGTAACCACTACCGTTTCTTTACACGGTTTTGAAAGTAATGATATAATAAATTATTATTATTATTATTATTCTTGATGTTCTTGTTGTTATTGTTGTTGTTGTTTAATAAGTTATCTCTTTGGCATAAACTCATTTAATAAGTTATTATTATTATTCTAATCAATTGTCTATTTTACTCTTTGATGCAATGAATAACGAAAAAACTAAGCGATAAAAAAAATTCTCCCTTATGCCCCAAAACCTCTGCCTTCTCTCTTCTTTTCCACCCAAACTTACATTTTTACCCCTCATTTTTCCCTCTTTCATAATCATCTGTAGACACCTTCTCTAAACTAGCTCCCTTGCCTCTGAGGCTCTAGCCTTAATGGCAGGCCCTTCGGATATGCTTTTGCTTTCTGCCAAAGAAAGAGGAGAACCATCCCCATCCCAAGTTGACTTTCCTGTGCTTTCCAGGGATGCATTAGTGTCTCACCCGGTGTCTAAACACAGTGGGAAAATCCCTAGCAGCTAAGGAACTATAGATAAAGCTCCAGCCACTTCTAATTTGGTCGGGGCATGGAGGAACCAATCAAAGACAGTCCACTACAAGTAAACACTTAAGCACTATCAAAATGTGCTCAAAGCTAGAGTCTTATCTCCACCAATCGAATTATTGATGGCTTTAGCATTAAAATGTACTCAAAGATGGAGCCTTATCTTCACTAGTCGAATTGTTGATATGGGGAGCTAGATTATGGTCCATGGCTCTGCTAGGCTTCTTTTGGTCCAAACACCCTACATTACCGGTAGTCAATGGTTGGGAAAAGTCACGATAGGGAAAGAAAGGACTTGAGAAGGCAATTTTAAGAGAAGATGGCTTCATTCTGTTCAAGTTTTCTGATAGTAGCAACCTTGACAAGATTATGAAGCAGGTCCCGTGACATATTGGAGAACAATCTCTCTTCATCCAAAAATTGAGACCTAGAATTTAAATGGATAGAGGTAAGATTGACATCTTTTAATTGTGGGTTCAATTTCATAACATCTCGATGGAGTTTTGGACCACTGAAGGTCTGAGCTACTTGGCTAGCTCTTTGGGTAAACCCATTTGAATGGATTCCTAAACTGCAACGATGGAATGAATATTCTATGCCAAAATGTGCATCGAAGTCTCTAAGAAGTCCTCCCTTCTTGACTCAATACCCGTTCTTTGCTAACTGAATTGGGTAAATTGGAAAAGACCAACATCTCCCTCTTCTATCCATAGAAACTGATGAATAATAGCAAAGTTTGGAAGCCTACAGGTAATTTGTTTCAAACTAGATGGTATGATGAGTTACTGGCTTATGATGTAGTTGATGATAATGATCGTGTAATAGTTGGGGACAATGTAGTTTTCTTTGTATCTCCCATAGTGGAGGTAGATAATCATCTTAGTAGTGTTGTGGATGTTGTTAATTGTGTGGTTGATAATGTTAAATGTGAGAGAGTTGATGTTACTGTTGAAACTATTAATAGGATGGTTGATGATGTTGAATGTGCAAGAGTTGATGTTAATAGTGCTAGTGTTTTATTTGATACAACCCCTATTGAGACTATTAAAGATAATCGTAGTGTATAGGAGGGAAACAATGGTGTAGTTGTTGTAGTTGAGGACATAGTTGATGCTGTTGATGGTAAATTAGATGATGCATCCCCTGTCAAGGCAGTAGTTAAAACAAATGGTGTAATGGACGTTGTCAGAAATGCTATAGCAGAGGACTGTGATGAGCTTTTAGGGAATGGACTTGGTAGTTCTTTAGATGAGTTAAGAGACAATATGAATATTAATCCTTTGTCTTCCTCTTCTTGAGGGGTAACTAACCAAGATTCAAACATTAATGTTATTGAAGTAGATAACCATGTTGAAGCTTTGTGCAATAACCATATGTCAAGTTCTCCTCATGTTAGACTTGAGCAGAGTGAAAATATGAATATAATCAAATCTCCATCAACCTTTGGATAATCATTTAGCTAAGAATGGTAGATTTTTCATTGATTTGGATCATTACACTTTAGATGCACAGGTTAATGATTGTATTATTCGAGAGGAGATTAGTGAACAAGCTATGGAAGGAGAGCAAACAGTCCATTATTTAATTGAACATGATCTGATAAATCCTGATTCAGAGCAATTTATAGTGCATACTAGAATACTTTGGTGTATGCCTCTAATTTTAGTTTTCAAAGAGCTAAATTATAGAGTGAGATACAACTTTTACAACAAGGCATACAAAACTCGTGGCTTGTAACTGGAGATTTTAATTGTTCACTCAATTTAGCAGAAGTGGAGAGTAGTAGAAGATTTCATACAGGCCTCACTTAGAAGCTCTCAAACTTTTTGCTACAAATGGATCTAATTAATCTTCATTCTACAAGTCAGCTACTTACTTAGTCTAATAGTCAACAAGGTACCTTGCTTTTGAGAACGAAACTTAATAGGACCCTTGTGAACAAACTATGGTTAAACCAGTTCCCTACTTCATATGTTCACTTTGGTGAAAACTTGATCTCTATATGTTGATTCAGAGACTCTAATTTTAAATCAATGAGGGCTTTGTTTAGATTCTTCAATACCATAACTAGTATAGTGGGCTTCTCTGATCTTGTTAATACCTATTGGCATACTAATGTCACTGGTTACAAAGCATATCAGTTTATGAATAAGCTCAAAGGTGTATAGGTAGCTATTAAACAATTTATGCTAGAAAGACAATTGAGTTTGCATACCCTGAAAGAAAAACTTATCCTTGCTCAGAAAAGCTGTTATCTAAATTCCCATAATCTTGAGTATCGACAGACTGGGATACAATCTCTACGGTCATATTAGGAAGCTCTCAAGTTTCATAATTCAATCATAGTACAAAAGGCATAGTTACAATGGTTGTAGGATGGAGACTCTAATACTAAATACTTTCACTCATCATTGCTTGCTCGAAGGAATGTTAATCAAATTCCTATACATCTTGATAGATTTGGGCGTTGATTAAAACAACTTCTTAGAACTAGCTCAGAAATATTTTATGGAGTTAATGAATACAACAGTTTCTATTTCACCTAGCTCAAATGTTTGCAGCCTATTTAAATGCAACCTTAGGTTAGATACTATAAATTTCTCCCTCTCCCCTGTTATAGTTCATGATATTAAAAAGGTTCTATTCAGCTTGCACCTTTCTAAATCTCCAGGTCCTTATGGCTTTATTACTTTGTTCTTTCAGCATAAGTGGGACATTACTGGTGAACTACTTATTGAGATTGTTTAGGAGTTCTTCAAATCATCCAAACTTTACAAGAAATCAATCATACTTTCACTAGTCCCCAAGAAGAACATACCCACTATTATGAGTGACTTTCGGCCAATATCCTGCTATAATAATATCTATAAGGTGATATCAAAGCTTTTAGCTGAAAAACTTAAATTAGCCATATCAAACATTATCAACCCTACTTAAGGTGCCTTTATGCCTGAAAGAAATATTGGAGATCATATTCTACTAGTTCAAGAGTTAATGAAAGACTATAATTCAAAAAAAAGAACTCAAAAGTTGCTTATTAAAGATTATTTTTTTAAAGCATTTGATACTATTAACTAAGATTTCATAAGAGTTTGTCTTGAGGCTATCCTACTCATCTAGTGCAATTGATCATGAATTGCATACAAACCTCATCTTTGAGTGTTCTTATCAATTATAATCCTACCAAATCGTTCAAACCAGCTAGAGGCATTCGACAAGGAGACCACTTATCTCCTTACTTATTCACTCTGGTTATGGAAAATTTTCCAGGCTTTTTAACTAAGCTTATAGCATCCAATGGGGGATTCAAATATCATCATCTTTGTAAATAAACCAATCTCACCCATATTATATACGCAGATGATCTTTCACTTTTGTGTGAAACAGATGTCTATTTTATCAATATTATGATGAATGCTCTTAGCTTATTTGCTCAATGGCTTGGCCTTAAGTATAACCCTAGCAAAAGTAGTCTCTTTCTATATATAGATGTGCATAATTCGAATAAGATAAGAAGACCCACTGGTTTTACCATAGTTTCTCATACCTTCAACTATTTGGGTGAACCTATTGCAACTTCCAAACCTAAATATCAGGACTGTATTCCCATCATTGAAAAATTGAAGTCTATAGTTCTGGTATGGCAAAATAGGTTCTTATCTTATACTGCTAGATTAACTCTCATCACTTCAATTCTTAGCAACTTACATATCCATTGGATAACACATCTAGCATTACCTAGGAAAGCTATCAAGGAGATGGACAAACTTATGAAGACCTTCTTATGGTCTGGTACAATTGATAGCTCCAAGAAAGCAATCAAATGGAGTGATGTTACTTTCTCATAAAAGAAGAGAAGGCTAGGTATTATTTCTATCTCTACAATGCAAAAGGTCTTGATGTGCAAGAGGTTGTGGAGATTGTACACTGACCAAAACATACTATAGATCAAATGGATTCATAAACAGTACCTGAAACATACCAATTTCTAGAAGTTGGACTACTTTAGAGTTAGTTCTCCTGCTCTTATGCAAATGATGGCTATGACGGAGCTCATTTATCATACAACATAATATTGTCAATGGGGATAGGACTTGGACTTGGTATGACAAATGGCTTAACATTAGCCCCCTGGTCTATAGACCCGAATTACAACACATAAGAAATAGATTGCCTTTGAAGTCTAAAGTTTCTTCTCTAATTTTGAATGGCAAATGGCATAGAGATTTTAGGGGATTCCAAAATTTGCTGAATTACCTTCCACAGCTTAATGATCTATAAAATGCTGATGTCATTTCCTGGTCTTTAAACTAGAATGATACTTTCTCTAACTGCTCTTGTTATCAACTCTTTACTGACGAAATGGCTAATCTATCTTCATTCAATCTATTATGGAAAAATGTTGTTAGTCACAAGGCTTAAAAAATGTTGTTAGTCACAAGGCTTCTTTCATCTCTTAGCTTGCAATCAATAACAAACTACAAACCAAGAGTCAATGATATGGCAACCCTGATATAGCTTGTTTCCTATATAATATTGTTGTTAAAGATAGGGATCATTTATTGTTCCAATGCCCTATACTAAAGCTATTTAGAGTAGAATCTTGCATATGTTACCTTATAATTTTATGGATATAATTAGGAACAAAAATTAAATTAGATAATTGCTAATTTAGAGCAAAGGAAACCCAATGCTACTTTCTTCAAAACAGCATTTACAATTGCCATTTATACCATATAGAGGGAGCGAAATAGTAGAAGATTTACTAATAAGAAGATAGAGAAATACCGACTTGCAAAAAGAGTCATTAACCTCATCAGAGCATGTATATATGCTAAACATATGCAGGAATTTTTGTCTATGGATATAAAGAGAATGTGGGGCTTAAATTTTATATGTTTTTATACTAAGAAATATGTTAATTCCTTTGGCTATTTCCTTTAACTTTCCTGCTTTTAATTAGTTCTCTTTAAGAGATCGAGCATTCACCCTAGAACTTATTGTAATGTTGCTTTGGTTTCATTTATATATTACTTCTTTCATTTAAAAAAAAACTAAGTAATAAGCTTAATGTGAAGAAACATGAGAATTTAGTTATAAAGAAAGCCTAAAGATAATTGAATATAAGAATATAATTGATAGAATATCTAAGATATAAAAAATATGATTTTTATGACATAAATCAAAATTGACATTCATAAATTTTAAACAATGGTTAAAAATCATAAGAATATAATATTGCGTACTTGATGCAAAAGATGTCATTATTGAAAAGAGATTAAGAAACTTCACCTCATTCTTGGTTAAAATTGGTTTCTCTCCCTTGGCTCTTTTATAGTTACAAAAACTTGATGAAAGACAATATTTACCCTTAATGAGTAGAGAGAGGACCAATTTATATATCTATAACTTTTAATCTAGTACGTCTATCAAGTGACTAGAATAAACGGTTGACATTTATTCCACTATTAATTTTGAAAATATAGACCAAATAGAACTCTTTATTATATTAATAGTGATATTAATATATATAGAGAGAATACGATCATTAATCAGGCCATATTCTAATATTTTCCCATTTAGCCTAATACTTTATACTTTGTTTAAGTAGTGTAAACATTAGGGACGCACAAATAGATTTCTTAATATCTTCGTAATTTACTTTAACACAATAAACCACATACTGAGAATTATAGCGTTCTTGCACTTCAACATCACATTCTTCCTTCCGTGTACCACATCACTAGTAATTTATCAAGTCAGGTAATATAAGTTATCTATAAATATCATAAAGGTCCATATTAATATCTTATAGACAATTTTATTTTTTATTTAATAACAATTATATGTGCACATTCATAATAAATAAGAAAATTACTAATCAAAATTTTTATTGAGGTCAAAAGTGTCAAAAAGTCATTAAAAACAATTATCAATATAACCAAAGCCCATTCTTTGAACATGTTTCTTTAATATCTTTGGTGGAAGGCCTTTAGTTAAGAGATCTGCCATTATAAGGTCCATCATAATATATTCATGATTGACTTATTTTAATCGTCAATTTTCAATTAATCTTAAGTGTATGATGTAGTTGTAGCTAGTACCGACAAGTACAGGTCGATCTCACAAAAACAGTGGTTACTAGTAATTTCCTTTCTCCTATTATCTAACCTATGGATTGATTTTGGATTTCAATAAAGAAAATTAAAACTAAAACAATTAAAATAAAGTATGCAAAAATATTGAACACAAAGATGAAAGAAGTCATTTAGAAAACAATCTGTATTAGGAGTTAGTGTCTAGGTTATGAGTCCCTTAAAAACATTAATTAATTGAACTTTTATTATGCAATTGTTTTATTGACTATTGAACCATAGAAATTCCTATCGTATGCTAATAACTCACTTGAGACTATTAACAACTAATCTTAGAATTATCAACTGATATTATTCAAGTTAAAGGTACTAAGATTGCTATACTAATTTGTGAATTCCACTATTAGGTTTAACCCTAATCTAAAGGATTTATGTCGACCTATCTCTAGGTTTACAATCAACTCTCAATTATGGTAGATCTATTCACATATAGGATTTCTCATTCTCTATGTTATGAAATCAAATTATATACTAATATTCCAGATCTATTAGAAAATATACTAAACATATAATTGAATCGTAATAGATCAATCAAAACAATTACATTAGATAAAAGAATTAAAACATTTTATAGCTCAAACTAGGGTTCATTTCATCAAGACACTAACGATATTTAATTACACATGATAAAAAACAAAATCAAACATAAACTGGAAAGAAGAAAATAGAAAACAGAGTTCATAATTTTAAATCTCCCTTTCTGTTTTATCGAATGTTCTTACAAGTTTGATGTTAAAGTTGTAATCTATTAGATCTTTTGATGATTTCTTCATATTTTTCCACTTTTATGGATCAATATCATCCCTTCTGGATGTTCTCTGTGCCTGGAATGGTCTCTAAAATTTTGCTCTTCCTATTTGCCTCCTTTTACATCCTTTTATAGCTAAATTTAGGGTTTCTAAGACATATATAGTCTGAGACACGACCTTGTATCAAACCATGTATCTCTAAAAACACTTAAAATCGTGACTTTACATGTTTAGAGAGACTTACATGACTAGATACATGACCGTGAATCTCATAATTACTTTAATTCTTCATTTTATGCCACGGTTTCACCTAAATTCCTCTTTGTTTAGTCCATAAAGGCAATTATAACCTATAAATGCACTTGTAGCGAATTAAATACTACATATATAACAAAATGATGAAATATCAATCAAAATACATCAAATATGGGTGTATAAATATATTCAAATGTGCATATATCAAATATCCCCACACTTAAGCTTTTGCTTATCCTTAAGCAAACCATAATTAAGATTATAAATCTTACAACAACCATCCTTCATTAATCTAGATCTTTCCATTCATACTATAAAACATCATGTCATATTAAATCAAATTATCATATAATTAGAGTCAAGCCATCCTAAAATTAACTTCCTAAGTAATATTAATAGTAATTACATCAATAATTGCATTGAAATAAAAATATAAACCTTTACACCCTCACCAAGATTTCACTAAATGCAAGTGTTTAGGGTGAAAAGTATCAAAACCCTCAAATTAGTGCATAGTAAAACTCTTGCCATAAGCTTGCAGTATTATCACGTAGTCACCACTTATGTATAAACTAGAAACAAAAAAACAAAAGGTCTTTATACAGGTTGTAGTGGGGCTTAGGTAAAGTATGATTGGGATAATAAAAGGTTGAATTGAAGAAAATTTACTAAAGATAAATTACAAGAAACATATTTACAAATACATAGGTCCTTTTTATCACAACTCCATTGGTGCCATATATTTATTCATAATTTTTCTTATGCTCGTTTTTTCAATCAAAACATAATTTCGCACATTTTGTACCACAATTAAAAGATAATGGACCTTTAAATATTTTCAAGTTTCAAACAAGTACGTAATGTAAATAACCTTCAGGGTACAAAATAATAAAAAGATTTCAAAAAATAGGATAAAGGTTAATAATTAGGTTTAAATCAATGAAAAAAGCTAAGGCTTAACTTAGTTATTCCTAAAGGATAAAGTATAGGTAAGATAATAATCAAAGAAATAGGCTAACACAAATTGTTAAATCTAGGTGCCCTTATCACTTCAATGTTTCTAATTTAACAAATATGATCTCAATAGGTATAGTGAAAGCAAGTTCTAGGATTGTTCAACTGTGCATGATAACACACATGAAATAAATAAAAGAGCTTTAAAATTTTAAAAGTTTTGCTCTTAGGTTTAAAACCTAACGAAAAAGATGGATATATATGTGTAAACAATATGCAATTTCTATTCAATTTAATTAATTCAATTAATATTTAAAATATAACTTATAAAAGTAATTTTATTCTAACTATCATCCTTTTGCATACTAATTCAAATCAATATTCAATAATTAAGTAAAGTAATGATGGATAGATTTCAATTAAGTCAAGATATCAGTTTATAAAATTTAATAACCGAGATTATAATAAGCTTAAGAAAATCATTAAAATTGTTAACCCCTCCCCACACTTAAAGTTCTACATTGTCCTCAATGTACTCAATACAAGTATATATAATAAATGAGAAGGTTTGTGGTACTTTCATGAGTATGACAATTTTTCTGAATTCTGATCCATCAAATACTAGATTACATCCTTGCAAAATATAAAGAAAAATAGATAAAAAGAAAAAGAAAATAAAACTACAAAAATAAAAAGAAATATAAAATAACATTAAAATTAATGTTTAAACAAAAGAAAAGGAATAATAAAAATACACAATTAAAAAAGTAAAAGAAAAGATACAACAGTTAAGCATCTCGCTTTTTCGTGTCGTGAATGGCCCTCAATTCCACATCTTCGTTCCCCTCGCCGGTGGCTTTGAAGGAATTGGGTAACTAGAATAGAAGTTGATGATCTTTAGAATATGAAGGAGTTAATAATGAAGAGCCCCATGCCAGATGATGGAGGTTGGAAAGTAATGCCCTAATAATTCGCCATCAATAACAGTAAATCTCCCATGCATCCACTGAGGTCTTGAACTTGCTCATCCACTCCACAAGCTTGGCTTATTGTCTCCAACAGAGCTCACTACAAGAAAACTGTCATTTTACGACAGAAAATACCGACGAAAAATATAAATATTTCATCGGTATCACATCTTATCGACGGAATTTACCGATAGACAAAAACGTTGGAGGATAGGCCATACCTAAATTTACCGACGGTACAAGAATTTACCGTCAGTAAATTTAGCGTTGGAAAATGATAAACCATCAGTAAATATACCAAAAATTTACCATCCGTAACAAGCGTTCCGTCTGTAAATCTGCCGACGGTTAAATATTTTCGGATGCTAAATTTACCGATGATAAGTTCTTTAACCGTAGGTAAATTTAGCTACAAAATGTTTACTACCGTCGGTAAATTTACATACTGTAGCATGTTTTCCTTATGTAAATATGTTAAATAGTTACTGACAGAATTTAACATCCGTCGGTATATTTTATGTATTACCGACGGAGTATAGCCTTTACCATCGGTAAGGTATTTAGAAAGTTACCGACGGACGTTTATTTCCGTTGGTAAATTTATTGCTTAAATTTTTTTAAAAAAATATTGTCATTATATTTAAATTATAGTTGATGCATAATTTTAATAATTAAATATTTATAATA
>JANIIA010000005.1:31123248-31135163 GCA_027478495.1 Erythroxylum alaternifolium
CACCCTCGCGGGGCACGGACTCGGGTATCACTGTCGATATCGGGTTCGGGTTCAGCGGGAGTGGGGTGTTACACTAGGATAGGTGAGCAATCTGGTACTTCAACCTTGCGGAAGCGATGGTCACACTTAGATAGGATAGTGAAGGGGGTTTTAGAACTAACCCTGTAATTCTACTCAACTCCCTAGCATTCTGCACATTCGATGAAACACATATACAACTTTTCTCCATATTAATCCACATTCTAGATCATTCCAAGAAGATCTTTAATGAATGCATTAGAACATTCATAGATGTTGTGTCAGTGGCACAAAATAACGTAAGGTCATCTATAAAGATGAGGTGGGTTAACTTCATTACAGAGCATTTATTGTGATAGAGAAAGTTGCCATTTGCAGCTGTAAGTGAATTTAAGAGTTTGGACATGCCTTCCATGATCAAGGTGAAAATGTAAGGGGATAGAGGATCCCCCTGCCAAATACCCTTTGAATTCTCAAACAATCTTGATGGAATACCACTGACCAAAACGCTAAAAGATGTAGATTGGATGCATTCCATGATCCATTTCGTAAAGGTTGAAGGCATCTATAAGATTTCCATGAAAGTACTAATAAAACTCCAGTTCATAGCATCATAGGCTTTGTAAAAGTCTATCTTCATGCAGCTTTTAATGGGCCTACCTGAAGCATACTCCTCCATCAAGTCCTGCAAGATTATAAGGTTATCCCCAATTTGACGACCAAGAGCAAAAGCTCCTTGATTCACATTAACAATATTCGGAATAACCCTTTTTATGCGATCTGCCAATAGTTTTGCTATAACTTTGTAAATGACGTTGCAACACAAGATAGGTCTAAATTCCTCCAGAGTCCTCGGGTATTTAACCTTAGGACCAAACAAATATAAGTTATGTTCAGCTCTTTCAACATCTTTTCGTTTTGAAAAACTATAACACAGCCTCTGTATATAATTTCCCAGTGATGCTCCAAGTCTTTTGAAAAAATTCAGCTGAGAAGCCATTCGGCCCTGGGGCTTTCGAAGGAGGAAAACTGAAGAAAGCTATCTTAATATCTTACTTCGATACTACTGTAGTCAGTTCAGCCTTCCTCTCTTATTCTATAGCTCCTTCCAGAATCCTTTGCATGTTAAGCGAAGGCCAATTCACTTGTTCAGCACCCATGAGCTTAGCAAAGTAAGTCCTTACCATTTCCCATAAGATCTCCTGGTCAACTTCCAACTCCCCATTACCGTCTTATAAGCTAAAGATTTTGTTGCAATTTCATCTTGCCATAATTGTCACATGGAAGAACTTAGAATTTGAATTGCCTTCACACAACCAATTTACTCTAACTTTTTGCTTCTGAATGGATTTTTGAAGCCCACAACACTCATGTATTCCCTTAGCAAAATTCTTTCCTTCGTCTTCAAGGTTATATAATCTGGTTTAGAGTAACAATCCTCTTGAGCCTAATGTACCTGAAGTTTCAGCATGGATAGATCCTGTTTTTTCTTACGTATAAATTTTTTTAACTCATCCTTAACCACTCTCAATTTTTGCATAAGCTGAAATGCTTTGTATCCCGTGATTTCCAGTTGCTAACAATGATTAATGATCTCTGTAATCCCTCCATCTGAATCACTCCATTGAAAAAAAGAAATGGTGCTCCTATTTCTCTAGAGCCGACCTCACTTTGTATAAACATGAAAGCATGATCAGAATATAAGTTTTCACTAAAATGAACTAGAGAAAGGGGAAATTTGTCTAGCCGTTGAGCATTTACTATACATCAATCTAATTTCTTTCGAATAAGCATATAACCTTGTCGGTTATTTGACCTAGTAAATAGCTGCCCCGTGGAATACAGGTCAACCATCTTCACTTCAGTGAGAAAATTAGTAAGCTCTTTAGTTGTCCTGCTTCCTCCCTTCTGCTTCCTTAGAACTAAGTATACAGTTAAAGTCACCCGCTAACATCCAAAGGGTATTAATAAATTCTTGGATTATTATCAACCCTCTCCACAACATAGTCCTTTGAAAAGCAAAGTTGGATACATAAATCAATGTTAGCAAGAATTTCTGGTGATTTCCCCGTAGTTAACAAGAAAGGTGATATGCTGGGAGCTTTCCTCCTTTACTTGTACTGCCATTCCATCCGAATTTACAAAAACAGATGATACGTCCATTTATATGGGAATGGTGATTGGATATGCACTTCCATTGAGCATCCAAAAATTTCTGGTTATTAATAAGATCCAGATATCTAATTATGATCTCTATCAAGCCAACCAGTACTGGCTTCTTCTCTCTGATAAGCTCTCTAGTCAAAGCTCTTTTTTGGGAGTCAGTAAGACTGGTTTATTCCATATCAGAAAAGACATTATGGGGATATCACCCCTTTATGTTTTTTCTTACCCTTTTTCTTTTCTGCTCGCCTTCCCACCACAGAAAGTTGAATTGTCATTGGTTCCGAAGGTTCGACCTCAAATGGAAGCTCCTTCTGAATAGAACAATCTGGGTCAGATGAAGTAGAAGCATTTTCTGTTTAGCTCACCTCCCTCAGATGAAGTAGAAGCATTTTCTATTTAGCTCACCTTCTCTTTCTATTTTCATGCAACTCCAACTAGCTTCCACGTTCTTCTTTTGTTATTGCCAACAGATGGAAAGTGTTTGTTTGTAATAGCCAATGAAAAATAACGTGAATCCCACTTCAGCTCAACGTCTTCCTCTTTTATTTTCACCATCTACTTCGTTCTCTTCCTTCTCACTATTCAGATTCCACGCCACCAGCTGCTTTTTTTTAATGTTTCTATAACTTCAAATTCCTTTTCTGCATGCCTCACTTCATGCCCACTCCTTTCATTTTTTCTTCTCTGCGCTAGCCTTTCAACGTTTTCAGCTGTCTTTGTTGGTTTCCTCTTATCTCTAAAACACAGCTGCCTTTTGTTTGTATATTCAATTGTGGGTCAGCGTCGTTGTTCTCCTTGGCTGCGTGGGTTGTTTTCTTTTGGTGTAGTGCATGTATTTTCTGCTGGAGCCCCTCCTCCTTTCACGTTATTTTCATTTTTTTAATTATTCACGCCACCTATTTTGCTCCTCATTCACGCCATCTAGCCTCCTCCTTTAACACCTACATCTCTCTTTTTTCCTTGATTACCGCCAGCTGCTTCTTTGAATAAGATGGAGGCTACTTTGGTTGTAAATGGCGTGAACAAAGGCTTGTATTTGAGTGGGGGCTGCTTTTGGAGTGGAGCAGAGAATGACATATTTCAAGGCCAATTTCGACAGTGGATAAAACATAAACAGTGATGTTTTAGGAACTTAAATTTTATCAGTGTCTTCGTCTTTGAGTTAGCTACAATCTGAGACTTGAATCACGGGATTTCACCATCTAAGACAAAAGTTATGATCAAAACATCGTTGACAGGTCATTCTGGCAATCCAAAATCTGACGCAAATTTCGTTAATTTATTTCTCCTACATTACAGCTCAAAAAAATCTGCAATTGGTCCCAAAACATCCGTCAATGAGTCAAGAATTTAATTATGAAATTTCAGAATTTTTGGATAAACCAATCTTGAGATAAAAATCGTATAACGACTAAAGGTCAAATCTGCCAGAAACTTAGAAACAGTGCAATTCGAGTCTATTTATTTCATTTATGCATTTTACGTCAACAAGCCTCGAATAATACTAAAATAAGATAAACCAGCTATAGATGAACATAAAATGAATGTAAATGACTATGAATTAAGTTCTAAATAGCCACTCAAAATGTCCATTAACAAGTATAGGGTGTTGATACTGGTAATAGGACCAGGAATTCCAGAAAAGATGGTGCTTGAAAAGTTAACTAAGGTTATGACACAACATATAAGACCTCTATACATCAAGGGGCATATCAATAAAAGAATAACTTCAAAAGTTTTGGTTGATAGTAGGTCGGTAGTAACCATTATGTCAATTAAGATGATGATAACTTTAGGTAAAGATGATACAGACTTGATCCCAACTAAAGTATGTATTGCTACATCCAATGGTGAAACTATTAGAGCATGAGGAATTCTCTCTATAAACATTAAAGTGGGAGGAAAGACTTTGTTAACTGCTTTCTTTATTGTTGTCACTCGTGCCAGCTACTAAGTTTTGTTGGGGCAAGATTAGATCCACTCTAATTATTGCATTTCATCATCTCTCCATTAGCTTTTACTTTTATGTAATGAAGTAGAAATATTTTAGAGTGATTCACATCCATTCAGTACGAAAGACGATACGATGAAGGCAAAATTCTACATGGATTATGTAAAGTTGATAAAAATTCAAAAGTTGTTTTGTTATAAGGAAGTAAAAAAAAAGATAAAATTAAAGGCAAAAAAAAGTCATAAAAACAACTATCATAACGACTGCTCCTAGGCCAATGAAGGTTCTTATTATAGAGGAACCTGATAAGTATATTAAAAAAGAAAAAAAAACAATAGTTGTAGTTATAAAGATCAAATATCAATTGCAACAAATCTTGGAGATTCTAAAGAAATAAATAAATGTGAGAATGTAAAACTGGTTTTTGAGGAAGAAAGAAACTACAAATGAATAATGATGGTTTCTACAAATTGAAATCTGCCCCTAAGAAGTTTGCTGATTATGGGAACTAAGACCAAGAATCATTAGATGAAGTGAATCAAGATAATTCAGGAGAATTCCATAGAGTTTTTATTAGCAATAACTTAGATCCAAAGATAAGGCTGGATAACTTAGATCCAAAAATAGGGCTGGAACTAGTAGAAATTAAAAGAGTTTGAAGACTGTTTCACTTAGGATTATATTAAAATGTCATAATTGAGTAGAACATTGGTAGAACACAAACTTTCAATAAAACTAGAATTATGCTCTCACTATTAACCTCCTAAACAGTAGTCCAAAGAAGTTAAGTTGAAGGTTAAAGAAGAAGTTGCAAAATTATGTAATGATGATTTTATTATACCAATTAAATATACTAAGTAGTTAGTTAACTGTGTCTGTAATTAAGAAAAATGGAAAAATAAGAATTTATGTAGACTTTAGAGATTTAAATGCAACTAAGATGTAATATGATGTGATGGTAAATTCTTTAATGTATACGATGGATGGAGAATGTTTATTCTCTTTTATGGAATAATTTTTTAGGTTATAACCAAAAATGATATTTGTAAAATAACTTTTAGATGTCTAGGGTCAATAAGGACGTTTAAGTGGGTTGTAATATTTTTTAGTCTAAAGAATGTAGGAGCCACATATTAGAGGGTTATAAGTGCCATTTTTCATGATTTGATAGGGCATACGTTGGAAGTTTACATAGATAATATTGTTGTGAAGTCAAAAAAGAGTACAGATCATATATAGGATTTGTGAGAAGTTTTTTACAGAATGAGAAGGTATAAATTAAAGTTGAATTCCTTGAATTATGTTTTTAGAGTGAAATCAGGGTACTTACTAGGGTTTTTAGTTCACAATAGAGGAATTGAATTGGACAAGAATAGAACAAAATTCATTCTCTAAGCAAAACCACCTCAGGATAAGAAACAGCTTCTGAGGTTTTTAGGTCAGGTGAATTGCATGAGAAGATTCATTGCTAATTTGACAAGAAAAATAAGAGAATTTTTAGATTTATTAAGAATAAAGAATTCTCAAGAATTCCATTGGGAGGAAAGACATCAAGCAGCGTTCGATAGTATCAAGGAATCCTTAACCAAACCTCTAGTGCTGATGCTCCCTAGCAAAGGAATTATGTCAAAGTTGTATATTTTTGCTACAGAAGAATCTATTAGATGTTTATTGGCCTATAGTGATAAGGCTGGCTATGAACAAGCTACTTATTATTTGAGCATAACTCTTATGTCAACATAAAAGAAGTACTGACCCATTATTAAATTATGCTTGGGGTTGTATTTTGCTTATTCAAAATTAAGGCATTACTTATTGTAAAATAAATTTTATGTGGCTTTACAGATTTACTTAATGAAATGTATGTTGAATAAGCCAGTCCTTTAAGGAAGTATTGGGAAATGACTTATGATTCTTATAGACTTTAACTTAACATATTACCCTCAGAAATTTGTAAAAGGTTAGGTACTAGCTGACTTCTTAGCAAGCCATCCCTTAATCAATGTACAAAAGGACATAGGACATTTAATTCTCAATTGTGAGAAGAAGCCATGGGAATTAAAATTTGATGGGTTTAGTATAAGGAAGTCAACTGGTGTTGAAGTAGTTATAATCACACCAAATGGGACCAAAACTCTTTTCTCCCTTAAACTAGACTTTCTATATATAAATAATCAAGCAGAATATGAAGGATTAAGAATTAGATTAGAACTTTTAGTTCACAATTGGTGTTACGCTAAGTGATAAGGGAATTTAAGTGCATGAGTTTAACTTTATTACCTCATTATTATGTTCTTGTCCAATTGTTAGAATTCTAAGATGATATAGAATTTTAACATATTTCATGAGGTAAAAATTAAGAGGTAAATGAACTATTATAGATAGCATTTGGGTTGAAAATGTCAAAAGAATTAGTTCATAAGTGCATTGTGGTACAAAGAAGGTCCCGTCCATTCATTTATAAGAGCAAAATTTCACAAGAAGTTTTTAACATAAAGAGGTCACCCAGGTATGGAGGTGTAGATCAAAGATTTTTATGGAAAATCCTAGCAAGACAGTGCCTTTTAAACTTAAGCAACAAGTACTTAATTTTATGTTGATTGAAGGAATTCTGTTTCATTAAGGAAATGAAAGACTTCTTTTGAGATGCCTGAGGCATTAACAGTAAAGAGACAAATTTATGATGGGGTATATAGAACACATCAGTTTGGAATAAAGATGAGATGGATTATAGATCAACATGGATGCTATTGGACAACCATATTGAAAGATTACATATTATATGCTAGAAGTTGTAAACGGTGTAAAAAATATGGAAGAATTTATTGAATTCCTAAATCTAAGTTACATTATGTTGTTAAATCATGTTTATTTAGAGGATAGGTCATTGATCTCATTGGGAAGATAAATCCACCATTCTTAAAAGGCCATAGTTTATTTTTTTGGCCACATATTAGTTTACTAAATGGGTGGTAGCTCAACCTTTGAATAAAGTTTATCAAACTGATGTAGTTAAATTCATCAAGGAACATATTATTTATCAATTTAGAATTCCTCAATCAATAACAAGTGATCAAGGAACCATGCTTTCAAGTTACGAAGCTTAAGATTTTGCTGAAGATTATAGGATAAAATTGTTGAATTCAACTCTATATTATACTCAGGTTAATGTTTAAGTCGAAGTATCAAATAAAAAACTTATTGAGATTCTAAAGAAAATGTTAGGGGAGAATCCTAGAGAATGGCATTAAATTCAATATGAAACCTTGTAGGTGTATCGTACTTCTAAGCGTATTGCCATAAGAATTAGCCCATTTTCCCTAGCTTATATACACAGTGTTATTCTTCTTATAGAAGTAGTGGTTGCATCCTTGAGAGTAGCCAAACAATATTCTTCAAAAACTTTCGAGTATTCAGAAGCGATGTTAATGGAATTAGAGGATTTAGATGAGGGTAACTTTAGGCTTTGACTAATACGATTATTCAAAAGGAATGGGTGTTAAAAAGAATTTGTAGATGAGAATTCTATGAAGTGGTTTTAGTATAGAATTTAATCCTACCACTTGGGATGAAAGACACAAAAATGGGGTAAATGGTCCTTATATTACGAAGCCACATTTATAATTTCTAGATTTTTAAGCAGTAATGATTGGTTATCTACTTTGGAAGGTGAATCTCATAGGCATTTTATCAATACGAAGTATTTAAAAACTTATGTACCTACTTTTTTTAGAAAGATGGGGATCAAATAATGAGAGTGAATTCTTAAAATGAAATAACATTAGTTCAAGAATAACATTCATAAATAAAAGTCAAAAGATCAGCTTAAAACTAGCCAAAAGTTAATAAAGTAGGGAAGTTCACATCAGTTCCAAGTTAGAGGATCAAAATTTACCCCCATGGGTTAATATGTGACATTTAGTCCTACTTAGCTTATCGGACTTATTGCCTCCAAAAGTTGATTTCGTGTTTCTGCAGCATTAGTGACTTCCTTAGCTCTGCAACCATCTGCTTGACTTCATTAACTCCTAGTTGAGCCTCTTTCCATCTTGTTTAAGGCTTCTTAAATTTTTATAGTCAAATTAATGACCAATTCATGCTCAACAACTTCATTTTCTGAAAAATCAAATTCATTCTTTAGTTATTGATTTTTTTGTTAGGATATTCTTGCCTTTGGTCCCCTCTACATCATAGTCCATTTGACACCGATGCAAGAGGCTCAACTTTTTGGACTATATAATTAGGGATGGCAATTATTGGTCCATGGGCTTAAATTTAGTTGTTTTCAATGGGTCGACTCATAGGTTGAGATTAGGCCCAAAATGACTCGAGACCTAATTATTCTAAGCAAAACAACATTATTTTACTTAGAAGAGTTTAGCCTCAGGTGGGCCTGGGCCTAGGCCTGGGCAGCCTATACCCAGATCTAATTAGAAAAATAAATTGTTTTATATTTTAAATTTTAAAAAACTTGGCGAGGCTAATCGTGATAAGATTTTCCAAAGAAGTAAAAACTTTCTCAACTTTGTTAACAGATGATAAAGTTGTAGAACTAACATATGACAAAAAACTTAGAAAATAACTACATTAAATTTCAATTCTCTACAACTTATGCTGTATGGTGAGTCCTAAGGACTCTTTAGCTCTTAATAGTTCTTTAGAGTTCATTTTTTTGTAGTACTAAAAGGGAGGTTAGGAGATAGGTTTAAAAAACTCAGGTAAAGGACTTCTTTAGAAGTTGTTGTTGTAGATCAAACATCTTTTGCCTACTAAACATAAAAGAATTCATTAACATATTAGCATATCAATGTGTAAAATAAAGGAATTCTTGTCTTGCCTCCAAGAAAGAAACCTTAGTGACCTTTAGATCAGGAAAAGTATTGGTTTTTATGGACTCTAATTCGAGAGGAAAGTAAGGAGCAGGGAGGTTAGACATTGTGTCATCAATAAAAAGGAGATAAAATAATGTAAATTTATAATGAAAAGAAAACTAAAGGAAATAAAAGGAAGTTTTATACCATCACTGACTAATTCTAAAATTTGTAATAATAAAATTTATAAAATTTATAAAGATCTAGGAATATGCAAATCAACAGGAATACCTTTAAGAAGAGTAGGATTAGATCGAGGTACCAAACTCTGAAAGCTTTTTAACCACCAAGAGAGGTAAGATTTTGTGTTAGTGACACTAGTAGCAACAATCATGCACTTGAGAATGCGATAGTGATAAAAAATTTTGGGAGAAATTTGTATTGATAGCATTTGCCTTGAAAGGAACTTTTACTGGATAGTCTAAAAAATGTATCGCAAAAGGAATTCTTAGAGAAAGGATAAGTTGCCTACTCCAAAGGTAAGAGAGATACATTATAAAACCGAAGACCTAATGGAAGGGCCATGTTTTAGAACTTTATCACCATCAACATTGAAAACTGAAGGATTGGTATAAATGAGGAAAAGTTTATGGTAAATGGACAAGCAAAAGGGCTCAAAAGTCTTGAAAATTTTTAGCCAATAAGGCCAATTAGAGAAGTATTTAAAATAATTTAACTAATTTATAGACCTAAACTTTAGGGACATTAAAGTACTAAAGACGTCCTTAGGAGATTTATTATAGAAACTAGTGGATACATGAAGAATAAGAAAATTAGGAAATATAAGATTAGAAGAAGGCATGTTTTCTCTTTTCCTAAGTTTAGGAAAATAGGCAAAAGACTAAAGTTGGACAAACCATACATGCAGGTTAGGTCCTTACAAGGGGAGATTAGAGAGGACTCTCCTTAAGTTTCTGTTTAGAAACTCCAAGAAAATAGAGCCTAAAATGAAGAACTTACCAAAATCTACCGCTTTATAAAAGGGAAGGAATTCCAAACTAGTTTTGTTGTTAACAAGACAAAAGATAAATCAGTTTAGCATAATTCGAATATATTTGACATTTTCTTCTTTAGAAACAGGATTTTTCGAAGAAACGTAACTGCTTATGAACTTAGAATAAGATGAACATTTGAAAGAACCAGAATCTAAACTAGGGGTTTCTTCAATTAAGCAAATAAAATCTTCCTTGATTACAAGCAAGCTAATTAAAAAGAAAACATCTTTTAATGAAATGGAACCGTGACCAAAAGGAAATATAAAGGAGTTGTATAAAGGAATCTATAATTTAATAATTGCAAACATAAGGTTAGGTTGATACTTTATATAATTCTTGGAAAGGGTTATTAGCTGCAAAAAGTCTTGTCTCTTCCAGGTTGAATTATATGACATATATAACCTATCTACTTATTTAACCTATTGATAGACATTTCTAGGCCATGAATTTAAGGATTTGGGGGCTCGAAACAAAGTAATTTTTAGAGGAAATTTTGACTTAATTACTTCCCTCTAATTAGGGAGTGAAGAGTTGGAAGAACTAATAGATTGAGGAGTCCTAATAATGAGAGGCCTATCATATTTATGGTCAAAATGAGGAACGCCTTCTACAGTACTAAAAATAGGAATTCAAATGTTAGAGTTAGTGGTTCAAAGAGAATTGGAATTTGATAAATCTTTATCTAATCCTCATGAAGTTTGGAAAACACTCAGATAGAATAGAATCTGCTTCGATCTTATCGGTCTAGAAAAAGAATTAAAGTTAGAAGGAATCGAAGGGATTTTTTAGAAAAGTACCAAAATTAGAAACATACATTGATGACATTCATTTCAACAGAGTCTGTTAAAGAAGATAAAGAAGCATGGCAAGAAGAAACCATGGTTGTAGAAGTCACAAGAAGAAATTAAAGCTAGAAAAAAGAACCATTTGAGAGCTAGGTGGGAAGTGAAAAGGTAACGAGGAGATTTTATAATGGCAAAACGATTGAATTTTAAAAGAATAACAAGAGGCTGAAATTTAAAGAGATTTTCTATCTTTCGAAATTGATAAGGAATAGTGATTTCAAATTTGAAAGATTTTAATGCAATATGTGGATTTGACATTTCTTGTATGCAAAAGATTATTTAGGATTTAGGAGACTTCTCACAAATAAGGTTACTTAGCCTAGCTTAAGAATTCAGTTTGGAACTTGTGAAACCATTGGGATGGAATTCAAAATGTAGATTATAGAAGACTAAGGGAATTGCTAAACCATATTTTTAGTTTGCTCAAATGAATATATATGATGGGCAATTGATGATAGTCTAAAATAAATTAACTTATATGATCCAAAAGGTCATGAAGTAAGCCAGAAATGAAAATACAATAAATATTTAGCCAAAGAATTCATAGAAAATGAAAAATAAGGGATGTGTGAAGAAATGTCCTAAGTTTGTGGAAGTTCAAGACGTGGAAGTTAGAGAAAATTGTGAAAGATAGTTAACAAGAACATAACTAAATGGGTTAAAAATTAAGAAGTTACTTGAGGCTGAATTCCAGGATATATAAGTTAAAGAAATAGTAATATGTAGTTAGCTAAAATGTAAGAAAGTGGATAGTTATAGCAAAAAATTATTTAAAAATAAGAGGACTATAAATTCACTAGCACTATGAGAACGGAGGAGATATCATAAACAACCTAACACAATCATATTACCAAAAAAAAATCTTTATAGGAACCAATCAACCTATTTCAAAATACTTTGTTGTTTTCAACTTTTTTTTATTGCAAATTTACCTTTTTTTATTGAATTCAATTTTTTTCTTGTAATTTCCTTTTACAATAATCAAATTACTTTCTTTACCTCAAATTTTTATTTTAACATATTTTTAGCATTTTTGCTAGTTTAAAACTCCTCGTTTTAAATTTTTTAA
>JANIIA010000005.1:31186315-31203077 GCA_027478495.1 Erythroxylum alaternifolium
GATAAAGACACTTTCAATATTTCTAACCCATTCAAAAAGACCAAATTGCCCTTTCCCATAAGTGAGGGGATGTTACAAATCTCTTCCTCTCGACGATCCCATCACAACCATGCTCATTTCAGCTGCCATCGTCATCGAAAATTGTTGCAAAAATCGAGGAGAAAAATTGACGAAAAACATCAATCGTCTATCTGATGTTTCCGGTGGTTGTTGCCGATCACCACCACCATTCAACTCGTCTTAATGTCAGTAACAAAAATCCCGTGGTCTTGTAGCCAGTTGCCCCCCGGATCGCCACTAATTGACGAAAAAGAGGCTAAGGTTTTAGCTTGCTTTTCTTCAATTCGTTTAAATATGTTGGGAATCTCAGTATGTTGCTTTGGAGAAAGTTGTTCTACTCATCAAAAGCTTTCATTTGGTATAAAAATCGTCAAATTATGAGACTGAAGATTTTTGTAAAAAATTCTAAAAATTATACTGATCATTTTCCTCTAAAGAACCATAGTGAGATTTTCAACGATTTGTGAATTAAAAATCACGAAATGTTTAGGTGAGAATAGGAGAAATTTCTGAACCACCAGAACGTTTTGGAGATTGATGTCCTCAACAGCTAAATCCCTAATCGAGGCCAGAAATCCTTGGCACTCTTGTATGAGCATCTTGTTGGCCACTATTACTATGTTAGAAAGGGTAGTTTTTTTAATCCTCCTTAAAGATAAACTTTACATCCCCTGAAATCTTAAACATTACTTCCTTCTCTCTACAATCCAAGGTATCATAATGATGGGATAACTAGTGCATTCCCAATATTACATCAAAATCCATAATTGGCAATACCATAATATTCGCTACCAATCTCCTACCATTAATCTCCACAGGACATGAGTAGTATATTAAATTGACTTCTATGGCATCAATCAGAGGTGTAGATACTGACAAAGATTCATTCATCCTATCTGGTGCTATTTTTAACCTCATAGCAAAGTTGGGCAACATAAAAGAATGAGTCAATCCGGAATCTATCAAAACCATAGCTTCTAATCCACAAACGAGAATGATACCTGATACCGTTGTATTGGAAGTCTGTGCATCTTAAGGGGTGAGAGTGAACGCCCTAGCCTAACCACGACCTACTTGCTGAGAGCTAGAGAATTGTCCCAGATTGTGACCTTTAGATCTACCTCCCTACTGTCTCCCTCCGAATCTTCGCTCCTTCTGACCACCAAACTGTGATCCTCCTTGTGGTTGTTAAAATGGAGGCTACGCCATACTAGAAGAGGACTGCTGATATCCCATCATAGGGCAATCTCTGATCAAATGCCCATACTGGCTACATCTGTAGCAAGCTCCTAGTGGTATGTGACATAGGCCTTAATGCACTCTACCACACTAGTGACAAATGGAAGAAGTTGAGTCTGAACTACTACGCCCTAAGCTCTGCCTGCTATTGCTACTACCTGCACCAGGAATGAATCTAAATCCTCCCAAATGTCTACGACCATATCTCTTTTTGCCATGAACTCGAATAACCCTCTATCGAGAACTCCCACTCTGATTGAACCCTGGTGAAAAGTTTGATTGTTGCTGTTGTCATTGCTAAAAACTAGAGGATCCTGCGGAATGCCTCCTACTCTGCTCTTCCGTAGACAAGGTACCCTATTCCACTAAAATCCTCTCTAACTATTTGGCCATATCCACTAAGGTAGAGAACTTATCTTGACAGCTCGCAGTCATGTTGACGAAAAGAGGTCCCAACCCTAACATATACTGGTTGTTCTTCCTCAGCTCATCTGAACCAATCTCTGGGGCATAACGACTCAAGTGAATAAAGTCGATGGTGCACTCATCCACTATCTTATCTCCACAGCATAGGTTTAGAAACTCTAATCTGAGCATCTCACAAGTTGCAAAGGAGAGGAAGTAGCCCATAAATCTCTCCCTAAACTGCAACCAAGTCGCTGTACCCAAGTATAGAAGGATATGATCTCGATACCAATCCTTAGCCATCCCTTACAGAGACCTCTCTACCAAACCCACCATCTGTGTATCAGAACAATACAACCTTCAGCATCTCTACCTCATCAAGAAAATTAATAGGCTCTTGAGGTTTAGTTTTGTCGAACTGTATCGGATAAAACTTTGCATATGCCATAGATAATTGCATATTTGACCTCTCTTGTTCTGGGACTGCCATTGGGGGAGCTGGTTGTTGCTGTTGTCGCATCATCATCATCGAGCCTCGAAATATAGCATTGTTAGCCTCTATCCCTACTAAGAATGCCTGCATATCAAACGCACGTGCCCCAGGAACTCCTTGTGACACCTTCGATGCCTCGATAGGGACCTCTCATGTTCGGGCCGTTCTACACTTACCGCTCCTTCCAGTTGAAGTGGCAGGGGTAGTTGTCTCATCCTGAGCTGAGGCTTCATCGTGACCTTCTTGGTCAAGTCGAGCGAGAAATCAAGCGCGTCTATTCATACTGAAATTGAAAGCAAAAGAATGGTCAGCACCATCAGTGAGAATATGAACTTATTCTATAGGAAGTTACTATAAAAAGAAGTGGACTCCTATATGTCCGCAGTGACAAACAAAAGAACATCCAAGAACGCAGCAAGTCCATACAATACAATAACAATAGTGCGTGTCAGAAAGAAGTGTTACAACTCATAAAATCCTATCACTACGACGCTACAATAATAGATAAATGAAAATAAAGAAAGGACATCAACAAACTTAGGTAGGCCACAGCAAAAATGTTACGGTAGTCACTGCTACGAAGTTAGTGGTAGCTGACCTGAAAAAAAATAAATTTGAGGGGAGTCAGATCTCGCTAAGTTAGCTCACACCGTCCTATGATATCTAAAGCTATGTGCACAGTCATGCATGAATATCAAAATATATACACATCATGCTATACATCCAATCACATCAACATCAAAAATAAATGGCAGGGAAAAATATCTATAGGATCCTAATCTCTAAGGGTAAGCCCTCACAACTCTAAACCTAGAATGGTTGCGAGAATCTATGCATCACCAACGACCCAGCCATGCTCCTATACTCATATATCTGTAAGGCTCTTTTGATCTAAAGGGGTTGCGAGGAACCAAGCATTACCAACAAACCAGCCCTCTCTTAAAGTGTCCAAAGTCATAAGCATCACAACTAAAGGTTCGATCGGGAGCCAAACATCAACCAGGATCGACCCATAACATATCTCAATATCATAAACAAAACTACTCTTATAGTCATAACTAATGTGCATCTGGTCCTGATACATACCAATCAGGTAGCACGTCCTACAGATCTTTTTTTTCCCACAATTGAACATAGCAAGACATATCAAATTATTAAGTATGCAATTTATCAAGTAAACATTCAATTATGCAATGATCAATGCATATATGCAATACCCAATCCAATGTATCCACTCAGTTAATTCGATACAAAGACTTATACTAAAGCGGGTACGCATTACTGTATATACGCGTTCGCTGTATAAATATATAAGTATCGATCGACACACACACACACACACACACACACACACATGCATATGAATGTGGTTATACATTGCTACATGCTATTATCTATACTAGCATTGAACAATATTCATTTGCTCGTACAACTAAGGTAATAGTAAGTCAGTATGAACATACCTGCTAATCGAACTTATCCGTCTGAACTTTCCGATGGGGTCCTGCTTCTGCTATACCTAGTAAATCGAAAGAAAAATATCTCAATCAGTGCTAATTAGGAGTTATTGGGCTCAAATAACAATTTAGGTATCATCCGAATTACCTAAGTAGTCCATTTATGAAATTCGGAGATTTCTCCTATTCTTGCCTAAAGTTCCGTGATTTTTAATTCACAAACTGTTGAAAATCCAACTATGGCTCTTTAGAGAAAAATGATCAATGTAATTTTTAGAAAATTTTTCACAAAAGTAACCAAAATAGTCGCCAGAACAGTACCTCTGATGACCAGAATATTCCTCGGGTTATTAGAATTTTCCTTCCGGTTATCGAAAACTTTTCACTCTCAGAATTCAACAATTTTTATACCAAATGAAAGCTTTTGATGAGTAGAACAAATTTCTCCAAATCAACATACTCATATTCTCAACATATTGAACGAATTGAAGAAAAACAAGCTAAAACCTTAACCATTTTTTCGGTTAATCAGCGGCGATCTAGGCGCCAGCTGGCAATGAGATCATGAGGCTTTTGTTTTGGACATCGAGGTAACTCGAATAATGGTAGTGATGACAAAAACAACCATCGGAAGTGACAGATCGACGATTGGCATTTTTTGTCAATTTTTCTCCTCAATTTTTGCAATGATTTCGGTGACGATGGTAGCTGAAATGGGAATGGTTATGATGGGCTCGTCGAGAGGAAGAGATTAGATATAACACTAACTGGTTTGAATCATCAACGGTGAAAAATGGTTAAAGAGAAGGAATTCATGAATAGCAAATTTTGGAGGTTAAAATGAAAATATGAGGAAAAAAAGTTTTCTCTTTTATATATATAACATACCGAATGTTACAATGTTATTTAATTGCTGACAGAGAAACCATTTTTTAGTAGTGCAAGCATTTATAATGATAACTGTTAAAACGTAGTGGAACAATAGATTCATGAAATCTAGGCTTTCATCATAGTTGCTTTCAAATGTCAATTATGTTAAGCCAAGCTTTCCTGCCTAGTCAATAGACCAACTACATATCTTAAATTTCGTGGGAAGAGTTGAATAGAGTCTGTCTGGGCTACATGGACCAACTTAACATTAGAAGTCTGTAGGTTCACTTCAGAAGTGCAACCCTGATTGTGGTAATCTGTACATTCATACAATCAACTCAGTTCATTTAAATATGAAACATGGATAAATGTGCAATCTTTTGACTTGGAAACTGCCTTTTTTATATATCTAGATCACCAAAAATCTCTTTTCCAATTCTTCCGCTTATGGTTAATTAGTGTATCATGTGATTGTGGAGCGTGGTTTTATTTAGTAGTTGTAAGTGGGTTAAGTCCACTTGAAAGAGAACTCAAAGGAAGGGGTGGGGAAGGTGGAGGAATTTTTAAAACATAATTATTTATATCATCTATTAATTTCAACAGATAGTATGGCTATTAAATGTTGCAGTCTCATTGTCTAATTAGGCTTTGTACAGCAAGGGTGTAAGTCAAGCTGACATGGAAAAGGCAATCAAACTAGTTTTTGAGAAAGGGTGAACATGGAGATCAAAAATCAAAGCTTGGCATGTCAAAGAAATATATGGATCATCTAATGGCTCAAGTTTCAAAATAGTGGTTATGTGGTCAGGATGTTCCAAAAGAGACACAGAAATCAAGAATTTTTGGATGGCTCCAGTAGCGTGGTTTTGACTAGGGAGTCATTAGCGTCGTATTGAAAATGTTAGAAGTTCAATATTCTCGTTTGAGTGCAATAAGGATCTCTTAATTCCACACCAGAAATTCCACAGCCGAGATACGGGCCATCCTGGATTTAAATAATGGTCCATAATTTGCTTTGTGGATAGAATCACTCTCTATTAATAGGCAGTGTTGGGACCAAAAGCTTAGCACTTCAGCCCTTAACTGTGCTACATTTCATCTTGCGTCAGCCTGCTTTAGTGACATCTAATCTGTACAGAATGAAGTCCATCTTGATGGTGGCACCTACAAGACAAAGCAGCAAGTGGCCAACTATTGTATCTACTGAAAATGGGTTTATTCATGTACCCATGAAGTGCAATTCCACCAATCAGACTTTGTTGGTTATGGCCTTGTTTGGATGTTGGCTGATCAGCTATAAAATAGCTGATTGACCATAATTAGCTGATTGGTTCTGTTTGGTTGTTGGCTGATACCCAACCAGCTAATTTTATAGAAGCTACTTGTAAGCAGCATTTACGCAACAGCTGATTGACCTTTCCTATAATATCCTTCACTCTCTACTCTCTATGTGTTGTCTATCTGGTCTTACTTATTTAGCCTCTCACTTACGCACGGCTACCATTTTAAAAGTCCCTGGGGGTGACTATTAGTCACCCCGTGACTAGAGTCATGCACGACGCTTATGTTCTTTGCTTTAAAGATCAATAATGTAAAGTTTGTATGTCTCACTTATGTCCTTTTCACAATATTTTTAAAGTTCATTAATATAAATATAACATTTTGGATTATTAATCTATATTTTGAGGATTATAAACTTAATTTTTATAGAATTAAATATCTAAAATCTTAATTCCTTTAAGAAAATTAAACGAAATACTAAGATATATAATATTCATACCCTTATAATTTTTTTAAAGTCATATCTTCATAAGTCATTTTACACATAAACAGCTAATACTATCAAACATCAAATGACAAACAGCTAATACAGTCTGCTAGTTAAATTAGCTGATAGAATTAGCTATCAGCTAACAGCTAATGTAATCAGCTGATTGCCAAACAGGGCCTATATTTGTTTAAATATAAACGCTTTTTACATGTATCTCAGAAATCAGTAATTTACTTGGTTCCTCGATATAACATACACTTATGGGTCTAAAGGAAACAATTTGAGTTCAGCTCTTGTACTATTAGATGGGATGTTGTTTTGAGTTATTTTCTCGTGACTATAGTTTTCATGTGGATTTCTGTAGCATCGCATGTGATCAAGGTTAGGATGTAGGACATAAGTTTGCTACTTACAACCAAAGGTATGATGGTCCTACAAGTGCATGTGCTTCTGAATGTCTTCTAAACCAAGGTTAGGATGTCTTCTGAGGAGCTCTTTTGGTTCGCGGCTGGAAAGTCTCTCTTAGACAGGCCATGATCATATGTGAGCTTGTGAACGTGGAACCATGTGAGCAACTGCTGGAAAGACTTTTTGTACTGTTTTTGTAAGAGATGGATACAAATAGAAAGAGAGAGAGAGACCCTTTTCCTAATATTAAATTCTATTTGAACATGGGAATTTGAAATGGTAAAATTTGTTATCAAAATATTTTCTTGAGAATATTTTCTTCAAAATAAAAGTAGATTTTTTTATTAATAGATTTTATGCTTATTTTGTGCTGATTTAGTTTAGACGTTATTCAATTTTTAAATTTTGGTTAGAAAAAGACAGTATAAATTGACAAGCTTTTGTTCAATAAACATTGAATCTTCTCCATACATATCTCTTCCTAAAAAGCCAATAAATTCGATTATATATAACCGAACCAAGCAATTCGTCCAGCTTCTACATACTCAGCTCTCGTTCGTTTTGCATAAGGTAACAACTGAAATTATTCAACATGTCTATACTATTGAAATTATGCAAAAACTCGATCCTTTCAAAAACCTTAACTTTCCTAATTTTTCTTGTTAATATTATTATACAATAACTGTGTTGACTCCATTCTGTAAGAGGAATTACAGCTTGAGATAAGTAAATGGGAAGGGGTAAAGTTACACTAGACTAGATTTCCCATTTTGATTGGCCTGTGTGAAGTGGAATTTTTGTGTGAAAAATGTTGAAAACAAGTTGGATGTAAGCCTCTTTTCAAGCTCCTCGCATGAACTAGTATGAGATGGAATCATTAGAGAATGCAAATGAGCAGTTAGAAGAGCCTTCTGAAACTAGAATCCTAGGATGAGGAGTACAATGAATTGTTGTTAAATCACTCTTTGAAACGTCAGATTCTGTTTTTAAGGCATCAAGGTGTCGAATCTCCTTTAGCATTGCTACAATATCCTTCATGGTTGGACGCTCATCCGCTCTTGTGCTAATGCACAGAAATGAAACTGCTAATGTTTGTAGCATTTCATGCATGGTAGGGTCAGCTCTTCCTCTGAGCTTTGGATCAAGAATGTGAGCAGGGTCTTTCTTACTAGTTAGGTGGTCCCTAAACCACTGAACCAAGTGTGCACCACCAGGCAATGTTGGATCTAAGGGATGCCTTCACGTTAGGATCTCTAAAAGCACAACTCCAAAACTGTACACGTCGCTTTTCTCGGTGATACGTTGCATGGATGCATGCTCTTCACAAAATCGAAAAAGAAAGGATAAGGACCCAAGAAAAATGAAGCAAAGATTACTTTTTGAAATCTTTTTGGAGTAAACTGAACTCGCTGAATGTAGAGTTAAAAGTACCTGGAGCCATGTATCCATAAGAACCAGCAAGATTTGGTCTCTGGTATGGTTTGGATAAGTCATCATCAGTTGTATAGCTATTCATAACTTTTGCTAATCCAAAATCAGCTAGGTAAGGTTCATAGCCTGCTCCTAACAGAACATTCATGGTTTTAACATCATTGTGAAGAATTGCTTGCGTACAATCATGGTGCAAGTATGCTAGTGCATTAGCCACTCCTAATACAATATTATATCTGGCTTCCCATTCAGCTCCTCCTTTACCAGCACCATGAAGAAGCGAGCTCAAGCTTCCATTGGGAAGATAGTCATAGAAGAGCAGCTTCAGATTCCTGTTATAACCCCAGCCCAAAAGACGAACAATGTTTCGGTGTCTGATGGAACCAAGTGTTCGGATTTCAGAATTGAATGCCCCGTACTCTTCTGATGACCACATCTTCTTAACGGCTAGAGTGTCACCATTTGAAATAATCACTCTGTACACCACTCCAGAGCTGCCTTTGCCTATTACATTTGATGATGTTAGGTTCCTAACAATTTCACCAATGGAGAACTCAAGCTTTTGATACAAAATTATCTCCCAATTGTCATCCTCCATCTTCCTACCGCTGGCAATACGGGTTTGGACTAGCAAGTAGATTGCTAGTGCTACTAAGAAAGCACTGGCACTAAGGAGAATGGACATAACAATCTTCGTCGCTGATCTAACACGTGCTGTTTTTCCCGTTCTATCAGCTGGTGTTCCTACAGCTCCGTCAATGTAGAGACGTTGGTTTGAAGCAAGGTCACTGAGAGGAAGCTTACCAAAAACTGGGGTGTCGGGCAATTCACCAGAGAAATCATTGAAAGAGACGTTAAGAGAAACAAGGTTTTGGAGGGTTGCTAGAACATCTAACTTGCCCTCAAACTTGTTGTGTGAAAGGTCAAGCACTCCAAGCTTGTTGAGTCCGGACAATTTGGAGGGAATCCCACCGGAGAATTGGTTCCAACTAAGATTGAGAGTGATCTCCAGAGCAGGAATTTGACCAAGTTCCTTTGGAATTGCCCCAGAGAAACCATTATCACAAAGGTTTAGCAATTGCAGCTTACTGCATGATGATATCTCTGCTGGGATAGCACCTGAGAGTCGATTCTTTGCGAAATTGAGCTTATTCAGTTCTGTGAGCGAACGAATGCTAGGAGCCAGTGGGCCTGTAAGCCTATTATCTGAAACATCCAGAAATTGTAGGCTTTCGGGCAGAGTAGCAGGTATAGAACCAGTGATTCGATTTGAATGAAGATCAAGAAATTCGAGGTTGTGGCATCCAGATACAGACTGGGGAATCCCTCCAACAAGATGATTGACACTTAAGTCAATGAACTTTAGAATATTCAAGTTTCCAATTTCCGAAGGATGGTACCAGCCAGTCTATTTCTGTTCAACCTTAATCTGTACAAGTTGGTACAGTTTCCTATATCACGTGGTATAAAGCCCGTCAAATCATTTGAAATTAGTAGTAGTTTGGTGAGATTTTGCAGTCCGAAAATCTGCTTCGGTATCACACCAAAGAGATTGTTATAAGATAAATCACGAGCTTCAAGGTTCTGGCACTCCGCGAGAGACTCCGGCACATTGCCTGTTAGATTGTTTTGCCAAGCAAAGAGAAGAGTCAAGTTTTTAAGGTTTCCTAAACATGCAGGAATCTCACCCGATAAGTCGTTGTTGTCTACTTCAAGATGAGTAAGAGCTGTACAGTTTGAGATTTCAACGGGTATGGTGCCTGATAACTGGTTAACACTTATCTGAAGCTCCTGAAGCTTCAGAAGGTTTCCAAAACTTCTTGGTATGCTCCCTGTCAGAAGATTTTCGGACAAATCAATAATTTTCAATTCAGAGCATCTTTCAAGCTCGTCAGGGATTGTACCTACTAGACTGTTCTGCCACAAGAGCAAACTCTCAAACTTTCTGAGTTCTCCAATTCGCTTTGGGATTGGACCAGATAAGGTGTTCTGATAGAAGTAGAGGTTCTGCAACTCCTCGCAGTTTCCGATCTCTTCTGGGATAGGACCGGTTAAAAATGCCGTATAAATGGCTATGGTTTGAATTCTTTTCAGCATTCCAATAGATGAAGGCAGATTCCCCGAAATGCTGGTTTCCGCGAGGCCTAACAAAACCAAGTTGGTGCAATTTCCAATCTCCTTAGGAAGCTCACCTTTAAGATTTTTGTTCCCAACCGCTCGGAAAATTTGCAGCCTGTTTAAAGCTCCAAGACTCTTCGGAATTTCACCAGTTAGTTGATTGTCAAAGAGTGTCAAATACTCTAAATTTGAAAGGTTTCCAATATTATCTGGAATCCGACCGCCAAGGAAGTTTGTATTGAGAGACGAGGTTTGCAATTTGCTTAACCTGCAAATTTCTTCAGGTATTTCGCCTGAGAGAGAATTGTCACTGAGATCTATGAAACTAAGCTCAAGATATTTTCCAAACTCCCTGGGGATTCTGGCTGTGAGGTTGGTCGATGAGAGCGTAAGCATTTGCAATGCCTTGAGAGACTGAAAGTTTGAAGGTAATGGACCTTGCAAGTCAACTGCTTTCAATCTTATCTCTATAACGTTGCCATCTGAGTTGCAGCGGATCCCAAACCATTTGCATGGACTTGGGTCTGAAGGATTCCACGAGTTTAATACACCAGTGGAGCTGTTTAAACTGTTCTTCCATGTCAAAAGAGCTTGTCATTGTTCATCTATGGATTGACAGGAATGAAAGAGAAGAGAATTTATTGATAGAAGCAAGGTAAATGAGAATATATTGGAAGAAGGTAAGATATTCCTTGTAGTTTCAGGCATTGATGAGAGTTGAGAAGAGCTGATCTGTTTTGGGATTGTTGAGGGAGGAACTCCATGTTTTGTATATAGAAGAAAAGCAGAAGATCTGGGTCCACGACCACCTTCCATTTTTGACCTTTTCTTAATATATTATTAATGTCATCGGTCTACATGTTGGCTAAGAGATGTTGATGCAGATAGATATTTGGTTTAAGTTATGTAAGTGGATCTATTTGTGATGCACTTTTTGGATGTTGCTGTCAAAACTTAAACAAGAGGTGATTTTTGAGTTCCCTTCAAAATCTCCTCTCTGTTTCTTAGATTTGTTGCCAAGTGCAAAACTCGGTTAGTTTTTACTTTGAGGAGTTGCGAGAAAATAAAACTTTTGCTAGCGGCTGCTAATCCAAGTTACCCTTTTTTTTAATTCACTCTATCTTGTATTGTTCCCTCTTTTCTAGTCATGGAGAAGTATCCTGTTTCCTCTCTTGGGGTCAAGTCATAGTTATCTCTTAAGATGATTGACAGACTTGGTTATGGTTGGATTAAATCAAGGTTTAGTATTTCCCGGGCTTGCTGCTGAATGAAATTGATAGATATGGATATGAGACAGTGATGCTTATGGCCTCAAGATCCACAGTAACCGCTGAATGTTTTCACCCTGTATCTTCTCTCTAATAATTCAAGTCTGAAGGTGGTCCATCAATTTATGTGGTCACAGTTTGCCGCACCAGCTCATGTTTTCCCGACTTAGCTTTCCAATGGGCTCAAAAACCTCAATATACAACTTGTCTTTCTCATGAAAATTTACTAAACAGTACATAAAAAGAGAAAAACTCAACGGGATTTTTCATGCAACCGTTAGTTTAAAAGCAGGGAGATTCAATCATTTACAGAGAATTTACGTGTATTCTAGGCCTAGGGCTATTCCCTTGGAATGCCAATCCTGGTTTAGTAGTGAAGTGCCCAAGCGACGAGGAATATGTAAAAAAAAATCATAAGGTGCCTTTTTAATGTATCTGCAGGTCACATCAAACCAGTGGAAGATAAAGAAATAGAAGAAGTAGTTTTCCATATGCATATGAATAAATCCCTAAGTCCTGATGGATATAATAGTTATTCCTTTCAAAAGATATGGCGAGATATTGGGCCTATGGTGAAGAAAGCAGTACTGTAGTTCTTCACAAATGGGGTTCTACTGAAGGAGATAAACAAAACTCACATTTATTTAATTCCTAAAACCTCTTGTTCCTCGACTTTAGATGACTATAGGTCTATTACATGTACCAATTTTCTGTACAAAATTATTTCCAAAATTTAAGCCACTAGGTTAAAATTGATTCTGGACTTGCTGACCTCTGAACCAGAGTGCCTTCCTCCAAAGGTAGAAGAATTGGTAATAATTTTTCTATGATTCAGGAATTGACGAAAGGATATCAAAGGAAGAACAACCCACTAAATTGTATCATAAAGGTGGACTTTAGGAAAGCCTTTGATCATGTTGAATGGGATTTCATCCTACGGACTCTAAGACTTTTAGGGTTCCCTGAGATCTTTGTCAATTGGGTTAAGGAATGTATAACTACTTCTACTTACTCCATTATAGTTAATGGTATTCCAATAGATTCTTTCAAGAGTGCAAGGGGCTTAAGACAAAGTGACCCTATTTTCCCATATCTCTTTATTATTTGCATAGAAATCCATTCTCAGCTAATCCAACAGAAGGTGGGAAATAGCAATTTTTTTAAATGTCACACTAAATGCAAGAAGGTACGACTGATCAACTTATGTTTTGTGGATGACCTATTGCTTTTCTCTGACGCGCATGGCAGGTCTATTGAGCTACTTATGTTAATTATGTCTGAATTTAGGGATCTCTCAGGTTTGGAGTTTAATTTTACCAAGAGTCAATATGTATTAGCTGAAGGGGCAAACATGATGGAGAACAGAATATCCCAAATTACTGGAATGGTCAGAAACCCAGCCCCACTGATCTACTTAGTACTGCCCATTACCAAAAAAAGAATACAATTTTCAAAATGTCAGCCATTGTTAGATAAGATTCAAAAAAGACTGGAAATGTAAACTAATACTCTCTTTTGGAGGGAGGCTACAACTTATCAAAGCAGTGTTGAACTCCCTTCATATATATTGGTCCTTAAATATTTCACTAGGTAAAGGAATCATCAAAACTATTGAGAAGCTATTCCGAAGATTCCTATGGGGAAACTTGAATTCTAACAGCCATGTTACTAAGGTTAAATGGCAAGAAGCTTGCAAAAGGAAAGAAGAAGGGGGATTAGGACTGATTTCAATTGCCTCTTTCAATAGAGCAGTTTTGACCAAAAATCTCTAGAATATTCTCATAGAAAAGAAATCTTTCTGGATCCGATGGGTGCACAGTTATATTATAAAAGGATCAAGTAATTGTTCTATACCTATTAAATCTTCATTCTCATGGCCCTTGACCCAGCTATTGAAACTTAGAGCCATGCTTGAATCTATAGTCTCATACAAGATTGGGAATGGAAAAAAAGCTTATTTGTGGTTTGACAATTGGACAGGGCAAGGATCCTTTATTAAACATCCTCAGGCCCTTCAACTATGGACTGATGTTTCTATCAATGCAAAGGTAAACTCCTTACTGCTAAGAGGTCAATGGAACTTCCCAGCTGAGCTAAAATACCTAACACCTAGATATCAATTGAACCTACAAAGGGAAGATACTTTTAATTGCCTCGACGTGCCTCTTAACAACTTCAGCATTTCAAAATTCAGGAAATGGCATAATCGCAACATTCTAAGACAAACTTGGTTTCCTATAGTATGGCACAAGTCCCTCATTTCGAGCTACTCTATACTCTTATGGCTTACAGTACTTAATAGGTTAAGTACTATAGACAGAATATACTTCATGACCAACAATTCAGATTGTATCCTATGTGAGAGAGAACCAGAATCAAGAGATCATCTTTTCTTCAAATGCCCCTTCTCACAGTTCATTTGGGAGAGGATTAAGGCACTAAATTTCATCCCTAATTTAGGTACAACTTTTACAGAAGCCATTGAATGGCTTCCGAAGCTGACCCACACTCCTAAATACACTGAGCATATATATATATCATCTCTTTCGCCTCCTCTATTAAGGAGATTTGGCAAGAGAGAAATAATAGGAGATTCCAACACAAGGCAAGCATAAGGGAGGAGGTTATCAAATCTCTGATCGGTGGAATCAGAGAGAAAATTCTCTATTCAACTATGTTAGTAGATTTATGCAATAATCTAGCAAGTTCATAGAGAATCAACCACTAATACCAAACTGGGGTTCTTAAAAGACGGAAAGAGGATAGTACCTGTTAAACCTGACTGCAATAGTTGTGACTCTCATACGAAAGAAGCCCCTTCATACACTAAGCGCTGGTAGAGGAAACTGGAAGCATCAGCTTAGAAAAGAGGAAAATAAAAACAATTATAGAAAGAAGAACGGCTCTAAATGAAACCACTGAGATGAAGAAACTTCCTACCTTGCGAGGTTGAACTCCTCTGGCTCCTAAAGTCAGAAAGTGGCTTCACTGACGTAAACTCACATCCAAGCCAGACTCATCCACATAGCGGGAAGGATCTATAAAGAACAAGAATCAGAGACTCTTTTGACAAAGAACAAAGCACAGTAACAAACATAAGACAAAAAGCTTTACCTCACAGCTAATCGTCTAAGGAAGAGAGGAAACGTAACTCGAGCAATGCCCTAATTTGGAGGCCTCTAGAGACTTATATAGAAGATGAATCATTTTTTTCCTAAAAGTAGCATTATACGTCGTTTTGATAAGTCTCTACGTAGTTGTTTTCAATATTGAGCTATACGGTATCGTTGGTTCTTATGTTGTATAAGCTTGATGTCTCTTTAGCTTGTATTGGATGAGACAAACTTGTATTTCATTTATTATTTTAATACCATTTTAACTTTTCAAAAAAAATCCTATCGGGTGGTCTCCATTACGAAGAATTAAAGACCTTGAGGGGCAGGAAGAACCATCGCACCAATTTACTAAAAAGTTATTTTATATGTTTGATATTATTAAAAAAAATGGTTAGTCTGGGAATATATTTCTTTTAAAGATTAAATGTGACCAAGTACACGTTAGAATCTCCGACCCTGTATAGAGATAAAAGTGAGTTTCTATGATCTTTGATATTGTCACAGATTTTTGGAATAATGAACGAGTGAACCCATTACAAATAACTGTTGATTTGAAGTTATTTCTGGGAGACATAATCGTGCAAAGTACAACATGCTTGTATCTTTGACTCTCACGACCATGTGTTAAGGTTGTGTAAGATATTGTGAACTTATATAAGATTGATGATGATCTACATAGTCGTGTAAGTTCAAACATGCATGTGTCCCTATCATATATGGTCATGTGTAAAGACTATATAGGTAACTGCAAACATATACGGAGGGATGGCAAGAGTCAAAGACATGCATGACTATATGGAAACACATACGCCTGTGTCTCAGGTATATACAATTGTGTAAGTCAATCATGTGACTCACTCTGATCATGTATATCCACGATTCCTTGAAATCTAATAGGGACATAGTCACCTACACAATCGTGTAAGTGTCCGTGTCCAATTATGAAACCCTATTGTTTAGTATAAAAGGAGCAATGATGAGATTCATTGATACGGGTAAAAAGAATGTTGAAGATTTTTTATTAATATATGATAGTTTTCTGCGTATATTTTGATTTATTTTCTTATACATATATATATAAGCCATTAAGATTGTAAGGTGAGTTATAAGTCTTGTGAGGCTAGTTGATTATTTTTTATTGATATTTTGGAAGTTGTGATTGAAATCGAACGGCACAGACATACTTACGATGTGTAAGGAACCAGCAAACGATGAAATATTCTACTTTGTTTAGGGAAGTGGTTAAGTCTTTATTTGATTGCGTAACTCGCCTTACAATTTTAAAGGCTTAGGATGACTAGGGATAAAAGGTTACCTGTTGTGATCAAAAGTCGCAGGTTCTTCTTGTGTACCAGACGCCATTCATATGGTAATTATACTTTAAAACAGTGGAGAAGCATATGCTTCTGGCTTCGTTTATAGATATAAGTACCATTGCCACTTACTACTACCTTCCCAAATGATACAAGCATTTATCATAGTTTTTATTGTTCAGTTGGTGAGTAGAATTTTTATATTCCAGTAATGAAAATACAATACAAGTCGAACATACGATGGGCTAGTATACATCAGTATGAGCAAATATGAGAATAAAGTTGTAGGAAAATCAGGTCAAGATCTAATCCCAACTATAGCAGAATAATTACGAAACTTTTTTGCAATCCTTGATTTCCCAAAAACTAAGATCTTTTTAATTCCTTAAAATGATTAACACAAATTGTAATAAAGTGAAAATTTAATTTGTACCTTATTCCGAAGCTTAATCTTTATCTTGTTGTATCCCTCGAACCGTGCCCAAAATAGATCCATTTCAACCACCGTAGCCAAATAAATATTCGGCCTCTGATGGTATCCACGGAATGAGTTAAAAGAGGGTTAAGTAAGAAAATCTACCTGTAGAGCTTAAGCTTATTTATAATAAGTTTTGGACATTTTAATAATTTAATTGAAATTAAATTCTAATTTCAATTAAATTTAATTAGAATTACAAATAATTCTAATTAAATACCAATTATGCCCATATAAGATTCACATATTTAATAAATAAGGATCAATATCTCATATTGATCCTTATTTATTAAATATCTCATATTTAATCATAAAGTTTCTCAAACTTTACAATCAAG
>JANIIA010000005.1:31204886-31215136 GCA_027478495.1 Erythroxylum alaternifolium
AGCATGAGGTGTGGTAATTTACCACACCTGGACCCGTTTCTCAGGTCCGACCCGTTCTCTGAAAACGGGATGTTACACTCTGCCCATCGTCCCTTTGTGCTTGTGCCCCTTGTGCTTCTCCTTCTTCCATTGTTTGAGGAATGAAGGGTGGAGTGGTGGTATAAAGTTCCATCTTACTGATTTGCAAGAGAAAGCCGTACTTTGCGAGGAGGTCAGCCTTCTCGTTTTGATTTCTTCAGATAAACTAGAAGGCAATCCTCTGGAATTTCTTAATCTGTGTCTTGATCTTGAAGATGAGAGTGGGGGCAAATTGTGACACGGTTTTCGATTGAAGGAAGTTTATTGCCTCCTTACAATCAGATTGAACCATTAAGCTTGTAATCCCTTGCTCAATTGCAATCGAAAGTCCATTCGATATCCCCCATAGTTCTGCTTCCAGAGGGACCAAATCCCTAGGTTGCATGAAAAACCCAAAAGCCATTTGTCATTTGGCTGAGAGATGAAACCCCCACATGTCGCATTTCCTGTAGATCTATTGACTGCCCCGTCTGTTCTGAGGATATGGTAGTCAGGTCTTGGTTCTGCTTGTGATTGGGCATCTTCTTCGTGATTAGCTAAGTTGCCCCTCAAATTCCTTTTTTGGAATGTGGCGAAAACCCTTCCGTTTTCTCTAACTAGTGCTTTTATCCTGTTTTGTAGGGTCGTTCCTGGGAGGTCTTTTTGCTGGAAGACCAGTTCGTTCCTGGTGGACCACAGATTCCAGCAAGTAATGGCGAACCAAATGCTCCAACGCTGTTCTTCCTGCAAAAAAGTGTAAGCAAAGTTAGTTAGAATCCATTCTTTGAATTTGGTCTCTGTCCAGAACGAGTTAGGTAGGGAAGAGATGTGTTGCCAGATTGATACTGATATCTGGCAGTCCCCGATTAAATGCAGAAGCGTTTCCTCTTGGTGGCATTGAGGACGATCTGGAATCTCTTGCTGTTAGTCTATAATGCTCCTTTCATCATTTTTCATAATGTGGTTTTAACTCTTTCTGGGACATGTAATTTTCACAAGTCCTTCCAAACTTGTTCTATTGGATGCCAAATGTTTGAGCATGCTGCTTGATAAGCTGAACTTGTGTTAAATCTTCCATTGTTTGCCTACTTCCAGTCGGCTCTGTCTTGCCCCAGGTCGTCACTTAGGGGTTGAGATGCCAGTATTTTGTTCATTATCTATATGGGGAGCTTTCCCATCAACTTTGTAATCTCTCATTGGCTTGTAGTGGATAAATAAAAATGAGCTTTGTAAGCCAATTCCTCCTCAGAGATTGGGTGAGTCACCCAATCTTTAAGGCAGATATCCTTGTGTAGCTAATGATGTTTCCAGAACAGAACAATTTGTCCATTTCTCAGGTTCCATTTAATGTTATTGTGTAGTAGCTCTCAGATTTTGGCCATTTTTTTGTAAAGGTGTGTAGAATTTTTCTGTAGTAGGAGCCGCATCAAATCCCTCATAGAGAGGTTATATTTTGTCATGAAAATATCCTTCCAAAGTTTTTGCTCTGGCTAGAGCAAATCCCATGCAAGCTTAACTAGAAGAGCTGCATTGTGTTCATTTGCCTTCTTGAAGCCTAGGGCTCCTCTGTCTTTTAGGCTGGCATATGTCATCCCATTTGACCAAGGCTGCCTTTTTTCCTTGTGTGTCTTGTCCCCGTAGGAAATTTCTGTTGCCTTCAAATTGCAATAGATGAAACCAAGATACTGACTCTTACTGTAGGGGACAGAGTTATTTCTTTTGTTTTTTTTTTCTCTTCTTCATTTTCCGGCAAGTCATTAAACTTCGGCTGTCACTTAGTCCAAACTCAACTTTCACCTGAAAAGGTTTTAGAATCAGCCGTACTGACACAAGATAATTTTTTTTTTTTCTATTTTCAGTACTACAAAGGGGAGGGATCGTTCCAGCATTCCTCCCAGGCAAAGAAGAGTCTGGGGTTGGCATGCCGTTTGCACCAGCTCCAGTCTTCATGGACGGAGTCGAATCTCCAAAACCTCCGTTGGTAGCTCCACTAGCAACTTCATAAGACCACAGCATCAGACGAAATGGGATGGCAGTGGCACAATTATCTTTGCATGCAGTGCACTTTTATGATCTCCTCAAATCAGATCTGCGTTCTATTGTGTAACAGTAAAATAGTCACTACTACGTGTAAGAACTTGAGAAACTGTTTTCCACATTTCGAGTTGATTCCAACGAACTTTCGAAAATGAAGAATTAGTGATAGCATGCAAGTCAATCGTGCTGTCAACTAGATCATGATTTTTTAACTCCATTGTTCTGCATGGTTTAAGGACCAAAATCCTTTCTTCCCGTCTTTCACAAAGTGCCTTTCAGATACAGAAAATTTAAAGGAACAAAAATGTTTGGTACAAGATCAATGTGAGGGTTGTAATTATACGATGTACCTGATCATCTAGAAGGTAGAAGAGGATCGATATACAAGATTATGATAAATATGGGGGCCGCTATCACCTCCCAAAACATCTCATCACTGATGATACAAGAGAAGAAGTTAGGAATTTCATCCCAGCAGACCCACCGGGGAAGTAGGAGATGGCATAGTAACCAAGTGCAAGAACCTACAAGTTGGAAGAATCAATGAATTTTCATCATTAAACCAGAGACCTCACACCAAGGTTGAAACGTGAAGTTAATTCCATTACACCATTGTCTCACAAGAATATTGACAAAATATGGGTAACTAAGCATTAAGAGGAAAGTTAAAATAGTTGTACGATTAAAGGTTACCATTTTTACGGCAATTTCACACAATCAACTGGTAAAGATATTGGATAGTCTAAAGCATATACATAATCTGTGGTACCTGTAGAAAGATTAATACCTGAATCACGGAGAACAGGACGGAAAGAATATAGTTGTGAAGCACCATGGAGACATAAATTGTGCCGATCATACTGGCTAGAAATCCCAAAGTAAAAGGAAGCCTCTGGACAAATATTGAAGAGAGAACAGAAAATAGAATAACCATTAGATAAACACAAAACCACATTAAGCTGATCAGCATAAAGACACCGCATGATTTACTCTGAATAGATCTAGTACACAACTTCATAAACATACCTCTTTCGATATCATGTGATCAAGTTGATTGGAAGGACCTTTGAGGGCAAAGAAGGATCCAACAATAAAGCCACATCCAAGTGTGAAGCATATTGCAAATTTCTGGGGCACCAGTACTATCACCGGAAGGAACATAGTAAATGCAATGAATACAAAGAACACCCCCGTGGCCAGAAATAAGCCAAAATACATCAGCGCTTTTCCTGAAGGAATGTTACTTGTGGCAGACTGCAAATTCCCAGGTATATCTCTCACTCCTTTGGAAACCCTGAACAGGTATCATAATCCAGATGTGGAGATCATTAATTGGTGGGTTGGTTTGTCTCCCTAAATTAAAACCCAAATGCAGACTCCATGCATTGAAATAAAACAAATATATATATATATATATTTTGTACACCACACGTATTAAAAAGGTGCATGATCTGATAAAAACTCCAAAAAAATACAGGGATTTACATGGCGACCTAAGGAGTGTCTCCTTCATTATTTGGTACGCAAGATCTTACGTGTGGCATACTCAAGAATTTGACTGCCATGGAAATACTTGTGGCATTTTCCACAATTTGACTGCTATGGAAATACTTATGGCATTTTCCAGAATTTGACTGCTACGGAAATACCATGATTCACTTACCAACCATAATATGATAAAACAAGCTGCTTGAGCTAATATTTCAAATGCTCACGCCAATGAGATAGAATAATAATTAAATGGATCTTAGTTAGAACTTCCCTTATGACATTGTTTACCCTAGTGCCTTCTCAGAACAACAGAAATTTTGCATGTGCTTCTTGAAGAGGCAAAATGGATTCTACTCAAGTATTATAGATTACCAACAAGGAGGTAGAAAAAAAGTAGCCAGTTGAATAAGTTCCTCATCTCATTATACATCCCAATGACATCAAGCGCCACAACAAAATAAAACACTTCAAAAAGATAAAGATGCTTTGAAGAAGGAAATGTTTTGAAGATAAATTAACAAAGATGCATGAGTAGCAAATTGACATGGACATTATTTTGACAACCACACAAATATTAACCCATCCAGTTGGAGGGACACCTCGGTCCTATATGCAAAAATATTTGGCCATTTTGTTATGTACCAGCAACAAACTCAAGTCTATAAATGTTACACTCATAGGCGTAAGAAGTAGCAACGAGTGCGGCAACAAATTGCTTGACTTAGTTATTATCATACTTGATCTACTGTGCGTTCTGAATAAATTGCTTGACATGTGCATGGAGGTAGCTATGTTGTTTCAGTTTTAGTTACGTAAGCCTATCTAGATGAGATAATCTAGGAGGCAGTTATATCTTGTAATATTGTATTTATTCAATGAAGAGAAGAAGAAAACGGAAAAGGAAATTTCAACCAAAATCAATTCTTGACATCATTGGGTTCTCTCTTAATGAGCCCTTGCTTCTCTAACCATCACAGGTTCAAAAGGAAGAAAAATCAATAAACAAAAATACCAGTCTGATTTAGATTGGAATTCTACTGTAAACTGTCCCGTAACTAGATGCCAAACTCAGCTCAGGGCCATAATGACTTGGTATTAGAGCCAAGAGTTAAGGAGAGTCACGCAATTTCCAGCAACAGTTTGAGGCCTTCATGGCTATGTACTTAGAAGATAGAGCAAGAGACTGATCAGAAAGAGAACAAGATCGCATCACACAAGAAACAAAACAATAGGAATTCTCGGCGCAACCTAATGATTTGGCACATTAAGTAGCAACATCAAGGATGAATGGAAGTGAACCCAATACTTGAAGTGTTAATTGCGACCATCGTGATTGTCAAGTTGGGGAAGGGAATTCAAAAGGAACCCAGAAAGGGGTAATTTTATACCCAAATATGCTAAACTTGAGTTTCCTATATGGAAAGAATGAAGATCCATTACCTTGCCTTAGTCGTTGCAATTATTTCTTCCATCATCAAAAAATTCCTACAGAAGAAAAGATGGAGATGGTTGCCCCTCATTTGGTGAATGAAGCACAATTATGGTTCCATAAATTGGATAGAGTCAAATCTGGTTTAGGTTGGGAAGAATTTAAGCATTTGTGCAATATTCGATTTGGTCCTCCACTCAAGGCACGAAAGTTGGTGATTTGTCCAAAATTTTCCAGACCGGAATAGTAGAGGAATATCAACGCAGGTTTGAACAACTGTCTACCTGTTCAAGCATACTAACTTCAATAAAAGAGGTTGAGATTTTCCTGAGTGGATTATAAGAATATATTGCTGTTGAAATGGAGTTGCATCACTCTAAAGATTTGACAAGTGCCATGAGTTTGGCACAATTATATGAGTGAAAAGGTGGTTGGAACCAATCAAAAATCTCCATTACCAAGTCCAAACATTTCAATGTAAAGTGGCCTAGCCTACCCAATTCTTCCAAGCCACGGTTCATCAAGCATTTAAGTCGAATAGAGATGGAGGAACGACGGGCCAACAATCTTTGTTATAATTGTGATGGGCATTACTCTCCTGGTCATAGGCGCAAGCACTTATTATGGATAGAAGGGTAGAGGAGCCACATAGGGAATCAGAGGTAGATGCAAAAGTTATAAAACATGAACCTAAGGTTTCCATTCATGCCATCACAAGCATTCAACATTATCAAACTATGTAAGAGAGTAGTTAAATTAAAAACAATCTCTTTTTAGTTTCACTTATTAAGGAAGCACTCACAGTTACATTGACGAATCATTTGTATCAAGCTTGGATATGGAAATTTGGAAAAGGGCAGGACTTGATGTTACCGTTGCCAATGGAGAATGTCTTCAAAGTCTAGGTCTATGCACACTTGTTTCCTTAAAACTAGGTGATCAAATTTTTTATGTTGATTTACTTTCAACAGACGTCTTTTATGGAATTCACCCAACTCGCCCCTTTTATGGGGAAACATCCAATTCCAAAGTCACCGAAAGGGTTACGAGCCCTTTGGGTTGTTTTGGGGCTATATTAGGTGTTAATTGGCTTTAGACTTTGGGCCTCAGCCATTGGGATTTTATTACATTATGGATGCATTTTGTTAAGTGTGGAAAGACAATTGAATTACAAGGTGTTGAGCCAAAATTCTATTTTCCATCAAATTACTGCTCTAGTAGACATGGATTGCAATTTGGAAATTTGACATATTTTAGTATAATTTGATGAGATCTTTCAAAAGCCCACAAGATTACCACCTCCTCGTAATTATGATCATCGTATTATTTTGGAGCATGACACAAATCTAGTAATGGTCAGACCCTAATGTTATCCTCATATGCAGAAGGATGAAATTGAGAAACAATGTTGGGGGATGTTATCCAAGGGAATCATTCGCCCGAGTCAGTCCCCATTTTTTCTCTAGCATTATTAATTAAGAAGGTGGATAATAGTTGGCGTTTATGTGTTGATTATCGAGCTTTGAATGCCAAGACAATAACAGATAAGTTTCCAATACCGGTGATTGATGAGCTGTTAGAGGAACCTCATGAAGCAAAATATTTCACATATTTCACTAAATTGGTTTTGCGATCTGATTATTTAAAATTCGCAAGTGTGCTGCAAATATTACTAATAATAGCCTTCCATACTCACCACGGGCACTTTAAATTTCTAGTTATGCCCTTTAGGCTAACTAATGCCCCTTCTACTTTTCAAGCCTCAATGAATGATGTGCTTGGACCATACTTGCGCAAATTTATCTTGGTAATTTCTGAAGACATTCTAATCTACAGTAAAACATGAGTCGAACACATGCACCACTTGCATATTTCTTTACAATACTATAGCAACACTGTTTATTCTTGAAGCACTCCAAATGTTCCATTGCTCAAACACAAGTTTCTTATTTAGAACATGTTATCTTTGTTGAAGGGGCATCTGTTGACTAGACTAAATTGAAGCTGTGTTGCAGTGGCTAAAATTTTCTTCAATTAAGGCATTGCAAGGATTCTTGGGCTTAATTGGGTATTATCACAAATTTGTCAAGGATTATAGTACTGTAGTAGCTCCTTTAACCTCCATGTTATGCAAAAATTCTTTCTTTTGACAGATTAAGCGTCAACAACTTTTGATCATCTGAAGGTTACAATGACCACATTTATCCAAAAAAAAAGGTTACAATGACCACTACACCAGTCCTCTCCTCAACTGACTTCACTGCTCCATTTGTGGTTGAATGTGATGCTTCCAAAAGTGGAATAGGGGTGATTCTTCAACAAAATGGGTATCCAATTGCCTTTTATAGTCATACTCTTGCTCCTCACCATCAATGCCTACCTTTTCATGAAAAAAACTCATTGGTCTACAAAATGTCGTCATTGGTGTCCTTATTTATGAGGTTGATCATTTGTAGTGTGTACTGACCACTATATCTCAAGTATTTTTTAAATCAACGAGTTGTAGCCTCCACTCAACAACACTGGTTAAGCAAGTTATTGGGTTTTGATTTTAAAGTTGAATATAGAGTTGGACCTGCAAACATAATTGTTGACGTCTTATCTCTCCGAAACAAAGAGGTTGGAATGCTAGTTGCTCTTTCAACGCCACAACTTGCCTTGTTTGATGACATTGGATCTATTAAATAGTTTCACGTATTTAGCAAGGTGAAGCTATTGGTCTTTGGCAATTTAGAGATTGGTTAGTGTTCTTCAAGAATCGTGTTTATCTTTACATGATTCTCCTCTCATTTTCTCTATTATTTTTGCTCTCCACAATCAAGGACATGAAGGATATTAAAAAAATTACAAAGGGCGACTACTGACTTTTATTGGAGACGAATGAAGCAACATGTTCAGAACTTTGTCAAATCCTACAACACTTATCAATGACATAAATAATAAAACCTTCTTCCAACAGGCATTTTGTAACCTCTTTCGATTCCTATTCAAATTTGGCTTAATATCTCGATGGATTTTACTAATGGCTTACCTTCTTCTCAAGGGAAATCAGTTCTATTTGTTATGGTTGATCGGTTGGCCAAGTATGCTCACGTAATTTCCCTATCTCATCCTTACACAACTATTATGGTCACTCGTGCTTTCTTTGATCATATTTGCAAGCTCCATGGTCACCCGAAATCCATTGTCTATGATCGAGATGTTACTTTCACAAGCACATTTTGGACTAAATTACAATAACAACAGCCTAGTAGAAATTCTACTGAGATGATATCTGGATAGTGTAGCGACACGTTGCTTGAGTTAGTTTTTATCATACTTGATCTACTATGCGATTTAATTAGAATAAATTGCCTAACGTGTATGAAGGCAATTGTGTTGTTTCAGTTTCAATTATGTAAGCCTATCTAGATGAGATAATCTAGGAGGTAGTTATATCTTCTAATATGGTATTTATTCAATAAAGAGAAGACGAAATTGAAAATGGAGGTTTACACCAAAATCAATTCTTGAGATCGTAGGGTTCTCTCTTAACGAACCCTTGCTTCTTTAATCTTCATAGGCTCAAAAGGAAGAAAAAGTAATGAAACAGTAAATTGTCCCACAACTAGGTCCCAAACTCATAACACATTTACATATTACGAAGGCCAAAGATCATCAACTGTTACTACCAGATCTAAGGTCACAGTAAATGGCCTTCCCAATTTACTTATCAAAATGCATTGCACCATTCAAAAACTTTCCAACTTAATATCTAACTTGGAAAGTGGTTCTCACTTTAGTAAGGAGCATTTCTTCTTTACAATCAGTTGTGTAGTAAATAAGTTCAGACACTTCCATTCATATTGAAAATAAACCTAGAACACCAATTCAACTTCCTAGTTATCTCTTTATCATAAAAGTTCTAAATTTCTTCCACTAGTGAGCTTAATCTAACGTAATGACAATCATCCAAAAAAAAAAAAACATCATCTAAAAAATATCCAATACTGCATCATTACAAATAAAAAATTAGACTGCTGAAGCAACATACGTCATTATCCACACCAATAACTGTGTAATATACATGTTGATGTAGGACAAAGTCAATATGCCAATGCTTTAAGAAAAACAGGTACAAGTTGAAAATTAGAGCTGGTGGAGGTTAGATAACTTTTATGTGTGCTGGGATAGGAATTCAAGATGCTGAAACAAAAGAATGTTTCTAGGGAATATCGTTTCTAACAAAAACCTAGGAATCATTCTTTTAGATATCATTCTCAACTCTAAGAATCAGTTATAAAAAGAAAGGATCAAACTTCCCAATTTTTTAAGAGAAAAGAAAAAGATCAATGGTTTTTCCTTATCATAACAGTCGGTTCTTAGTTCACTAACATAATTTGGTTGAACAATCAGACGCAGCTGGGAGAGAAAAGAAAGAATTGAGCTTGCAACTTATCATAGCTAGCAAGTATCAAATTCCGACAAGTTTAAAAGTTGTAATTAAAGATATGCGAATGCTTACACGTTGAAGGTACCAGAAACGGTGTCGTTGGCAGATCGGACAGCGGCTTCAAGATCGAAGCCGAAATCCAATCCAGCAGTTTCAGTAGCTGAATCTCTGGAAGATGCGTAGGAGTTCCAATCTGCGAGTAGCGAAGACGAGGGCTTTTGCTGTTGATCTGCACTAGTGCTGCCTGTAAACCAAGCTTGTGTTAACTTCTCCATTGTTTCTCTCTTTCTTGTTGGTAGCTTTGTCCTGCGCTGAGTCCTGTGCTGAGTTAATACATAATATGCTTTTAATAAATAAAAGAGAATCAGTGTGGTGGTGTGTTCGCTTGCCAGGCCAGGCCATGCCAGGCTACCTGATGTTGGGTTTATCGTTTTGAGGTCCAATCATAAGTTTGCACTTCCTGATCATGATCCTAAGGTCTATGGGTCTAATGTTCACGTATATTATTATTAAATGCAATTCCTGAATTCCCGACTTTGGTTTGGTTACAGTTACAGGTCTTGCTCCAGCTTCACCTAATTAATGCAAAAGCATCAATGCGCTTGTTATTGGATTGGAATGTTTGAATTGAAGCAAATTAAAGACAACAATGGAGTTGAGTTGATCGATAAAAAAACAGATGATCAAGCCAGTTGAAACACCAAAACATACAGTTAGATACATACATAGGCTAAGTGGTGCGTTCATTAAGTCAAGACGCAGTGGATAAGTATATTTCACAAAAATAGGTTATTGGCATTTATA
>JANIIA010000005.1:31219880-31229935 GCA_027478495.1 Erythroxylum alaternifolium
ATTAGTTTTGATTTTTTTTTATGATATCTTAGTTTATAGTAGCACATGGGAGGCACATTTAGATCATTTGCAGAAGGTGTTTTTGTTACTGCGAAGTAATCACTAGTTGGTAAGCGATCTAAGTGTTAGTTTGGGTGTTCGGAGATTGGCTATTTAGGTCATGTTATCTCGGCCAAGGGGTAGTAATTGATCCGGAGAAAATTAGTGCTATACAATCATGGCCCATTCCTCATTCTGTGAAAGAGGTGCAGAGTTTCCTTAGGTTATCCGGCTATCAAAGATGTTTCATCTGGAATTATGCTTCCATTGTTGGTCCTTTGACAGATTTATTGCGAAAAGATAATTTCAAGTGGATTGCCAAGACAGAAAATGTTTTTATACAGCTAAAGGCCTTGCTTGCTTCTGCGCCGATACTTCAACTTCCAAATTTTTCACAGCCTTTTGCATTAGAAACTGATGCATCCAACATGGAATTGAGGCAGTTCTTTCACAGGGCAAGCATCCGATAGCATTCTTTAGCCAAAAGTTGTGTCCACGCATGCAACAGGCGTCTACCTATCGTCGTGAGATGTATGTAATAACCCAAGCTGTTTCCAAATGGCGCCAGAACCTGCTAGGGAGTTATTTCATAATTTATACTGACCGGCAATCACTTAAAAGTTTGACAGATCAACCCATTCAGACGTCAGAACAACAAAAATGGTTGAGTAAACTATTGGGGTACAATTTTGAAATTATCTACCGAGTAGGGAGCTTGAATGCTGCGGTAGATGCTTTATTGAGGGTCTCTTATGCTCAGTTATTTCTGATCTTTACTGTCATATACAGTATTGTTGGTCAGCTTCAGAAGGTAGTAAAATCTCATCCTGAATTGCTCAAGATATAAGAGCAATTACGCACAGACCCGGCTGCCATTCCTAGATTTTCTTTGGTTGATGGATTACTGTTATTTAAGGGACGTCTGGTTATCCCTTCGAATTTACTGCAGGATTTTTATACTTCATTGTTTTGTGGACATTCAAGCATTATGTGGACTTTCCATCGTCTGTTTTCAATTTTTTTGGGCCACAGATGTATCAAGATGTGCAATATTTCGTCTCGAAATGACAGATTTGTCAACAAATGAAGGACTCCTTTCAAAAGCCTGCAGGACTTTTACAACCGTTGGCACTTCCAGATCTTGTTTTCGAGAGCATATCCATAGACTTCATCATGGGTTTACCTCCTTCAAAGGGTAAGATAGTGATCCTGGTGGTTATAGACAGATTATCAAAATATGGGCATTTCATTGCTCTAACTGCTCCGTTGACTAGCGAGAATGTGGCTTCAGTATTTATTCAAAAGATAATTCGACTTCAAGGTATACCACAATTCATCATTACTGATCGGGATCTGAAATTCTTGACTCCATTTTGGAAGGAAATACATAGATTGCAGGGCACCTCACTTTCTCTAAGCACAACATACCATCCTCAAACGGATGGGCAAACCAAAGCTTTAAATAAAGTGTTAGAGATGTACTTACGTTGCTTTGCTAGTGATAGTCCTTCCACATGGTCTTCTATCCTTCCATGGGCAGAGTATTGGTACAATACTTCATATCAAACTTTGGCCAAGATTACTCAATTTGAGGCGCTCTATGGATGACCTCCTTCTTCAATGGCTCGTTATAGCAATGGTTCCCCAACAAATCAATTAGTGGACTCACAATTGATAAATCGTGACTTATTTTTACAGCAGCCGCGCAAGAACATGTTGAAGGCGCAAAACTGGATGAAGTCTTATGTGGACCAACACTGTTGAGAAGTCCAATTTAATAAGAGTGAATGGGTATATGTCCATTTACAGCCTTACCGTCAGAATTTTGTTCGTTTACGAAGGCATAGAAAATTAGGACCTCGTTATTTTGGTCCTTTCAAGGTTATTAAACGCATTGGCCAAGTTACCTATAAGCTAGATTTGCCTGAAGTAGCTCGAATCCACCCATTTTTTCATGTGTCGCTTTTACGTCGTTGTGTTGGTGTTCCCGAGAATTAAATAACCCTGCTGCATCTTGTGGATACTGCATCCACATTGGTTTTGCAACCGGCTGCTGTATTGCAAAAGCAACACCTCAAGAAAGGAGAATGCATTTTTGAACAATGGTTAATCCACTGGGAAGGGCTTCCTAAGAGCGCTGCAACGTGGGAGGGTAAGGAGCAATTGTTGAAGTCATTTGATTATTTAAACCTTGGAGGTAAGGTTCTTTATGAGGATGGGAGTAATGTTGTCATTGCAGAGCCAACGACGTACCAGTTATGACTAATGAGCCCAATAGCATAGCTAAGTCTAATATGATAGCTGTTGGTGGAGTTGAGCCCAATAGTTTAGATAATACAGGTCATACAACACAGGAGGTGCACAGGAGTAATAGGAAGCGTACTCTTCCAGCTAAATTAAGTGATTGCGTGAAGAAAATCGCTGAGTAGATTGTGTGAGCAATTATACACAGCATACGGTTATGTACAATTATACAAAAGGAGAGTTCGTTATGATGATTGTTGATGTAATCTCTCTCTTCTCTTCTTTTCTGTTTTCTCTGTTTAACTTCGTGGTTTCCTGGTTGCCCTTAAAAATCGAAAGAATAATATTGGAGATTTTCTTCTTTCTGGAGGAATCCTTTGTTGAGATTACTCCAAGCAGGTATTAACGCTCTCTTTTTTCCTGAAGTAAACAAATTATAGAAGTGAAGCATTGGAAGAAAACCACACAAAAAAAGACATTCATCTGTTGAATATACCTCCAACCTTTATGCCTATCAGCACCTCTTTCAGGCCCTTGATAATCTGTCAAGACCATAAACTTGGAAGGTGATAAACATGCTTAATGGAAGTGACTATTAGACAATGATAATGAATAAAATTATTCTGATCAGATCGCCCATATGAAGACAATGACCATGACCTACTCTTCTAAAAGGCCCAACCTTGCACTCCCATTTCATTTTTGCTTATTTCAACTGAATTTGACTAAAAATTTTGGCCAATTATCTACACCAAATTTCCATCAAACAATAATGTCCCCATCAAAATCTACAGAGGGAAGGAATTGGGAGTTTTGACACTCACCTGTTTTTCATTCAAAACAAGTTTGACAAGTGAGCTTTCCCCACCAAACTGATCAACCGTGCTGCATCCAGTTAAGGCCTCTTCACCTAATATAAGACGCACACAGAAAGCATGTGAAATCTAACCGATGCTCAAGTTCAACCCTGAATGATATAGAATCTTTAGATAAGTAAAAGCCACTAAAAAGTAGGATGGGAACGGTTGTTTTATGCCTTTGTAGCCAATTCATTTTGGTTGTAAATTATTTTTATGACAATCTTTTATTCAATAAAAGGCATTTTTATCTTGGTGTATTTGTTAATTCTTTAATTATTGATCATAAAGATAAAATACATGAAACAATTGTTATACAATTAAAACTTATAATGTGATTATAATTATAAGATTCGAATTGCATTTTTATTATTATTCCTAAAATATTCCTAGTCATAGTTTTATCAAGATGGGGTATTGATGAAATGGTTAAACTAGCACATGATTGTTTCTTTCATATGATGAAGGTATTGATCTCATAGATTAAAGTGTGGAGACACTTAAACAAACATGTGGCTGCTTATTAGAGAATAAGTTCACTGAACTGACTCAATTATGAAAATCCCGAATGGAACATTACTTGTGTGTCTGTGAATTATCTCATTATAATGGTTGTATAATTGATCCTTAGACTTGAGATTACCAAAGTTATTTCATGTAGGAATTACTATGTTTTGATGCTACTTATGTTCTACTCTTAGAGTAGCCCAATTCAGTAGTTATTGGATATAGTATGAACTATATGGAGATAGGTGAGTAAATCAATAAAGAATTCGTTGTCTCAAAGTAATTAGGGAGAATGTTCTGCTATTCTTGATTAGTAATGATTTTAGAAATTTTTGGCCAGAGTAAATTAAAATTTGGAAAAGTTGTTTCCAAATATCAATTATAAATCATTTACTAATTAGCAAGAATGAACATGATTGGATTATTTAGAGTATACATGAATTTCATACTCTAATTCCAATTGGAACATTAGATGACGAAAGGAATAATTTATACATCATAGCCATGCATAGACAAGTTAAGTCAAACCACTTTGACATTTCTAATATTTGGGTGATCATGACATGTTGCTAGACTTCAATCATGATCTGTGATTATAAATTGTTTAATTAGGGAATTAAAGATAAATTAAAAGGAGTTTTAATTTATCCAATTCTAATTATAAATTAAAATTATAATTTATAATCATGGTCAACATATTAGGAACCAAATGGGTCACACATAAAAAGGTCTATAAGGAGAAAGTGAAATTTGAATTAAGTTGGACTTAATTGAGAAATTTTAGAAACTTTAAGGATCAATATGTAATATTTGATCTTATAAGGACTAATTTGTAATTATGACTAAAGTTTGACTTTAGTTGTAATTATGATAAAATCCAAGAACATGAAAAATATGATTTTTCATATAAAAGGAAAAATTAGAAAATTTGGAGCTATTACTTCTTACATGTTTCCTCTCAAATTAGATTTGAGTTTTCTATGAATAGATTTATGATACCATTAGAGGCTGGACGATTGAACGGCTCATGGATTGACAAATTCAAGGCGAAAGGAAAATTACAACAGAAAATCGAAACATATTAGTATAACTTTATTAATTTTTGTTTTATGTTTCAAATTAAATTTTGTTAAAGTTGATTATGTGGAAAACTTTTAAATTCATTCCTCTACATTTAGATACGATCTTGCGTTTATTTTCCAATAGGAGCTTTACCTATGAACAAAATATCCATTTGAGCAGCGGAACACATAGTTCACTAGAAAAATGTCTCCTTCATGAGCCTCTCATCCTTTTCCTTCAATGATCTCTAAGAATCAAAACTTAAAATAAGGTAATGTAACAAAAGCTACAGAATAGTAGCATATATCAGTAGATAACAAAATCACCAAGATAACTTGCATCCAAGAAGATATTTTAGCAAAGCAAGGCTCAAGTGAACACTATAGATTAAATGAAATCAAGGAGTAATGTCCACGCAAGCCATTTAAAGAGAAAGAAACAATCTACATCATCAATTTGGGGTGACGAGAGATACTAAGGCTACTCTGACGTGGTTCTACAAGTACACTATAACCAAACTGGTGCTTTTGATATCGGAAAAATAGATACCTTGAATCCTAACCCCACTGTTGAGCTTCAAAGTCCTGACCACTTCAAATCACGAAGAAAAATTTTCATTCAAAAACCACACGAATATATATTAAGAGAGTATTGCCTTCCCATCTTGCCAGTAACCATAGTAGGATAAAATAATACCTACACATGTACAATATTTTACCGCATAACTTCATTTTGCTTCATCTCAGGCATTGGTGCAGCAAATACAGGTTCAAGGTAGAAGATGATCAATATATTTAATTTTTTAAATATTTTTACAAAGAAGCTCTTCTTGTGATTTGAACTTGTAATTTTATGGTCACAAAAAAAACTTTTACTAATTGTTTTAAAGCTTTCCCAAATATTAGTTCATTTTATATTTAAAGTAATTGTAAGGTTCACTAATTTATCTTTGGTTTTGTTTTTTTTGGTTGACAAACAAAATATTTCTTGTGATCTGAGCTCTAGTTTAAGTGTTATACTATAGTTTTTTATATTGAACTTTTGTTAAAATTACTAGGATTTTTTAAATTGAGGGAAAAAAAGATAACAAAATAGTAAACAATTCAATTTACTTTCTAATTGCACAAACAAAATACTATCTGCGTCCTCTTAAATGGGGAATTTGATTATTCTCGGATTCCTTCATGAGAAAGTTCCATAATGATAGAATATGAAAAGCTTCTAACACGAAAACAAAAATGTAAAGTTTATATTCGTATAGGCAATATAAATGGAAGGAATTTGGAAATTCAAAATATAAGATGAAAAGAAAAAGCTAAACCAACACCAAACTACCAATAAAATATTCCCTATACATATGAGAACTACTTTTTTAGAATTTATAAGGGATACATTTCTCTAATCTATATTTTAATATTATATTTAATGAATAAAATATAATTTTACTAGTAAAAATTTATCAAACACAATGAATAAAATTAAAAATTTTGCAATTATTAAAATAAAGTAATATTTGATGATAAAATATTTTAAATTAGTCGATTATATTTATTTGTTTAGATATTTAATATGTATAATATGCAAGAATATGATAAATAAAGACAATTTATTCGTATAACTTTATTAGAATTATTTCATATATTAAAATTAATCATATGTTAAATTTAAAATAAAAATTTACTATGATAATTAACACATCTATCTATTAGAGAAGCTTGTTGCCATTTTTTCACTTTATTCAATCTCATTAATACCAATTAAAATCAATATGACAACTATAATTCCAAAAATTTAATCCCTTTAAATAGATGTCATCAATCTATACAACACATAACTCATTTTGTACTAGATACCAAATATGTTTTCCTAAGGCTGTTGTAACACCCCATACCTGATAACAGAATCGGCATACCGAGTGTTACCATATTCTTAAATACCTAATACATCGAACTAGAATATTTTTTATTTAAAACCTCATTATTCTAGCAATTACTATTCACTTTATAAAAATTAAACAGAGTTTCCTCTATATTTACTTAAAACCTCCTGCAAGAAACTTTAATACTTTTCTCATGCAAGCTACTCAACTCTCCATCTCTATGTCAAACTCTTTGACAAAATAATCTAGCCATCCTCCAATACATTTCAACAATCTAAAGAAGATTGCATTCTTAACTTTCTTATATTCATATATAATTCGGAATAAAATCATGCAAGATCCTTCACTTCTTTATGTGTACATGTCATAACCAAAAACAAAAATATTTTGTAGTACATCCACCTCCAAGTCTTCCGATATTCTCTATGTGACTTTTGTTTTGTAGTAAATTCACCATAGCTTTCTTCTAATTTTCTTCAAAACATACGCGCTGAAAGAAAATCCTCATGCTAAGCTAGGGCTTAGTAGTATTCAAACAATTCTATTTCTTATTCAATTTACTTCATTCCACCATAACATGCATAATATATAATATTTTTCAAATATAAATATCTTCATTTATTTCTAAACATAAATAGGCATTTAAAATCAATTTATAAAATACAATCATGTATTTATTATAATAATTCATATTTAATTATACAATGATCAATGCATTATACAATTTAATTTAAAATCAATTACTATTTTCATTTGAAGTTACTTATATATATATACACAACCCGCTTTCTGGACCGTGTTGGCACTAGGGAATAGGTAGGCTTAATGCCACCAAAACCCGTAATAAGCCTAACTTTTCTATGTTCAACTGAAAATTCAACATGACCCATTCGTTTGTCTAATTAATCCCATATACTTGCTTAACAGTTTTAAATGAAGCAAGGATCTCAATATGTAATTCTAACATACATTATCTACTTATAATCTGCCAATCTATAATCATCTCATATCATCAACTGACATCATTCTCAATAACATAGCATATCCATACATGTATAATGTACATATGATTATGACAAACCATGGAGCAACTATAAGTATCTGCAAATTACATCATGTTAAAAAAATTTACTTGACTGATTATCCAAACGAGTCTCAAAAGGCTTGAACTTCTCTCTCATACGATTTGCTAACCCCCTGAAATGATAATAGTGAGAGGTGAGTCTACAACACGACTCAGTGAGATATAAACATGCTACCATGTTTGTGAGGCTAGGTAACACAAGGCTAGCTTCACAAGAATGGTCTGTGGCATTCTAAGCAACAATATATGGTATCAATGAATAAACAAGTAGAAATTTCAAATGCAGCAATCACATGAGTATCAATAATAAATCTCATTATGAATTGTTCTATTTAAAAAAATGAATCTGGTTTCTGAATTCTTTTCTGAGTTTTAGGTTCTTTCTGATTTTTGGGTTCTTTCTTTGGTAGAGTTCTATAGGATTTCTAATTCTAAGCTTTCTCATTTTTGAGTTCTAATTTTCTGAATTTCTTAGGAAGAGGCAGAGGCATGTTAGTACAGCGTATTCCCCCTTTTCTTATTCTAGACAAGGTTGGCCTAACCCTGCCCCTGGAGGCTTACCCTCTCTAGGTAGGACTTGGACCGAACCCATCACCGGCAGGTTACCTATGTGCACATGGTCTGATAATATACTCCATCAGCTGGGTATCCTGTGAACTCACCAATCATGCCTAATAAGAAAAACATGATTCATCAAAGAATTGCAATTAATAGGTTCAACATAACAAGGGGACCAGAAGATGCAAAGAATTTGAATATCATCTGGTCAATCTGGCATACAATATGCTAGACTCAATCATATGGAGTCATATATCAAATAAGTCATACAGTTTCGAGAACAATTTAACAAGCCGCAAGATAAAAAAAAGGGTTACTACACAAGTATAGTAGCATGATTATACTCACCTCGACTATCTCAGGGGTTCTGATCTCTTTTCTAATCTTTTTGAACTTGTGAGGTACTAGGTAGGACTTCTAGTTCTATTCTTCGTCTGCTTTCACAAGCTATTGGGTAGCATGCATAAAAATTACATATACCCGCATTAGTCATCATTACATAAATCTCATTTCTTAATATACATCATTAAAAATGTATATTTTCTTCTATAATAGTCAAAATGGTTTCAAGCCAAATTTTCCCTTAAAAAGGAGTCTTGGACTTCATTATGTCCAAATTTAGCTTACAATTCCGAATACTTGATTCTCTATGTCTTGATTTGCTTAATCATACTTGAACCTATTCGGTTTAATTGATTCATCTGTGCAGGTCTCATTCGCGGAGGCATAAGTTTTTCTACATATGTCCAATGTTTTTCAAACTTTTGATACCTTTAGTTAACACATAAATTCACATTTTTTCTTTTCTGACCATTTTCTAATTATGTCATTAAGGCTTCTAAATATCCCATTTACAGTCAGCCTTAATATTCTGTCATGAGTTGGACCCTTCCTGTCTCAAATCATTGTAACTTATTCATTTCTCATCCAATTGAGGTGATTCAAATATCCATTTTCAATAGACTCATATAGCTATCACATATCCAAAGACGGCTCAAAAATGATGGAATTTGTATTTATTGTGATTTTTATAAAGCTATCATGTTTCTGTTCTCTTCTGTGTCACTAAGGTCGGTAATACCCTTCACTTATTTAGCCATCTCTCATAGGATACTCGTCCAATTAAAATTCACTTTATACAGAAATTAAATGACACATTTTCGAGCATTTCATGATAAGGACTCATCATCCAATTCTGACTCTAAAGTCCTTAAACAATTAACTTTCATTTTATGTTTTAATCCCGCCGGTATTTTGAACCAGTTTCAATTCGGGACTTATCTCAGTTGATTGACTCACCCTAAATTCGTAAAAAAAATTCAGGGATATAGTAGACACTGTATCTAAAACTTCCAAGTTTTGAGTTTCTCCAAATTCACACATTAAACAGCTCAAAAAAATGTATAAGGAGGACCTATGAATCTGCCTCCCTTGGCAGCTTTAAACTCCAAAACCCTAGGTTTTGGTTTAGTCCCAATTCACCATAGAAAATGAAAATTTTCTCATGTTTATCAGTCATTAGACATCAAAGAATAAGAATCCATCATCAAAATCATCAAACTCATAAATTTCATCAAGTGGGTTTCATAGTTATGGAAAAAGAAAGTGAAAAACTAAATTCCAATTGGTAAAATTAAGTGTCGGGACCGAAGCTTACCGTTTTGTATCGACTAATCAACTTGATTCTCCTTCACTTTCTAGTTACAAAGCTTGAAAAATTGAGAGAAAGCTTCCATGGTGAATTCTCATAAGTGAGGGAGGAGGAGGAAGACAAGTTTTTGTCTTATTTGTAGTTAGCTTCTTTTATAAGCCACTTTGTTCATTA
>JANIIA010000005.1:31239843-31250335 GCA_027478495.1 Erythroxylum alaternifolium
TCATTACTTCTCTCATTGGTCTTCTCATAGACCCGTTTCCCTGATCCGACCCGTTAAGTGGGACCGGGATGTTACAATTAACCTCCTTCTTTAGTTTCTCATTCTCATTCTTTAATGAATCTAAGTTGTGATTATTAACAATGGCCACACTTTTAGATGCTTTGATGCCATGTAATTCGCTTTTGACATTTTATTTTTCCTTATTCTCCTTCTTGTCATATATTTCATAATTGTCATTGCCTTTAAGGAGAGGACATTGGGACTTCATATGACCAAATTTCCTACTTTAGAGCAAATGTTGTTAGATAAATTTGAATTTAATATTAACTTTACACTCCTCCAAATCTTTTCTCCTAGAGAACTTCTTTTTCTTAAAAAACTTATGGAATATTCTAGTGATAAGTGCAATGTCTCCCTTATCACTTCTACCGGAGGATGTCTTTTACTCTTTACTTGCATCCTCCTTTGAAGAATTTAGTCCTAAGTTCTTCCTTTACGGACCCATTTCTTTTTGTTAAGTCTCATTTCATATCTAATAAGTTCCTATATCAATGGCACATTTAAGTCTGTTACTTCGTAATTTACTTTCATCTTAGCTTCCTAAGTCTTTGGAAGAGACTTAAGCAAAATTTTCACCATTTTAGCATTAGTATATGTCTTGCTTAATACTTTAAGAGCATTGGTGATATTAATAAATCTATTATACATGCTAGAAATGATTTCATTATATTTCATTTGAAACAATTCATTTTGATGTTTTAACATGTTTACTTTACTTTCATTGACTTGATTTATTCCCTCATCTGTAACTTTTAATATATGCTAAATTTCATAAGTTGTTTTGCATATAGAGACTTTATTAAATCCATCTCTTTCTAATGCACAAATTAACATGTGAATAGCCTTTTTATTCAAGGAAATTAGTTTCTTATCTTGAGGATCTCATTCTTCCTTTAAATTGGAAACTTTTGTCATCTATAACGTTTGTGGGAATTAATGGACCGTTAGAATAGGGACGTGATATTTATTTGTCGGAGTTTATAGAAATATTAGGGCGTAAACTAATATCAGAGATAACGGTAGGGGCTATCTTAGATTTTTTGCTAAACGTTAGGAGAAACATTGGACCCTTCGCTATAGATAACCTAATAAATTAATTGTTTGAGTTAATCTAGTGGACGTAAAATGTATGACCACTATTCTTTAATTAACAAAAATGAAATTATTTTTCTAAATATTTAGCTATACATTTCTTGGTTGTTATAGGAAATGTATATGCTTGTTGTCATTAGTTATTTCCAATTCAAATAAAGACATAAATTTGTCCCAATTAAAACATTGAAAGTTATTCATTTCAAATCAAGTTTGAATAAATAAATTTTCTTAATAAGAAATGAGACATTGCGCATGACTTTGACTATATATTGTATAAACAAAAGAGACAATGTATACAATAATTATAATAACATTGCATAAAACAAAAATATAACATAAGGGTATGGCTACATTGTTATAAATACATAAAAGACATAACATACCCTATGCAATTCTAAACCACAAAAATTTAGAACAAAAAATTGTTACATCTTAGTGAACTAACTAATGTCATACATCAATATAAACAACTTAATGGTTTGCCTCCAAAATCAAAGGTTATTAGACTACATTTATTTCTTATCCTTTTGGTTGGTTAACTCCCCTTTGTGATCTTGAGTTTATTGAAATCCCAGATCCCTCAACTTGATTATTGGTTACCTTCTTTCTTTCTTTTTTGTTTTTGTTTTTTGAATTGGCACCTTATCTACGTCCCAAGATACATTTACCCCTACACTTTTTAAGGAATATACATACTTATCCTTACTTAAAATTAACTATTAAAGATAAAACAATTTGTATTCAAATAATTATTGAATAAAACTATTACAAAAAGCTTAACACCATTGAAGTTTGAGAGGAGCTCTTGTCATATGACCTAGGAAATGACATTTTACATATTATGGAATTATATCATATATTTTTGTATTTTAAATAAGTGACATGTCCTCTAATTCTTGTTAATATAGTACCCTTCTTACCTTCACCAAGTTCTCTTATTCTTATTATCTTTAGCTTGCCTACTTCTTTTTTTTTTAATATAGTTGGAGGTCTGATAATGTAACCATATTGTTCCATATGCACTAACAAACTATTCATTTGGAACTAGATTTATACATTTTCATTAACACCTTATATAAATATAGTACTTATATGCATATTCTTCTAGATACCAGTCAACTCCCATTTGTCAAAAATGCAACCCCTTATTATGAGGTTAACTACATAGTAGTCATTCACTCAACTTCAAATTTCCCGTCACTTGTAAAATTAGCTAAATAATTAGTAACTTGCTCTTTTTCTTCTTTAGCGTAGATATAATGTTAAGACATATATTGTGATTATATACAATCATCCCTTTCTTCCTTTGATGAAACCTTTTCATAATTTCCCTTCTTATGACTTACAAGTAAGTCAATCTTGGTTTGTCCATGGATTCCTCAAGTATAAATTTAAAACACTTTATAATGTTATTTGGGAGCAACTCACTCTTTCCTCTTTTAAAAAAATCATCTCTACATCATCTCCTTTTAGAAATTTTTTGTAACTAGTCATATGTCTGTTATTCATACTCTCTAACTTACTAATTTACCTTTCATATCCTTGTCGGGTACATAGCTACATTCCACATATGATCTTTCATAACAATAAAAAGTTTATATTTCCTTTTTAAGTTAGGTTATAAATTTGTAAATCAATAATGGTGATCATAGTGGGCATACTCATTATCAAAATAGTTCCTTCATCATATGAAAAAGAAAAATTTTTCATCAAATTTTTGTAACATTTAAATGAAAAATTGTAGTGGTTCACTATTTTACCTTTTTTCTGTCACTCATGAACACTTAGGAGTGACTACTACTAATATCATCAAGTAAACACCTACAAAACCATTGCAAACTCTCTTTTCTTTTTTCTCAACTCCAACAATAGCCTAAACCAAAGGATATATGTTATCTATTAGCCCTTTCCAATGGTTTATAGTAGTTGTCAACTATTTTCTATCATATCTTGTTATTAGATGACACCCCTTAATACATATAATAGTCCTACAAGCATTGACAAATCTATATTTCAGTATCCTAAAATATTATAGCATGAATGAAATTTACCTTCATAAGCTATCATATAAAGTGACTTGCTCTTTTTGTATAACATTATAACCAAGAAGTATCCTCTTAGCTTATAATATTTTGCTCCATCTTTAAACAATAAAAGCAAGACGTATATCTTACCTTTATATACTTTACTATACGAAATCTCCTTTTGATGATACCTTAAAATAGCTCCTTTTCACCCATTAAATTTTTAGTTAAAACTGTCTCCAAAATGTGTCACATACTTGTTAGTAATTCATTAACAATCAACCTTCTTCCTATCAAATGTTTTACCATAAGCTTAAGTGCCTTAGATGTCTTTATCTAAAATGTATGTCTATCTTACGTAAGGCTTGCATGTATTTTGTATCTATATTTCTTTTTATACTCGACATTAAATCTTGACCTGTCTGTTTTAATACAATTACAGTCAAATCATTTTGGAGACTCAAGTTCTTTAAAGCCTTTATAAAAGTAGTAACAAAAAAAAGCATTCATTGTTTCAAAATAATTTTGGCATCTATATAACTTAAAGCACTAAAGTGAGGATATTTTGGCTTCTTTCTCATTAATTGAGCTTTCATGCAAGCTACTAATGTCTTCATCATCCACTTTAATTTTGCTATCTCCTAAATCAATATATTCTGTACCCATGTAAAACTCAATTATATTAGGTAAATTTTTTCTATACCATAGTAAAATATTTTATCTGCAATTTCTTCACTTAAATATTCTAACTCAATAAAGTTTGTTAAAAAACTTATTATTTTCATTATATGTTAGGTTTGTGAATCTTAAAAAAATATGTAGGTTATCATCTATGTCTACTTTAGTGAATGCTTCAATGCATGCCCCAATGGTTGTTTCAAGCATTACTTTAGTTTCTATAAGTTTAGTTGTATCAATAGTTGGTTAATTGCATATTGGAACATCATTGTCCTCAATTATCTCAATGGATAAATTCATTGTAAGGTCATAAAGAGTTCACAATTAAGGATACTTCTCTCTATACACCTCAATTATCTTAAATTTTCTTTCGTCTATTGTCTTTATTAGCTTTCATATAAAATTATCATTCTCAAGTGGTCTCAAACCACTTTCAAATGATTCACATGAGAATTTAATTGCAAATGCCTTAACCTCTTAGCATTAAGCATGAAATCAACCAGTGGCATCACATTCACTTTAATATCAAAGCAATCCCTCTCTAGCATTTTATCTTGTGACAAATATAAACTTTAACCATCCATCATTAAAAAAATACACCCAAATCTAATTTTAGGATTAAAACTAACAGTTATGTTTCAATCAGATCCTACAATAACATTACAAAAGAATGCATATTATTAAACAATTATCATTTCCTAACGTTCAATGCTTCAAGATTAACCTCAATTTGGTCAGATAATGAAATTTAGATGGTTAATAATGGTTTAATTCACATTTGTCTAGCTTCGCAAGTTTGATTGGAAGTAGTTCTTAAATTCATTTTCTATCACTCAGAAACATGAAGAATATAAACTTACTCCATAAAGACAAAGCAGTAGTCCTTGTTTTTTTATTTTTATGTAAAAGATAAAGCCTTATATATCCATTTTTGATATAAGGATTCTCTTTCTAGTGCTACTTTTCATGCACTCATTGCTAAAAGTATTGAAGCAAATCCTAATAACTCTAAGCAGGATTCCTAACCAATATTAGATAGCCTTTTTTATTGTCGCCAACTGTAAGGAGAAAAGGAAGGGAAAAATAAAAAATATGATATCAGAGATTTGCGGTTAGCCTATTCTCTTAGCTCTATTCACCTAGCCTCACTTGAACCCTTCACTAATACCACCAATTAAAAACAAAAATAAAACAATTTTGTCAAAACCAAAAAAGAGAAAATGGACAAAGCAATTAAAGATATATGGCACCTCAGTCATCTTAATCACAAAAGCCTCTACTTTGCTTTCTTAATCCAACAAATAATGGAAAATAACAACATAGGAATTAAAGCATAGGAAATAAATGGCCTCAAAAATGAAAACATTCTTAACATAAATGAAGAAATAACCTTCAATTCAAGAGCTAAGCAACGACCAAAGGATTTAGAAGTTAAGTTCCCTCATCGCATCTAAATATACACAATCAGAAACCACCATATTGAAACCAATCGAATTTAAATACTCTCTTCTTCCCTTGAGTTGTGAAAGGGAGTCATTGTTTATCAAGAAACAAGCCATCTCTTAACCTCCCCCACCCCAAAGATAAAAGAACTGAATAAAATAATTGGATCTTATTGAAGCTGAATGCAGATGGTAGGCTCATGTATCTTCAACTTGCGAGTGGAACACAAAGCTTGGGAATGTAGTGGTTATGTCCCTGCTCATTAAAAAAAAATTAAATCAGGTAAGTTTTAGCCTCTAAATTGCCACCTGATTCACCATTGAAACAGCCTAACTAGAATTCCTTGCTATCAACTCAATCACAAATTCCCGTAATTTACCACATAACTCCAATCAAAATTAAGTACACCTGACATTTAAAGAACTTACTTTAGATACTGAAGGGTCATATTCTTTAGTAAAGATGGATGACGCAAAACAAGGCTTCTCCACTCTTCCTTGTCAATTTTCCCATCATGTTTTGTATCAGCTTCCTCAAAGGTCTGAAACATCATTTCAAAGTTCAGAAACTTTTCACAGAAAGAACAACTAGCTGACGCAAAGCAGATAACAGAAGCGATATGAAACTTATATTTGTGTGGAGGAGCACCTTGTCAATTATATTTTCTATGACATCATCTGTAAGGTTCATACCAGATTCTGCAAGGGTGGCCACTACCATTTGTTTCACCTATTTATCACAACTTAGATAAATTTCTTGATAGCGTGTAAATGAACAGCAGGAATTCAAGAACCAACTGAAGCATCTAAGAAGATATCCCAGATGCTAAAACCCACCTCCTGTCTCTCAATGAATCCTTGCTGCTTCAGATCGTACAGTTGAAAAGAAACTGCATCAAATATCATAGGATATATACATATGAAGCACTGGGAAGTGATGCTTGAAAATTATATGAAAATTTTAGTATCACATGGCCGTTAAAAAATTGATGTAAAGAAAGATTGTCTCAGGATATATACACTCTATCTTATCATCAATTGGAGCATTGGGATGAAACACCGAGAGAGCACGGGCAAACTCTTCGAAACCTAGAATCCCATTGTGTTTTATATCAAATAAGTCAAAAACCTAAAATCAACAAGCAGAACAGTCAAAGTAATATACACATAAAGGATTATTAATGTGATTAACTACAAATGAGAAGAGGACTAATCTGCTACACCCAAATAGCTAAATTTGAATAAAGATCAAGACATACCCTATCAGCAAACAAGCTCTCTTTTTTGTTTGTCTTGAACAATGCTAACTGAAACTCTTCCTGCAGTAAGAGAGTTGAAGAAACGTTGCAAAAAGGTTGCTCAATTATAACAACACAGTTAAATAAAAGCAGCAACAAGAGATTTAAATGGTTCAAGGGCCGCAAGGTTTACTAAATCCATGCATGTAGAACAAGTTTATACATAAAAGATAATATTTGTGGGCATGTTCCAAGTTACACAGACCTTATTGATAAGCCCATCATCAATCACGGCACTGCTGATCTTCTTAAAGAGCTCATACAGCGCCTCTATTTCGCTTACACTGACTGTGGAAAGAGAAGAAAATTATCTTCAAGAAAATTACTATGATGACCAAATAAACTGTATGAAGAAGATGTGAATTTATTGCAACATAAAAATTAGTTCCTTGACAATTTTACATAAAAAAGTATAAATAGCGGTGCCAGAGGATATTATCTAAAACATTTTCCAAAAGCATTACGGCGGCTGCAACATTTTCCCAATGACAAGCACAACTTAATTAACATTCATCATGTATAAAAGCTTGGAAACTACGTATTTGTCAAAGGTACAAAGAACTAGGTGACAGGAAACTATTACATGAAAGCATAAACGAAGACAGGACTTAAGTCACATACAAACTGTCTCCCTGGCAAGAAGTTCAGGATCATCAAGGCCTCTCGACTGTTTGTATACATCAATGTCACAACATCGTAAAATGGAACCAATAAATCCCTCCACACACTGCAACATGATATGTTACGAGCATTAGTACACTCCATCCCTGCAAAGCAGAGACAATAGTCAGCAATCCTTTTCATCTATAGGAAGGGAGATATCAGCCTCTGTGTAAGTTATCAGTAATATGAACCTTTTAACCATTTCCTGCTTCTGCTGAACAAACCCCCACAATATAACTGTTCCTCCGAGACAGAAACGATTTGATTGTGACTGTAATAAAAGTCAACTTTTGAGCTACCAATCATAAAATGTGCTCCTTTCTGGACATGATTATAAACAGAGACAAGAAAAAGAGAAAAGCAAAGCAATCAACAATTCTAGAGATATTTCTAGTCTTTGTTTCTTCACAATGTTTATACCTGAGACATCCATGTGTCCAAAGAAAAAGGCATATCAGAAATCAAGATCAAAAGGCAAATGTAAGTATAAACAAAGAAGCCCCTGAACAGTCTATACAAGCAAAGGTATAAACTAGTGGGATTGAGCAAGTACATAAAACAAACTTCCAATGACCTCTGAGCTCACAAGATTTTGACAACCAATTGTCAAGGAAAAGTAGGCCAGTTTAAGTGGTAGAACAAGAGAGTAGTGAAGAGGGATGCTCTCCCCTCAAAGTATATACGATATCACAGCTTGATCACTACTCAAAGACCAAATATCTTAATGAAACCAGGCCATACTGAATTAAGATATGGAAATTAAAAAATTACCCTAAGTGGCAGCAGACGAGCCAGAATAAAGGACCAAATGACTAGCTAGCCATTCAGTCAAAGAATCACTAGCCAGTGAAGCCATCAATTTGGATCCGCATATTTCATATTTTTTGCTATTCTGAAAAGCATTCAGAATCTTTTGCTATTCATGCATTTGATTTCCTGATCCAAGTAGCAGTCAATTTGGGTCTGCGCGGCTATCTATTTCATTTGCCACTCAGCTAGTCTACTGAACTAACTTCAGTTCGCAACACTACAAATTTAACAGTTAAAGGACGTTGTGCGTAATAATTAGTCTAATTACCTATTTCTATATACTTCCCAATCACAGCTAGAACAAAAAACAACTGAAAAGAAAATTTATCAAGAAAGAATTACTCCAACAATAAATTCCGGTGTTCATTAGGTGAAGAAATTCTAATAAACCAAAATAATGAAGAAGACAGCCTTTTCACCTTGATTCTCTTATAGTAAATCCTAAGAGTTACAGCGAAATTTCATGAAAACTGAACAGGTGATCACACCGCGCTTTCTAGCTTCATCTAAGAACCTCCACCGACACATCAAAATCAGAAATGAATCCAAAAAGAATCGATACGTGCAAAAGCATAGATTAAGCCCGATCCCAAATCCAAAACACGAAACTGAAGAAAACCCATTAAGCACAAACATCCCAATTAAACAGCCACCACGGATCAATAAAGCAAGCTCCAATCAAAATCATCAAAGTTAGCAGCTCTGATGAACCACGTAAAAGCTAATCCTTTTGTAAGCGTAGAAACAGGAGAAAAGAGAAACCCAAAACATGTAAGAACCATATTCGATTGGAAACAAACAGGGGATGAAGAGGAATAAAAAAAATGTTTGGGAACCAGAAAAGGAGACAAACTCTTACCTCGAGAGAAACGAAAACAATGGAAGAAGAAAGCTTAAGGTGGTGCAGAGCAGAAGACAGAAAGCTTAACAGTCACAGATATGTTTTTATTTTTTAACCCTTTTTCTATTTTTGGATACAGAGTTTTGGTTAGAACCAATGTTATTATCGAATTGGATTTTAATACACTATTATATTAATACCAAATACTATTTTAGGTAATTTTTAATTTTTTAAAATAATTTTTAAATTTTTTAAAAAATTATAAAATAATTTATTGTCATATTGTATAGTTATATTGTATATTTTAACCTTATCTCTAAAAATTAAAATAATAAATTATAATTAATATGAAATAATAATAATTTTAAGATATTTCACATATAAATAATAACCACAATTTATATGAAAAAATAATCATTATCATATAAATATAAAATTAATAACAATATAAAGTGTTTAAAATATTACAATTTCAATTTTTATTATATAATAAATAATAATAACACAAAACATTAATAAAAAGAATAATAAATATTCTTAACTCTCAAATTATTATAATTTATAACAGGAGTTCGTGATAAGGAAACAACCAAGTGGAATTAAAACATGAAACAAAAACATATATTATTTAATTTGTTATTAATTAAATATATTATATATTTTATTAATTAAAATTAACTATTACTAATTTATAGTAATTCTCTGATATACAGCCGGTATTTATACTCGGTATCAGCCTATCTCAATATCGTACCTTTTTTTGATTGGTACAGTACAAGATTCAGAATGTTGGTTAGAACCAAAAAAAAAGCCTAATAAATTAATATTTGCGCTGTATATCAGAGAATAATGTAAATGATTGAAATGAATCTAAATAATTATTATGTTGTATTTAATAAATTTACACTATATTTAACACCGGCAGCATATGGAAATCCAAAAAGGCAAACTGAGGAGCGACGTCGTCTTATTGAATCAATTTCATTTACCAGCTTCCTATGTCGATTTGATTTATCTTATTGTGCTATAAATAAACAATCCGACTTTTGATAGATATCTTTCATATATTTGTTGCTTTTTTTTCAATAAAATTTAAATGTGGATGAAAAAGGAATTTGCGTAATTATTACAAATTGTGTGTTTTCATTAATAATAGCCTTAACATTCATACTAAACTTTGAATATTAGCGAAAATTTTATTAAATATCGTTGTCGGGTTAACATCCGCCCCAAAAATAACATCCAAGAAATATGTACTAAAAGTTATTCATAGTCTATTTAATTTCAATATTGTCTTTTAATTTCAATATTGTCTTAAAATAGAAGGGTGATTGACAATAATAATAATGAGAAAACAATAGAGATTAAAGCTAGGGATGTCAATGAGCCGGGCTGGGCTCGAGCTGCGCTCGGGTCGGCCTGGCCCGGCCAAAAAAAAAGACGGGCCGCGGGCTGGCCTGTGGCCCACGTGGCTCCTCGATGGGCAGCCTACGGCCCGGCCTGTGGTCGGCCCGCAGCCCGGCTAGCCAAGGGCGGGCCGGGCCGGGCCGGGCCAAATCCGACCCGTCCATATATTTCTTA
>JANIIA010000005.1:31271553-31287880 GCA_027478495.1 Erythroxylum alaternifolium
ATTCTTTATGTTTTGTTAAATTTGAAATGTTGAAATGTGGTTGCACATTGGTATAATGTTAAATGTGAATAGTTTTGCTAATTTTGTGGTGGAGAAAATTATTGTGCATATAAAGTCTTCTTTAATGCATGTAATTTTCTTTCTTATCTAACTTTAATATAACTATGGTATTGATAAACAAATACATATACCATGAATTATATGTTTCCAATATAACTACAAATCTAATTATGCTACATAATTAGTGTGAATAATTTCTTGTAATCAACGTGATATTCTTATTGAAAGTGTTTTACTACTAAGCACAGTTCAGTTTGCTTTAATTTTGTCTTATAGACTCCTGTGATTCAAATGCTATTCTCTCCTTTAGGAAGTTTAATTAACTCCTAAGTAATGTGGCTTTTATATGGATGTAGTTTTATCATCCATTACTTTTCTCGATTTAGAATGATAAAAGCTATATTATGCATATATAGATGTAGTAATCAATTATTTCCTTTTCAATATATTGTATAAAATATTGAAATCAAATTGTAATATTTCTACAAAACTCAATCAAATATTAATTTCAGGTTGAAATATGCCACCAAAGAAAAGACAGGATATGATGCAACCAAGATTCATACCACGATTCGGAGGTACTTACTGTCTAAGTGAAGCATCACATGGTGTAGCTGGAGTTGAATCACCTCCTACCCTTCCAGCTATTACACTTACAGATGAGGCATCACCTATTGTATCTACTGGTACACCATCTATCACCCCTACATTATCCACTACCCCTATATCGATAGAGATATCAGGAGTAAACAATGCGAATGAAGGAGGCGGCCACCAACCTGGAGCTGAGAGACCTGATGGAAGAACTTACATCACAATTGTCAATAATATGTAAATGAAAATACATGAAACACTATATGTTTATAATTAAGTTATAGGTTTAAATTTTAAAAATGGTATAAATTAATTTGTTTTTATATTAGGTTGATTCCATCTGGACTATGCTCAAGAAATATGAAGTCCAAATTCAAAGAGAAGATTGATCTTGAGGGTTATGTATGGAAGAATATCTCTCAGGTAACAAAGGAATTTTACTATCAGGGGTTTGAGGTACAAAAATTATTATTATCCATTTTAACTACAATTTTATACATTAATTAGATAAATATTATTACATCATAAGTATTAATTGAATGTTTTTCCTTTTGTTTCATAAAGAATTTTTTTGGGATTCTCAATTTGACGTGATCATTTATAGAGTATGAGAGAGACGAGCCTGTACACATTATCGAGACTTTATTGCTGCGATACACAGGGCCGGTGTACGACCGCCTTATATTTCTGAACAAATATAGAGTCGTTGGCAGTAGTATTGAAAATCTCCTTAGGCAATGTTCATTTCAGAGCATAATTCGACCAACAGATATGGAGGATTGAGGGGAGAGAGTCTTCCTGTATATACAGGATCTATTACCCACCACGAGCATGCAGAGAGACTTGTAAGTATCTACACTTTACATTTATAATTCTGATTTCTTTACTTTGTTGTATTTCAATTGAATTTGATGTATGAATTTTGGAATAAAAATATGTGTATTATGGAGAATGATAATGTCTGGTGCCATATATGGCTATGTTGTTGAGTTATTTTCTTTATTCAATAAGGGATAGATATCATAAAAATAGGGAAAACTCTGTTAAAATTTTTATAAATTCTAGTTCACTTATAGCATTTTATTCTTATGCAGGAAAAGTTTATGGACATGAGGCCTACACTCCGTCAGCTCTTTTTACACACTTACACTAAGAAGCATGACGGTGTGACATTCGTTAACAGTCATTGTAAGAATCTAAATGTATGTGAAATTTATGGTTTAATACTAATGCTTAATAATTATCATTTACTAATATAAACATTGCCTTCTGATAGGACCAAATAAAAGAAAACATTTAATGACAGTCTCAACAGTCTGAAGATGTGGATGAGACTGAAACCTATCTTCATGCAGTGAGTGGTAGGGACCGTAGTGGAAGGATATTCGGCTTAGGTTTATTTACGAATACATGTTATTCGCAATTCTCCACGTCCTGTATAGCAGAATCTTATAGATGGTCCACAACCAATCAAGTCTAAGAGCTTCAGAGCATAGTGCAAATATTGATAGAGTACATAACTTAGCTCTGTAATGAGGTGAATGAGTTGAAGGGTAGGGGTAGCACCTCATCGCACCAATCAGAGCATCTACTGTCACTAGATCAATAGTGTACTTTTGTCATTTTGTTTTAATTACAAATACTTGTTATGTACAATGTAATATTTTTATTATCAATAAAGATATTTTTAACTTTATGTCATCAATCAAATTTCTGTTTAAACAAATTAAATGTATACTAATAAATTCATAACTATTTAAATTATGCATCAACCATAACAAATAAAATTTATTGATGGTATATTATAAAAAAAATCCTGGTTCAATTACTGACAAAAATTTTGTGTTCCATCAGTAAAGTCAATATAATTTACTGACGGAAAACCACTTAACGTTAGTAATCACGAACGGAATAACCAATTCCATCGATAACTTCACTAATGGAATAAATGTAACCATCGGTAATGTTTTAACAAATTTACCGACGGAAACTAAAACACCGTCAGTAAATATGTCGATTGAATCATATTGGCCGTCGGCATATTTACCGATGGTCAACATCAAAAAACTATCGGTATATTTACCGACGGAAAACTAAATATCCGTCGGTTAATTTACCGAAAGAAATATGTTTTTTGTCGGTAATTATTACCCACGGCCATTACTAGGATGCTTTTGTTCGTCAGTAAAGTCTATCGCTAACCTGACTTGCAGATGGAATGATTATAATTGTCGTCGGTAATTTCCGTCACTAAATGACATTTTTCTTGTAGTGAAAGAGCATATGAAAGAAGTAAATTAGTGTTACCAAGCGTGGGGGCCTATTTTAGACGATATAAAGCCTGATTAAGCTTACAAATAAAATTTGGATGGGTAATGCTGATGAAACCAAGATGTTGTTTCATAAAAACGACCTAGTAAGAAATCCATAGAGGAATAAATTTTTAACATCCAATGGATGAATAGATAATGTTTCAAAAGAGCAAAACTAATAACAATGTGTATAGTTGTAGGTTTCACCACAAGGCTATATTGTAATATGTAACAGGACCTTAGTTACGTATTTCGGATCGAATGTGAAAGGGCAATAAACAAATGAATGCAAAATATATCTGATTTCAGTTCTGTAAATTCAAACGAGCTTCTGAAGTCGAAACGAGCGCTAATCCACCACCGTCTTCATGGAAACTGTCATCAGGATGTGGTCAACATCTTTCTACAGTTTTCTCAAAATGTAAGCTTTCTTAACGGGTCAAAGAATCTTTATGCTTACGAATTATATGAGTAACTGCAGGAGATCTTAACCTTTATATATAGCTTCCATATCGGGCTTCCTCATCATAGGCCCAATATAGGTTTGGTCCACACTGATCGGGATCTATTTTCCTCCTAGACTTTAACCTATTGACTTGGATTATTTATTGAGCTACTTTATTATCTTTATTCAAATCAAATTATGTAACCTAACTGATAAGTTATTGAAAAACTAAAATATGCAATTAAATATTATCCAAATTTATGGAAAAAGTCAAAAATATCCAATATTCTCCCCTTGGACAATACTTAATTGCAGTATTGAATCAAGTTAAAAACAATTTTAAAAACTCAGTCAAGCTATGCTACTGTATTATTCGATTAAGTTTAAAAATAAACATTTGATTCAAAAATAACAAAAATCCATCATTCCGTCCTACAAGGCTTTCGATACTGAAAAGTATCAAATACATGTGTCATGTGTAACACAGATCCAATACAATCACGTATATATAATACCTCACTAACATGAATGGGAAGATGAAGTGTGGCAATGATACCTTTATGATCTAAATTATATCATCCTCGTCTATAGGTCTCGATTTCTCTAAACTTTATGCTAAATTGCATATGTGAAATTGCATTAGAGAAATCTTGTTTTCTCTCATCAAATGCTAAACAGCATTAGAGAAAATCTGTTTCCTCTCATCAAATGCTAAACTGCATCAGAGAAAGCTTTTATGTTCTCTAATTGAATGCTAAACTGCATTAGAGAATATTTATGGGATTGAAAACTTATATCCCCCTATGTTGTATCAAACTTTATAGATATTCATATAAAACTGTATGCGTCTAAATGACATAGGCTCAAGATCAATCTGTATATATGCCCAATGGCCTTTCAATGCTTAAGACTGACAGAAAATTTAAGACTTTCATATATATTATGACAATGTATGATCACATCTATTATTGAGGATAAACGATGATCATCTTTATTGATGAACCATTACCCAGTCACAATACATCAAATGTATAAATGTACAAATATATAAGGAGAAAACATAACGATCTCCTAACTATATCTAAGGACTTCAAAACACCCATATTGTATACTTGTCTCACAATCACAAGTGGGCGAAGTCTTTTAATTAAAGGATCGGCTAACATTTCCTCAGTCCTTAAATGCTTCAAACCTTAATGCCACATTTTTGTATCAACTCCTTTATGGTCAAATAATTGACCTCTAAATGCTAAAACCCTTTGATATTCTTTGTTATTATTAAACAACATAAAAATATTATCACAGTACAGCTAAATAGGTCTGGCCACTAAATCAACCATAAATAACTCAGAAATTAAGTTTTTGAGCTAAATTGTCTATTAAAGCAGCCCTATAACATGCACTCTGTATGCATGGTCGAGGAAGTCACTCGTGTCTACTTGACACTTTTCCACGACATTGTACCATCTGCAAACATAAAAATGTAACCTTAAGTGGACTTTCAATCATCCAGACATATAGCTAAAATTTGAATATGAATTTTCTACGAGATTTAGACTGTTAACTTTTCTATATGTCAACATATAATCCTTAATTCCCTTTAAGTATCTCAACACTCACTTGATTGCATTCTAATAGTTTATACCTAGGTTAAATAGATATTGACTAAATAGTCAAACAGCAAATGCAATGTCCATCCTTGTACTTACCTGAGCATACATCGGGCTATCAACCGTACTAGAATATGGAACATTCTTCATAACCTCTCTCTTTATTGAATCTTTGGACACTATGCCAAAGATAATCTCTCACTATGAGAGATTGATGCTATAATAGGTTTACTATTAATCGTATTAAACCTTTCTAACATATAATCAATGTATGCATTCTGTGAGAGGTCAAACGATTGTTAAGATTTGTCCTGTGAATCTGAATACCTAGGACAAAAGATGCTTCATCAAAATCCTTCATGTCAAAGTGCTTGACCAAAAGTTGCTTAACCTTATACAATACGGTTAAGTTATTCAATGTGAGCAATATATCATCCACATACAATAATAGAAAGATAAATTTGCTCTCTCTGACCTCGTGATATAAGCATCTTTTTAACTTCATTTTTCATGATGCCGAAAGAGGTCAAACCTCATCAAATATAAGGTATCACTTTCAGGAGGTTTGATGTAAACCATATATTGATCTGTTTAATATGCAAACTATGTCAGTTCCATCTGGATCCTGAAATCTTTTAGGTTGTTCCATATAGACCTCTTTATAAGGGTCTTTATTCAAAAAGCATTTTTGATAGCCATCTGATGCAACTCTATATCATCATGAACTACAATTATCATAATCACTCAAAATGTATCCTAAGAGGATATGGGAGAAAAGGTAACATCAAAGTCAAGTCTTTCCCTCTGAGTGAACCCTCTGACAACTGAGTTATCCCATAAACAACTTAACTTTATCCTAAAATCCTTTAGGTCTTAAAACTTCATTTACAATTGACAAGTTTGCAATTCTACTGTAAATTAACTAGCCCAGACCTTACTCTACTTTATGGATTGCATCTCATAATTCATTGCATCCCACCACAAATCTGCATTAGATCTAAAAACAGCTTCTGAAAAGTAATTGGATTCATAACATGTCTAATATCATAGTCCTTTTCACCTAATAGACTATTTAATCAGATGGGATAGTAAGTCGTCTCACTCTAACGGATCTACACAACTACATTAGAACTTGTACCCCCAAGGAACCTCTATATGTACAGGTATGGGTTCCTATTCCTATACAAGCACGGTACAAAGACCTAGATCCACCGGATCTAACTATATGAGTGGTGGGGACATAATAACTGTAGTATCCACCCTGCTATCATCTGAAAGGTCAAAGGGCCCACCATCATCATAGACATTATATTCTAGAAACTTAGCTATTTGTGATTACATTATTCTGGTCCTTCCTCCTTCTACAGTAAAATCTGTAGCCTTTAGAGTGGTTGAGATGTCCTACTAAATAACAATGAGTAGAACAAATTTTCAATTTGTCTTTATAAGGATTATACTACCTCAACAAGGCAGCCCCATATACGAATGTGTGCAAGGTTGAGTTTTCACACTTCTAGATAATCAGGTAGAATAGTCTTGTCCTGTCCTGCATTGAGTTCTTCAAGTCCTTAAGGGTGCGGTTATGCCTTTCAGCAACACATCATTTAATTTGCGTGGTACTACTCAGCATCGTGAATTTTGTCACTATTCTAACTGATTCTATATATCTGACAAATGGACCTTTTCAAGTCCTAAAACACCATCTTTGCCATAATATTCTCCTTCATGATGTTTGAGAGGATATACCTAGCAATAATGAGAAAAATCGTCTAAAAAGGTGAGAAAATAACAATAACCATTGTGTGAAGACACAAGTGAAACCCATACATCAGAATTAATTAGTCCAAAAGAAAATGAAATGTGAGACTTGGATTGGTCAAAAGGTAAGCAGACATGCTTCCCTAGTTGACATGCATGAAAAATATAAATATCAGAACTCTCAATTTTTTTATAAGAAATCAAAGAATGATGAAAAAGATAAGAAAGTACTCTAGAACTAACATGCCCTAAGTGATGATGCCATGTGGAACTACTGACACGAACAGTCGAAAAACTGATCGAGTTTAATGGGTGGATGGAATTATGAAAAGGATAAAGGTTATCTTAACAAGTAGAGCTGAGAATCTTGTGCTTCGTTTGTAGATCCTTAACACAAAAACTAAAAGGATTAAATTCCACAATGCAACTGTTATTAGCAATAAGCTTTCCAATAGAAATTAAAATTTTAATTAGAGTAGGAGAAGCAAATACATCTTTTAATACAAGGTTATGAGAACCAGTTGGAATAACAAAAGACCCAAAGAAAGGATTGTTGACACAGGAGAAAGATATTTCTATTTTTGAAGTTTAGATTACTCTATAGCAGTTGAGACTTGCATTCTTCAAAAGTAGGTAGTGGTGGTGTAGTAACTAGGACATAGGTAATCAGATTATATTCTAAACCAAAGGCGATGACAATTTGTATGAGAAGTGGAAACGTCATCATCAAGAGCAGATATGACAATCAAACAATTCTTTCAGCTTGCTAAGAAAATCATTCATTAATAATGTATGTTTCTCCGAATGTTAAAGTTCTTGACGAAGAGATACAATTCGAGATTTATTATGATCTCTAAATATTTTTCAATTTTTAGCCATACACCTTTGAGTAGCAAAAGGCTTACCAAAAGTAATTATAGATATTAAAATATCACGAGAAATGGTGGATTAAATTTAAGAAAGAACAAGGTAATCAATTTGTAATCACTACCCATACCCTAGATCATTAATCGATGGAGGAGTGACAGAATCATCAACATGTTCATCAACTTGATGACCTTTTAAGACAGCAATAAAGAAAGAAAAAAGAAAAGACAAGTGGGAATTTTTTTTGAAAGATTGATTTAGAATCCTATTTGTGGTACCGTAAAGATGAATAAGACTCTATCTGCCTAAATGTATTCTATTGAGAATATATATGAGGATACAAAGTATAAAATATGTGGAAAGATATTACAAAATAATAAAGACTATTCACATATGACTAAAATTAAAAAATAAACGTACTTAGTACATAAGGCTCCACACAGTGGAGGTTTGGAAGGATTGTAATGTATCTGTCATTTCTTTTGTATTTTTACAAAGAGGGTGGACTTAAAAGGTTTCAAAGAAACAACTTTACCCGTAGCTCTAAAGATATTAAATATAAAGATGGCCAAAATTAAGGAATACCAAATATACACACTAATACATTCAATATAGAGTAGGATACGGTGCAATATAAATATTATCTTACATATTAGATTTTCCGTGCCTGATAAGATTATATAGATGTATCCAAATTTATTTAGTTTTTAAAGAAACAAACAAACTATGGCAGAGATTATGGAATTATGCATCCACGTCAACCACTGGTCCTGGGGTTGATGTAAGTATTTCTATTATTCGCCTTACAATTTGTAGGGAGATATGGTCCAGGCAGCGCGAGTTGGTGGGCATTATTGTCAACGAACCCTTCTAACTTGGCACGTCTGTTTTAAAATTTTATTTTATGTGATTTTTAATTTTTTCATGATTTGACTTTAAATAAACTAAATATTATTTAATATTAAATTATTAATAAAATTATAATTATATTAACATAATAACTCATAGATTTTAAAGGAAAATTAAAAACCATAAAAACATATAAAAAAAATCCGACCAAATACCCGTTCGATATAATGATTGTATCACTTTATCATTAATTTTGGTTCTCTATGTTAACACATATAGGTTACATATGGAGACACCGAGCCGAGCCCTTCTTTACTCTCAAGTGGCCATTACCGAGCCCTTCTTTTACTTACAAGTGGCCAGATTTCAAGCTTCCACAATTTTGCTGTGTAGCATGACTTAGTCACCGTCTTTTGCTTGTTACAGCAAAGATTATTGTAATTAAGGAGGATAGTTTGAGTTTGCTGTTCGACTTTGAGTCAAAATCTCTGTTTAAAGCTTGTAAAGACTTGTAAACTCCGTAACAACGCCGCCGGGAGAAAATTCGCAGCGCAATTTAGCCAAGCACTGTTGCCGGAGAAATCTACATACAAGCATAATGTAACAAATGCAAGAATTTTTCATAAATTTCCCAAATTGTGATTTCGTACAGATCAATCCACACGATACATTTTGTACATGTTTTTATGTAAAAACTTGCCTATAATTTGGTCAACCCAACAAAAATCCACTTTCTACAACCCTAATCACCCGCCCATTTCGAAAAGCAGGATTTCTCATTCGGCAAAAAGACTCCAGGATGATGATGACCGTAAATAAAGCTGCAGAAATCAACAACTATAGAGCAAATAACAATCAAAATAAGCCAAAAACATTTATTTAGTCAAGTTAAACTTACCCAATTTAAGATCAAATGCTCCATGATGCATATCATTAACGAATTAAACAAAACCAAAGTAGTTGTTACCTTTCAGCCAAGAGGGCTAGAAGTAACACTACCTCAACTTCCCGAGTGACCAATTGTAGAAAATAACTCACATTTCCTTGGACCTATAAGAATCGGACATTGAGCATATTGACCTGCCAAAAACTGGTCTCAATTTCATCCAATTGACTCTGGGAATATCTCTAATTGCTAATGTCAATCCTGGGCCAGTTTCCGAATGACAAAACTACAAACTACGTGACGACTGGTTGGATCAATCTAAACAATACCAATAGTATATGCCCAACCAAACTAGATTGTTCATTCAGGCAAACACAATAAAAAATGCTATCTAGGTAGCTAGTAAATTACAACAAGCTCAATAAATATTGTGGGCTACAACACAAGCTAAATTTTAAAAGTACTAGAATAAGTTAACCAGACCAGGAAGTAGATGGTAGCGGAAACTATTTAGTCTAATGATACAATAAAATCTAGAAAGTAGATATTCAAGCTAACCCCTCTCAGTTGCAAAAACAGCAGATCTCTGTGCCTAACGATTCACAAAGCAAAAACTAGAGCCACCATGTTTTGAACTTCTAGGCAAAGCTTAAGCAACTGCATCAGAATGCCTTCATTTCTATCTTGCATAAGGATGGTAGCGACTATTGCTACTATAGCCTCCCCTGCCATAAAGCCCACCTGCTCCTCCATAACTAGCACCTGGACCAGGTTCATAGCCTGCACCATAACTTGCACTGCCATAATTACCATATCCCTCAGCTCCTCGACCATACCCTCCTAGGCCAGCCCCACTATAACCGCCACCATAAGCCCCACCATAAGGTCCAAATCGACTAGAATAACCAAGAGAGGATTCAGCTCGGTAACCTCCTAAGCTACTTCCCCCATAGCTCCCATATCCAGAGCCAAAATCCCCACTACCACTACCAAATGTGTAGCCACTACCAAGTCTACCACCCAGACCCCCTGGTGTCCTATAGGGGCCAGGTCCAAACCCTGAATCAAACCCATAAGAGTTTCCATACCCACCAAAACCATCACTGAAAGAACGACTCCTAGAATTGCTACCATATGCAGGAGCAGGTGGTGGGTTTGAGGCTTTCTTTGGTTCAGCTTTCTTGATCTCCACCTACAACAAAGCAACTTAGTTAACCTAGGTTCTGCAACTTAAACTATTACGAGTCCTTTCCTGAGATATAAACCTGTCACAATCTTCACTACTAAAGTTAGACACTGAAAATTTCAATATGACTTCGGAGAGTAGGAAAAACAAGATCCTTTCTACGCAAAAGTTTTGACAAAACCTCGCATACAAAAGAGAATTGTATTTCTTGAAGACCATTTTTCAACCAGCTTACCTGAGCACCATCCATGTCTATCATATTTCCCTTGGATAAAATCTCATCCACTATTTCTTCATCTTCAAAAACTATAAATCCAAAGCCTCGCGAACGGTTTGTCTCATGATCACGTACAATCTGGTGTTCCACCACCTTTCCATATTTGGAGAAGAAAATTCTAAACTCGTCTAAAAGGTTTAAAGAATAATATTTCAGAGAGGCCCAAAAAAGTAACACGTAATGAAAAGTATTAAGAAATTGAAAAATCTCCCTTCCACTCCCAATTGATAACACACCAACAGAACTTGAGACTTGCCTTCGGTAAGAGATGTTGGGATCCCGCCAACAAAAATTTTCTTTGTTTTGAAGTCCTTCGACTGACCAGAACCTTTAGGAATGGTCCTCTTTATCTCAACCTGCTCCATCAGCACTAATTAGGATATTTATTGAACATTAAATTAAAAACGAATACGCTTTACCAAAATGCGAAGGAAAAACTCAAAGGATTATATTTAGCTATAAAAAGAACATCCTCTTCACAGTTACAAGGTACTTTGAAGAAACAATCTACATCCACAAAAATTAAACTACTAAATGTTATAATCTAGTCATTGATCCCATGGATATGATTCTTGTTCAAGAACAATGATCATCGCTAAAGAACATCCAAAAGTTCAAAGCATGAAAGTCGGCTCATAATCACTAGAAAGTTGCATGAATTTTTTTCAAGACTATAATCCCCTTCCAAATAAAAAAAAGCAAAAAAGCCTAAGCATTTTGTCCCAGGAATTTCAGATCAGATGTTCCCTATTAATCACTAAGAGAAACTTGAAGGAGGAAAAAAAAAAAAGACATCGACTTGGAAAGGGGAAATAAGGCTTAAATTGGCAACAACATATTCAACAAGCATGACACAATTAAATCCAAGGGGCAAAAAGGCTTAAACTGGCAAGAACATATGCAACAAACATGCAATTAAAGCCCCACAAAAGGGGAGATAATACACCTGCTTGCCGTTAATAATATGGGTATCTTCGATAACCTTGTCAACTACGGAAGGATCAGCATAGGTTATGAATCCAAAACCCCTAGGTTGACCCGTGTAACGATCTTTCATAATGACGGAGTCAGTAATCTCCCCGTACTTGCCAAAGTGCTTATTAAAAGTAGCTGCAATTTGGAAAATAACAACAGTACCCAATCAACCAACACGAAGAAGTAAATAACAAGCATAAAAAAAGCCAAATTACCGAACTCAAACCATCAACCTTATTACAAATCCCATTATTCTAAGATCTCTTACATTAGTCCAAAGCAACTTAGTGAAAAACATAAAGACGAAAACTTACCATAAGTAGTGTCTTTAGCCAATCCACCAATAAAGATTTTTCTGTAGGAGGAAATCAAACAACCAATTATGACCGTAATCCAAGACATACGTTAAAAATAATAATATGCAAAGACCTAAGTTTTCTAACTACTTATTCTCCTAATGGACTTTTCCAGGAATCAAATGACAAAAAATATGAATTGTTCATAGATCAGTACAAATCTAGAAAGAGAGAGAGAGAGAGAAAGAGAAAGAAACTAACCCAGGGCTAGCGCCGTCGCCGGACAGGGGGTTGGATTTGGAGCCCATAGGATTGTTGGGAGAGAGGAAGAGAGAGAGACAGTTGGTTCGGTTAGGGTTTTGGCTAGAAATACAGAATTAGGGAATGTTTTCGATCGATCGATCAATAGATTAGCTGAAAGCGATCCTAGGCTTGAGTGTTTTGACGCAAATATAAAAAAGAGGATTGGTTCTGTGCCTTATTATACATAACTCTTTCAACGACTCTTTTACCCCAATAAACTACGCAATTTACGGATTTGCCCACCGCCTTCTTGTTACAGTGACCAATACCCTGATGGGTTGTTTGGCTCCAGAAATGGAAGAGATGAAGAATAGAATGGTTATTCTTAAAACTGATTGTGTTATCATATAATTTTAATGTAGAAATAAATATTAAAAAATTAGAAATTTGGAATTAAATTATTAAGAAAATTTAAAATTTCTAATTAAATTATAAACATTTTAAATTTGTTATTCATAAAAATTAGTAATTAAATTATAAATATTTTAAATTTGTAATGGATATTTTGTTAAAAAGGTTTAAATATATTTTATTAAAATATATAAGTTAGAATATAATAAATGAATAAATAAAATTAGTAAGTAAACACTTGGGATGAAAAATTTTAAAATTGAGGAAATGTATATTGTAATGTTCCAGTTATAAATGTGTAAAATATATGAACTGAATTAAAAAATTATAAGAAAATCAGGGAAAATTAATAAATAATGTTTAATTTAAAATTTTATTGTGAGATTATTAATATCTAAATTTTTTAACGTATAATAATAAAAGATTCATGAGAGAATTATTCAAAAAATATATATATAATATAAAAAAGAACGGGTAAATTTAGTTATTAAAAAGATGGAACGGAAAAAAATTAGGCGATGAAATAAGATCATTTACCTTATACAAAACTTAAGAATATATAAGTTGGGATGTAAAAAATGGATTAGTAAAATTATTTTTTTGACTGGAAAAATTTTAAAAATGTAAAGTATTTTGTTATTAATTATTTATGTAGTGTTAATGTTTTCGATGTCAAAATTTTTTCATCCTATAATTTAAATATAATTATACTTAAATTATAATAATGTTATTATGCATATTTAGTCTGAAATAACGAATAATAATAAACAGTTAATATTAATTCAAATTATTTTAATATACTTAAATATTATTAATTTTGATGTAATATAAATAAGCTTATACTTAAATAAGTAGTCAATATTAATATTATTTGGTGGATATATAATTGTATTAATAATTATTATAATAATTATTAATTATTATATAGTTTATATGCCTGAAAATTTTTCCATCCTATTGAAATAGAATTGATTTTGATATGATTAATAGTTGCTATAATATAATCAATTAGTTATATTAAATATATATTTAATAATGTTATTATACATATTTAGTATATAGTTAGTTGATTAAGTAGTCAATATTAATATTTGTTGCATTAATGATTATTGTTATTATTATTAATTATTATATAGTTTATATATATATATATAACAAATCTGAAGGTACTTTTCGCTAGTTGGTTTGGGAGTTTGGAGATGTACAGGCAGGTAGCTAGAAGTAGATCTCAACGTTGAATTTTTGTAACTTTTCGTTTTGGAGAAGATATGTTTTGATTTCAGTTATTAAGATCTACACTGTTCTTTAATTATTCTTCTTTCTCTTTATTGGGTTTTCATTTTCCTTTTCTGGGTATTTCTTTTTACTGGGTTTTGGAGGGTTGGGTTCCAGATCGTGGATGATCATGTTGTTCTCCGTGATGAGAAAGAATGAAAGATGCAATCTTTGAGGATCTAAGGGCACTGTCTTTTCTTGAATAAGAATCTGATACTGAAGTAATTTTCTCATCTGTAGTCTCGTGTAAGATGGTCTTTATTTTCCGTTTCTGGGCGTGAGCGTGTGCTTTGTGTGATAATTTGTTTTTATTTGAGCTTTTAGCTTGTGCGTTAATATGCTTCTTTATGTGGCTCTAAACCTTGAGATATGCTGTTGAATTTTCCTTTGCATTGTTATTTCTGCTTCAACTTTAAAAATAAAAATAAAAAATCCCCCCTTTGTAGTTTTGTTTAGCTGCTTCTCTTGTTTTCCTATTAGCATTCACCCATATTATTTTCTTTTCTACACTCATCTATGTTATATCTCCATCCTTTTATTTCGGTTAAGTCAAATAATACTACCATCTTCTTTAATAGGTTTTGCTTATTAGGTTTGATGTTGTTTTGATGATTGCATTAAACAAATTTGGAAGCCTGTGGTATAATCATATCTTTACCATATTCCCTGGATTTTGCAGTGTTTGAATCTGTATGTAGATCGATCAATTCAATAGTCTGCTTTTTATGCTTTTGATTGATCGGTTTGCTTTTTAGTTTGGACTTTTTAAACGGAGTATAGACTTAGCTTATTTGTTGCACATGACTTTTCAACGAGTTTTTATGATTTTGATAGACCTTTCACATGATGATTGTAGTCGTTTTCATTAGTTAACATTATTCAATAAGAGATTTTTGCTTTAAAGTAGTGGCTGGTTGCGTCTTTGTGAAGTTGTGTATATATATATATATAATATAATTAGGATGTTACAGAGCACATTAGCATGGCTCCACTCAAGGATGACACGCACATCTCAAAAAGTGGTGAACAAAAGTTGTGCAACATATCAGGTATGAGCAGAAATTTTGCAACATGTCAGGTATGTCTATCCTACTTTTTTCTTACTAATTTTGTCTTTTAAACTTGCATCTCCTAAATAAAGTTTGGTAGCTTTTCTGTAAATACTATAATTTTATTTTACTTATTTATTATTACTTTATCCTACTTATTTTTTTATTTATTAGGTATCTAGTTATTTTATCACATTTTATTTATCTATTTATTTTCTAAAATCTTCTTGCCACATTTGCAAAGCTTTTTACATTTTTTTAATCTTTTAACCCTATTTATTTATGTCCTTATTGAAATTTTAGTTACATAGATTTTTTCCGTGCTAATTTTACCTTTTTTCTGTAACCTGCATCATTCATATATTGTCTCATTTGCATGTGGATCCACCGGAAATAGCCTTTTTACTGTATAGGAGTAAGGCTGCGTACTATCAGACCTCTCCAGACTCCGCTTCAGTGCGGAATTTTAGACTGAGTGATGATAATGATGATGATGATGATGATATATGTAGTAATGTTTATATTAATTATTTTAACACCGTCACTATATATATGTATAATATATATATAGTAAGAAAAATAATTTTTGCATAAATATATATAATGAAATTCAAAGTTACAGGTGTCAAAAAAATAAACATAGAAATAATTCGTACCATTTTAATATAATTAGATCATGATTAAACAATTAATTTTTATTGAGAAGTCGCGATTGTGCATGAAGAAGCAAGTGAGACCTCGCGATCGTGCATCTCCGAAGAAGGAATTAGGAAGGATAAAACTTAAGATTAAAACATAAACATCCAAAATAGAAAACTTATGCCTTAATTCTGAATTAGATACGAGACTAATCTATTTTTTTAATTTTAGTTTTTTGAAGTTAATAATTATATAATTATAATTAAATTAAATTTTTTATCAAAGTCATGATTAAATTTACAATTTAATTTATTTTTTATTAAAGTAATGATTAAATTTAAATTTAAATTTTTATTAATGTAATATTACTATAATTAAAATTAAAATAAACAAACGCTAATGCACCTTTTTTTGTAGTTTTATTATTTAAATTTATTAATAATAACATATTGTAATTACAATTATAAGTTAACTTATTGTTTTGTATTGTATATATATATATATATATATATATGCTTTCACGTAACATTTGACACCGTATTGAGTTAACTATTTAATAATAATTAATAAAATTAATAACAACTAAGAATTTACT
>JANIIA010000005.1:31333592-31351995 GCA_027478495.1 Erythroxylum alaternifolium
TGATGCCATGTGGAGTTCGATAGTAATTTCACGTAGCGCTCCAGTATCTTAGGTTATGTGTCGGAATGACCCACGGGTGTTCCGGTACGTACTCTAGGGTAATGGGGTGTTACACTTCTCTTTGACATGTGACCCATTAGGTTTGTAATATATTGACAATGATTATAAATCCTAATTCTAATTTAGAATTAGAATCAGATAAATTAAAACTCCTTTTAATTTATCTTTAATTATCTAATTAAACAATTTATAATCATAGATCAAGATTGACGTCTAGCAACATGTCATGACTACTCAAATGTCAGAAATGTCGAAGTGATTGACTTAACCTATCCATGCATGGTTATGATGTATAATTTAATCCTTTCGTCATCCAATATTCCAATTAGATAGAGTAAGGATACAGTATCTACTCCTTTCATCCAATCATGTTCTTTCTTGTTAATTAGTAATTGATTTACAATTGAAATTTGAAAATGCCTTTTTAAATGTCAATTCATTCTGGCCAGAGAATTCCATAAATCATTGCTAATCTAGAACAGTAGGACATTCTCTCTAACTATTTTACAGCGGTAAATCCTTTATTGACTTACTCAGCTATCTTCGTAGGGTTCATATTGCATCCAAGTAATACCTGCTGAATTATCCTAGGATGATTTATAAGTAGCATTAAAACATGGTAATTACTACGCGAGATACCTTGGTAATCTTAAGTCTAAGGCTCAATTATATAACCATCATTATGAGGAAATCCATAAACACATAAGTAATATTCCATTTGGGATTCTCATATTCGGGTCAGTTCAGTGACTTATTCTCTAATAATCACCCATATATTAGTTTAAGTATCTATATACTTTAATTTATAAGATCAATTACTTTCTTAATAAGAAAGAAACATAGTGTATGCTATTTTTATCATTTCAACAATATCCTTTCTTGATGAAATCGCAGCTAGGAACATTTAGGAACAATATATAAATCTAAATTGAATCGCACGATTATGATCTTATCATAATTTCAGTTACACAGTTTTTATTCTAGGGATTTTAATTTTAGTATTAAAATATCAAATGCAATTTAATAAATACAAAAAGATTAAAAAACCGTTTTATCTAATTAAATAATAATTACATACATCAAATTGCATCCAATTGACACAAGGGTATAAACTAACACTAGTAATATACAAAGTTAAGGAAATATCAATAAAAAAGCACATGGTTAGCCAACCATAAAATGAAAAAGGATAAAATGGAGAACTAATATTGTGTTCGCAAAAACCTTTAAGAGAGTTTCTTTGCACATTGCATTGAATATCTCCTGAGCAAACTAATCTAATCACTGACTTAAGGTAGAGTGTAAAGAGGGATGGGAAGTCGACACTAAGTTCATTTTCATTTTTATTACGTAATAGTCCCCTGAATTCCTATACTGCAGTCTAGCTCTTATTACATGTAAGGTGAATATTGTTCATAATGAACTATTCCTTAATCAAGCTTACCAGCTCTTCAAAGATGTAGTAATTATGGAGCTCCTTTTCTTGAAAAAAAACTTTGGTTTCTCTCTGTTCATATAAGATAAATTGCATTTCCAAAAACCTTAAAGATTAAGAAGTTATCTTTGTGTACATATTTTCTTTGATTGATCCAACCAATAAACTCTAACCAATCCAATAATGTACATATGAGATTACATATTTGTTGAATTTTTTACTATGTGATTAAAAAGAATGACAAAAGGAAAACTAGTAGTTGATTGATTCAAAGTTAAGTTTCTAAAGGGTACAATACTCGAAGATTTTAGAGATACCCTTTCTTTTATTCAAGGTGGTTATTATCATCTTAATAGTAAGCCATATGAAGCCTCTTGAAGAACCTTTTTAAGCTACACAAATTTACACCAATTGACTTTTGGGGCTTAGGTCCTAGCATATTGCTTACAAGGGTTATTTGTGAATATAACTGAATGATATTTCAACCAACTGACTGTATCCACTATGTTGTAGCTTATGTTGCAGCTGAGTGTGTGGATTGGAATATGCTCAATAATAAGAGATCTAGTCCTCTTTGAGAGAACCCAAAGACTATATTATAAAGCCTCATTAAAAGTGGCATTTCCTAGAATAATAGTTTTGGTGTTTAAGAGCTCACTAATGTTTCAAAGAGCTCCCAAATTCTTCTAATTGTCAAAACAAAAAAATGTAGGTTTTTCATCCCTAGCCTAGTCTTGAAATGCAATCCACTTAGTCCCTAATCTTCAGGATTTAAAGCATTATCAAAGGGGTGTTAAATTTAGGAATGACACTCTAAAAGCTTTGCTTCTTCAAATAATGAGTGTGGATCCACCTAACCTAAAGAATTTCCTTGCCATTCAAATTCTTCAAATCCTCTTCATCATCAAAACTTTGCTGATGATGTAGATATGATTCATACTATTGATCTCCTTTAGAGGTCTTTTGATCCTAAGAAACTTCTCAACATCTTCTCCAAAAATTTAATTAGATTTTTAAGAAAGACTAAATAAGAGAAGTACTAAACATTTAAACTATTAAAGACTAAGGAAATCTCAACAAAATAGAGTTATTAAAGAAAAATAAAATAAGATAATAAATTTCTAGGACCATTATTAATGAATTGGAGCCTCAAAGTAATTAATAGGCAAAAGATGTGGCAAAAACTTGTTACATATCAAATAGAATTTACATTAGGTCATCATTATAACTCCTTATGAAACATAAGGGAAAACTACAATTAAATCACTTTATTAGTTTTTTTGAAAGTGTCTTATTTGTAAAATATCAAATAAAATATAGGAAATATAAATTAGAAATCCAATGAAGGTATTGTAAAGATAAAATAGCTAATGATCTCAATCAATTAATTAAAGCATAATAATATAATATAAAATATGAAAATTTTCTATAAATCATCTAGAGGTAAAATAACAAAACCAAATCAAAAATTAGTATAAAAATAGTCCTAATTATACCCTAACTTCTAATGTCCATAAACTTATTTAAAGTTATTTTGTGTATATAAGGTGATACATGGTTAGACCCTATATAATTCCAACGCCTTTAAAATTGAAACTAGAACTCTAAAAAAATTAAAACAGACACAAAATAAAGTAAGTATCATAATAATGTTTTTTTGGCTTCAAATACTATAATGAATAAATCATATAACTAGGTATACTCCTAATCAAACAAAATAAAGTGTTATCCAAGATAAGCATAATATTGTAAAACATAAAAGCAAGGATATTAATAGCATGACTAACTAGACAAAATAAAACGAAATTAAATGTGAAATTTTAAAAAGAAAATAAATGATACATGAAAAATAGCATAAAAGAGAAATAACATATATCTAAATATCATTAGTCATTAAGTTAATATAAAAATTGTCAATTAACAAAATTTTTCTAACATTTCATATTTCCTAAGATTTTACCTTCCTCTACTTTTCTTATGTTCTTCTTTATCCTCTTGAATTCTTCATACATTAATATCAAGATCAATTCTCAACGTAATATTAATATCAGAGTTAATGTTACTTTTGAAATAGTAAGTCAATTAATGTTTCTTCTATAGAAAAATTAACATTATATGCATTTCATTGTAATTTTTTTATTTTTGTTCTTTTTATTCTAATCTCTTTTTATTCTTGATTATTGTAATATTAATATTTTAGTTTTCAAATATTTTATGAATCTTGCAATGTACTATAAATTAAGCTAATTTTTATTTTATAATTATCATACTATTTATTCAATTAAAGGCTTAAACCATGTTGTATTCAGATTGGCATAAAAATTCATTTATTTTCTTTTTAGGTAGTTAGGATGAATTAATCTTAAGGGGAGATGATTCATGAATTGGAATCTATTTCAAGAAAAAAAATGAAAAATAAAAATTCTTATAGGAACAAAGTCTGGCCATGCCTAAATATTAACTCATGTCTTATAAAAATCCAATGTAACAAAGGTTACAACTTAGAACATATACTAATGAGATAATGTGACATTGAAGTAAATGTGTAAAGCAACATAGCCTAAAAAGAGACGACCATATAGTGATGAATCTTATATATAAAGCAATAAAGACTGAGTTAAGGTTAAGATTGTGTGCTTTACACAAGAGAGACAACAAGATCAATAGTCTAAAGGTATAACCTTGTCAAAAAATGTGTATCAATTTTGAAGGAGATAGTGAGATGTACAACATGGGGCGTAGGTATCCCAAAGACTATATACTAATTTTAAAGCACACAAACAAATCCATATAACACTAACAAATATTTGCAAGACTTTTGGAGACCTTACATCTTAGACAAATGTTTTTTTACTCTTTAAAGGTCTAAGCTAGTCATTGGGATGTCCAAGAACCTTTTTGGGGCCAATTTTAAGGCTATTTAAGTTAAAGAAAGACATAGACATCATCTTAACTAATCAAGCTATCGAGGAAGTCAAGATCTATATCTACTTTTATTTTTATTATCTTTTCTTTATTTTTTTGTATTGATTTTTCTTTTTACCATGATTAGTGGCTAAACATTTTTTCATGAAAACCTTAATTTGTTTACCCTTATATGAATTGTTTCTTTTTAGTTCATGGATAGGATATATTTATTGAATTATGTTTGATTGATCTTAATACATGATTTAGTTATACTACAACTAGATCTTATTTTAGTTCACTTATGGGAACCTTAAGAGAACTTACTTATGGGTGGACCATGAATTAGGCAATGGGGATTAAACAAGGTATTCAAAATAAAGCTTTTATGAGATTTCACGTATCTAAAGTTTTATAGAGAATAATAATGGAAGAATCAAAGTACCAGGAAAAGTTGCATCAAAGGTATGATTAGAAAAGAAAATCAAGATGAGATGGTGATCCATTGAGTGAAAATTTCCATGATTATTATAAAGAAAGGATATAACCAAATAGATCCAAAAATTAATCATGTTTAATAAAAGTGTCTAGCTATAAAAAAATCCTATAGGAGCGTTTATTAGAAGGCAAATCCCATGGTAACTTTTATGAACTTTTCAATTTTATTTGAAAATTTTGTATTATGAACCAATAATTCAGATATTGTTTTACAATTAAATTGGATTTCTTTTTAGATAATATGTTTATTATTTTATCGAATGCTTTCTACTTTATGTTTCATGTTTTTTATACCTTTATTTTTAAAGTTTGTGATACAAGGGAAAACATATGTAATAAGCATATTTAAAGATAATTAAAAAGGAAAGAGTCAACAAACATGCCAATAGGAAGTCTAAAAATTAGTTATGCAATATTTTTAATTTTTAACACAGCGTAGGACATGTATATGACCCATATTATTTCTTAATGTATAGTAGAAAAGATTGATCCATGATTTTGGGAAATGTCAGTGTCATAAACCATATCTTAATGTATGGTAGAATAAACAGATATATAATCTAGGGAGACACCCACATCCCAATTTATTTCTTTACTTATGTTTTCCATATTACCCTATAATTTAAGACATACACATATCCTAAACTATATCTAAACAAAATTCTTTAAAGCACGATCTACAGTCTGGGGATAGGCAGGTGTCTTAGGTTGTATCTTGAGTAATTAGGCTAAAGATGGATCCATTATCTACACCTTGGTTATGTCACAAACTGTATTTTAAATTCTAAAAATTCTATAGGTCACAAAGACCCTATATTTTGTTGCTTTTTTTAAGTTTACTTTAATTTCTATCTATATCTCACAAATCCACTACCTAAATCAAGTTTTATATCAAAATCCACCAGATTTTTTAACATTACCCTTAATTTCCACAGAGATTCGCTAACTTTATCACCCTCAAATGTAAATTTTTAAAGGATATAGAGCCTTAAACTATCCTATTAGTAATTTTATTATTTTAAGCTAATTCTTGTTTATTTTAAATTCTAAACCTTTAGATAACGTAACCAACAGTTGTGGAGTGTCTGATGCTCACCTTCATTAATGCCAGATTATCCAAAAGGTACATTTTTCTAAAATTAGACCTTTTGAATAAAATATAAGTATAATGCTTTAGAGACCATCAGTCGATCTAATGAGTTAAAGAGGCACACAAACAATTCAAGGTGGAACACGTTATTTAATGTTGTAGAACATTTGTGTAGGTAACTCTTTATGGAAATTTTGTCAAATTTTAGGGTGAATTATAATGCAAAGTTTAATATGGGAAATGCAATTAGGTTTATGCTTTGGGAAAATCCTATAGAGATGTCATTTAATGATTTTATAATACAATACAGGTTTTATAAACTCAAATATATAAAGATGGAGAAGTATAAGAGTGGAATAGTTTAATTTCCATTGATTTACTAGACCATATCCCTTAGGAATTTTGGATGGGTATATTAAAGGAAGGGACTATTTATGAACCATATCAATGTAAAAGTACCCAGTCATATTTCTAGACTTTAGGTGTTAACATAGGTTGATATCATACATAATTATATAGAGGAAGGAGAGAAATAAGGTGATGAGTGATGGAAATCAAACGTCTACTAATTAAACACTAAGAATTGTTAAGAATCTATTAAAAGATATTAGAGGACTAATGACACAAACCAAGGTAAAGAAGGTCAAAGAAGCCCTCAACAATACTGAATCTATATAGAAAGAATGAGGCTTTGTTACTTTTTGAGGATGAACTAGACCTATTATAATGATTTAAGTTAAGGAGCAAGTTGAAGAGTTATTATTATAGAATATAATTTATATTGAGCATAAAGGATAATTGGAACCTATATTGCATTGTTTATATAGTGTGGAACAATTCAAATATGAATAGGGTAAAAGTCATCTCTTTAACTAATTATGATTAGAATAACAGTTCTTGAAGCAAATTGGCAATAGAGTATAATATGTAACCACCACTAGACTCATCTTTGGTTTATGCAATTTGTTTAGAACAAAACCAATGTCAGTCGTGAATTAAGATAGACATTAATCTTTTAATATCTTCAAATATGTTTTTATCATTTTGACATGATTTTGTTATTTAAAGTGTTTATTTCCTTTCAAAACTGTAGTTTTAAAGGTTTCGTATATATAAGAGGCTTCAGGAATTTACAAGTTATGTTATTATTTGTTATTCAAAAAAACTATTAAAGAGTTCTCCACCACCTTTAAGAGTGCTCTTGCTCAAGGTTCTCTAAAAACTTTGAGCTTATCTAGCTTGTTAGCCGCTATCAAAATCCTAAAATCTTATCATTCTCAAGCCCTTCTTTTTCTAGAATGTGGTTATTCGTATCCTTCTTTTATGTATTTTTACCTTTAATTTTGTATGTTAACCTATTTTTAGTAAAACGTTTGTAAGTCCTATTATATTTTTTATGAATACCATAAGTCTTATTGGTAAAGGTTGTACCAAATTTTGGTATTAAAGCTTAGTTATTTAGTTAGGTTACTTAATATCATTATTCACATATTCAATATTTGTTATTACTCATATATTTTTAATGTTTTATAAAGAAAAAATTGTTCTTATGTTTGTTTTCTTTATTTTTTAAGTTTCATGTTTATAAAAAAGTTCAACAAAGTTTTGTGAAAAAAAGCATTAAAATGTTTAACTTAAAACAAATATCAAGGGGTTAGTAATTGCATAAATTATTATAAGAAAGGTTTGTTCCTATTCTAGCCAAGACAAGGAATGCTAATGCAAATAGTACTCTATTTTCTAGTAATTCTTGTTCTTATTATTAAAGGAACTAAGGTTAGGAATATATGTGATAAGATTAATAACAATATTATTAATTTCTCTCAACATTTTCCCTTTATTAATCTTATATCTCAGGAATGTTACGAGTTTTCTTGCTATGAGTGTTCTTTCTATTGTTTTTGGTATTGTTGGTGATGCTGGTGATGATGGTCAGATGTTGTGATCTAATCATGTAAGTGTTTTTGCTTTTAGTAACCAGTCTGTAAGCCACAGTTGAGTTCTCTGCAAGGAGATTGGATTATATCTCCCTTTTAACTTCTATAACCCTTTCTATACCTTTCTCCATATCTTAGCTTGCTTCTACTCCTGCTTTGCATTCAATATCCTACTTCTTATGTCTTTTTTGGTTTCTTCGTACTTGCTTATACTTTTATATGTAGAGTTTCACCCTATCTCATCTTCCTCTGATAGTTTTTATCCATTAGTCACTATCTTTGACCATTATTCCTTTATAATGGTTTCAACTTTAGAACCTTTCTCGTCTTTGGTTCATTCCTCCTTCTTCCCTATGAATCCTCCCATTCCCCTTATACTTTCCCTATATTGTTAGCTGCTAGTTTCTCCTCTCTTCCTCCTACAACCTCTAATGTTACTATGATTGTAAGTCCTACAAGCAAACCTACCTAGCTTCATATTGCTAGAAATCATGACCTTAATTCTAAACTTGTATCCTACCCTCCCAATCCCACCTTAGATCACCTCATTATAACCCCACCAATTTCCATCCTTCAAATAAGAGTTCAAAAGTGGAAATTCATCATTATTGGTTTCTTTCTTGATAATAGAGCTCCATTTCCAATTATCAAAACTTGTGATATGACCATCAAGAAACAATTTGGACTCCTTAAAATTATCTTGAATAATGATGAAATATTATTTTTCAAATTTAATTCCCCTAAATCAGTTTAAGAAATCATCAAAGTAAGACTTTGGAATATGAATAATAAATCATTTTTAGTTTAACCTTGGAGACTAAGAGTGAAGTTTGAATAACTTAAATGCACTAACATACTACTATGGATTTGCATCCATAATATTCCTCTTGAGCACTAGACTATAAAAGGTCTCAATTACCTTACTAGCTCTATAAGAAGTCCTTTGTGTCTTGATGAATACAGTTGAAGCTAAATGAATTAACTTAACATTATTGGACCAATAGAATTTGGGGTAGTTCTGCCACCCCGAATGTACGGGTTCATATAAGGATGATGATTTTCCCAACCAAATTGGGGCTCACTGAATTCTACAAGAGTCCTTCGCTCCGACATCCTCTATGTTCATTCTTTTTACCTCTTTTCAGCATTTAACTCTTCAGATGTCTCATTCTCATTCAAAAATGTCTTGATGTGTCTCTACTTTATGCCCCTTTTTTTTTAAAAACAAAAGTTAGTGGAATAACCTTAGCCTAAGGAACTAAATTGCCTTCCCTGGCAACGACGACAAAAACTTATTCGTAAGGTTACACACGCTGAGTTTTTCTATTTATAACCTTGGTAAATTCCGCAAGTGCATGGGTCATTCATATAGTACCTAAGGCATCAATCCTACGAGGAAGCCTAATTTAGTCCTAAAATCTAAGGTCATCTTAAAATTGCAATCATTCAAATCAAAATAAACTAATAAAGAAATAAAGCAATCAATAATTAATTCAAGAATTGAGTTGCAGAAATCTAAATAAGATAACAACTCACACAAAGCCAATACCAACCTACCTAGAAACTACCGAGTGAGAGAAAGGGGGATTTAATTCAAAATTAACAAAATCTAGTCAATTATGTAATTCTCGACTTAACAGGTCTAGGCGGTCCTAAGGAGAATTACTCTCTTTCAATTTATAATTCTCAACCCTAATTGATGGTCCTTAATTTAAATTATGGAATCGCGATATCTCGATTCACGATTGGCCCAAAACTAAAATTAGTTATAAATTGTCTATTAACCTATTGCGAATCTATGCTCAATCTCTCGTTACATGACTCTACCGATTCGATTCAATTCTTAACCTATCAATTCACTTAACTCTCGTTAGCCCAAATTGATTATGTTCCCTCAGCTCACCCTTGGAGTTTATCGCCCATTTATTAAGTACAAAATTTGAATCACAATTAAATCGAAAGAAAACATAATTAAATAAACTTTATTAATCTTAAGAACTAAAACCCCAAAGGTAAGTATGAACACAATCTCAACATTCAACATAATACATTCTCAACACCTATTTCAATTCTATATATGAATAAAACTAAAATAAATGAAAAAAACATCAGGAACGGATATGTAGAGTCAGTGACAGTGGGAAACCACCTATTCCAGGAAGTACATCACGTCAAGTTCTTCTCCGTGTCTCTCTTCCTTTGTCTCCTTCCTCAATCTCTTGATTTCTCTCTAAGTTTTTTAGGGATTGGATCATGTGAGTGCTCTCATTTTTCAGACTTTCCAACTGCTACCTCTGACTTGTAATGTTCTATTTATACTTCGAAGGCTCTAGGTCAAAGTCAGGGTCAAAATGGTATAAAAACTTTTACAAAAATTGAGTTTTTCTGTCAGCTCGATGCAGGCCACGATCATGGCTAGCGCCTTAACCTTTCTGTCACGATCATGGCCCAATGTGCACGATCATGGCCTAACTTAGAGGCTTTCTATCACGATCGTGCCCTATGTCCACGATCGTGGCCTGGCTGCTGCTGGCTCATCCTTCTCTGTCATAATCGTGGCCCTACTATGCACGATTGTGGCCTATAGCTTTAGCCCAAAACTTCTTGAATCTTCTTTGTTCTTCACCGTTTACCCTAAAACACTAACAAACGCATCAAGGCGCCTCAAAAATATAACATTTAAGCGCAAAGGCTTAATCTAACCCATAAAAACACTAAAACACATAAACAAACACTCAACACTCAAATTCAAACTAATTACATAACAAATTCAATCCTAAAACGCCATGCAATTGACACCTATCAATAAGGTAGAGGAGGAACATGGGGAGGGTCCTGATTCTTTTCTTCATCCTTTTTCTGCTTCTCTTGGTCTTCTACATAGTGAGTTTCACCTGGTATATCTATTACTTCTCCTAACTTTGTCCCACTCCTAAGTGTGATAGCCTTAACTTGCTCTCTTGGATATACTTCCATGTTGCTAGAAAGACTTCCCACACTTTTTGTAGATAAAACAATGGCAAACTATTCCACTTTAACCTCCAGGCTAAGAATAGAAAAGACATAAGTCCTTGTTACTTGGTCAATTTCCTCTTCTAACCTCTTTTGGGACTTATCCATACTTATAAGCTTGTCTATGATTTTGTCCAGTTTGGAATCATAGTCATAGCATTTATCCTGTTAATATCCATATGACCCTTTATTTCTAAACTGAATCTCAGCATTGTTAGACCAATAAAAATTTGGGTGGTTTTGCCACCCTGACTGGTATGTGCTAGAATAAGGATTGCTATCTTCCTGACCAACTTGTGCTCCATTAAAGTTGAATTACTCTACGTTGTTGTTTTCCCCTGAGAAGCAATATGCTGCAATATAGCTCTCTTGTCCACATAACTTATATTCGTGTTGCATTGCTGTGACTGGAGAGGAAGAGCAATATGCTGCAATATAGCTCTCTTGTCCACATAACTTATATTTGTGTTGCATTGCTGTGACTGGAGAGGAAGAGGTGGCTTTCAGGCTATTCAATTGCTTAGTTAGGATGTTAATCTTAGCCTACAATATTGTCATTAAATTTGCAGCAACAACAATTCCTCCCAGGTCCTAAAAGGTTGACTTCTTTCTACTTCGTTATGATGTCTAAAGACAACTAGTGTATGCCATGTCTTCTGAATAATTGTTTGAAATTGCCCAAACATTTGATCAATAGACTCATCATCTTTCATTTTGAACAGCTCATACTAATGAACAAGAATACCAATCTTGGATTCTTTCACCTGGTTTGTGCCTTAATGTGCAATGGCTAATGTGTCCCACATTTCCTTTACAGACTTGCATCCATGAACCTTATCATATTCACTTATGCTTAAAGCACAACTTAAAAAGAACTTAACCTTTGAATTTAATTGAAGACGAGCTTTCTCATCAGCTGAGCATTCATCACGAGAAATACCTTTCCCTTAATAGTTTGTTGGAATATATAAACCATTTTAATTGATATCCTAAAGATCAATGTGTGTGGATATTATGAAGAGCCGTATTTTGTCCTTCCAATAATGATAATCTTCACCATTGAATGCAGGAGGTCTTATGACTGAGGTACCTTCAGCTATAAAAACATGTGATTCCTTCATGGATCTTTTTCCTCACTTTATAACAGTTTTTTTTTTTGAAACTTCTCTCTAATACCAACTGAAGTAAATCACCTGTTATTATAGAAATAACGTAATATGTAAGAATAAGGGGGTTGAATTGCGATAAATCGTCTAAAATAGATATCTTTAAAAAGCTTCTTGATTTTCTTAGAAGATTTAGAAAATTTACAAAACAACGTACTTAAAACATTTGAGTAATGCAATAGCGGAAATAGTAACTATTCTACTAACAATTAAAAAGATAAGGGTTAGACAATATGATACTGCGATTTATGCTGGTTCACCCTTAATCTTAGGGTTACGTCCAGTCCTTAGAGTATATATGAGATTTCAGTATCTCTTTCAACTATTACAAGTATTATTTTGCACTTCCAGAATCTCTTCAGCTCTCTTTCACAAAGTGTTCTTTATCTGCTATCTTAAACTCTTCAGGCTGTAGCTTTTCCTTCCCACTAAAAGATTTTGAGTTTTCTAAACTCAAATTACAGGTTGACTTGATCTCTCTTCTTTCTTCTTTTCACTCAAGCTATGTTTACAGTAAAGAATTGAGAATTGAAGGTTCAGAGTTGTAAGATTGTCTTATTTGTTCACCGTACTTTTCTCTATGATTATATGTGATATTTATAGTCTAAATCTTCAACAGTCTTCTTGATAACTGCTTGTAGAATCTTTAGAGATCAGTTCTTAGTTGAGTCCTATAAACAACTCCAACTAACTAACTAACTAACTTGCAAGTTGTTCTTCAATAATAATGTCTTGATTTGTTTTGTATAATTTGTCTTATGTCATTACTTCGTCTGATGTCTTCACATCATCTGATGACTCCGCATCGTCTAATGACGTTGCATCGTCTGATGACTTTGCATCATCTAATGACTCCACATCGTTTAATGACTTCGCATTGTCTAATGACTTTGAATCTTCTAATGACTCCGCATCGTCTAATGACTTTGCATCATCTAATGACTTTATTTGCACACTTAACAAACTCATCAAAATAGTTCACACACACTTCTATTATTATTATTATTATTTGACTTTCATCAAAATCATTAGAAGAAGTGAAGTCTTCTCGACTTAACAAGTAATATGGGATTGAAGTATTTGAGTATGATGAACCGTGTGTATGATATGATGGGCTAGTCTCTTTACTTGAGAATTAATGTAGCTACTTAGTTCAATATGCATGATTAGGTTATGGATATGTTGTCATATCTATTACTACGGTTTCTGAACTGAATGGATGTAATAGAATGGCCAAACTTTGCTTTATTTTAGTGCTAAATGAAGATTCGAGAGATAAAGCTTAATACGAATTGTGAAACTATGGACACTTAAGTTAAGAACTAGAAATATATTAACTTAAGTGGTAATTGGTAATCGGGCTTTCATTATTAATTCGGATAGTAACTTATTGCATACGAAAGATAGACTAGTTCATTATTCGATTTGATTTAGAACCTCACTATTAATTTTATTAAGACAACAATCCAATCATTTTCCCTTAATCATGCGTAGGAAATTAAATTAGTGAAATTAATTCTCAAGAGTTTTTCCACTTCGATTAATCTATTTATCTTTGCTCTTAATTGATTCCGTCTACTTTTCAATTTAATTTCGTAATTCTCCTTAAAAGCTCTCACTCAACAATCGGGATAGAATGTTTCAGAATGCATTGTTTTTATTTTTGTTTTTAATTCAAACTTAATTTAAGTAGACCAATTTCACCTCCATGGGAGACGACCCTAGGTTATCAGCTACAACTATCTCGTACACTTACGAGTAGGATAGCCTAGGTCTTTTTAGAACTTTTTGGGCACAACACTTACCATTTGCATATGAGCTACCGTGCCCTGGGATCCACCTTCCTTCTGCTTCACATTCCTTCACTTTCCCCTCTACGATCATTTCTTTCTAAATGTATTATCAGGATCCTCAGTATCTTCCCATTGTCCTTGAGGTTCGATTTCTTTGATGTTAGCTGGAAGTAAAGGAGAACTATTGTCATTCTTTGACACAATGAAGGTTATTTGATGCTTTCCAACCATTAGAGTTAGTTCACCCCATTAACGTCAATTATTGAACGAGCAATAGCCAAGAATGGTCGTCCAAAGACCATAGGGGTTTCCAAATCTTTTCCAATACCTAATACAAAGAACTCGATGGGGAATGTAAATATATCGATATGCACCTGAACATTCTTAACACTACCTTTCGGCCGATAAACTGTTTTGTCCTCTATCTTCACTAGCATCATAGTGGGTTCTAACTCTTCTAACCTTAATTTTTGACTAAAGTTATAGGGTATCATATTAATACTTGCTCCTAAATTTGTGAATGCCCTGTCTATTTTAACTCCATTGATACTGCAAGGAATGTAAAAATCCCCTGGGTCCTCTTTCTTCTATGCTATATTAGGTTTTTCCTCCACTATGTGCTCCTTAACCTTCTTCTTGATTGATTCCTTTAGTGTGAGCCTCATTTGTAGATGTTTTGTTATGTCCTCAACATTGTTTAATTCAACCTCCTTAGAATTCCTCGTCGCCTTATTTGAATGTGACTCTCGCTAAGCTAGAATAGGGTACAGAAATTCAGGTCAAGGTTCCTCGATTGGCTTAATTACGAGCTCACTTGGAAGGAATTCCACATTTACTTGTCCTTCTCCCTTGTCTCCATCTTCTTTCATATGTTCAAGTTTCTTTTCATAGGTCTGACTAATGGCCATGATCTGTTCCTTTGGGTTAGATTTGGTATTGCTTAAAAGGGTTCTTACATTCCGAGTTGAAATTACCTATGCTAATTGACCTACTTGGACCTCCAAATCATGTATTGAAGAGGCGTGGTTCTTAGTGCTTGAACTTGCTTTTAAGCCTCCTATGTACATCCTCCATGCCTCCAATTTTATCTAAAATCCTATCCAACTTGGATTTCATTGAGCTCAGTTTATCTTGTCGAAAACTTGGCTATCTTTAGGGCTGAATTGTCCTCCAGCATTGTTTATCCTAAAGAAGTTAGGGTGATTCTTCCATCCCAGGTTATATGTGTTAGAGTAAGGATTGTTTCCCCCTTCTCATCCATATTGAGCTTGCATATAATTAACTTGCTTTGGATTGTTATCCTTTGTCAAGAAGCAATCCACCGTATCATGGCCCATATGTCCATAAAGTTCACATTTTAGTTGCATAGCATTTACCGAAAATGAGGACGAAGCCTTCATATTGTTGAGTTGTCGAGTTAAGTTGTCAATTTTTGCTTGCATCTCTATCATTTGATCAAATAGCTATAAATCCTTTTTGTTCTCAGAAGGTAGTGAGTCGTCTACTCTGCTCGTTCATCTATAGGCAGCTATTACTCGCCATGTCCTCTATCAGCTCTTCTATTTCATCTATTATCTTTCTTATCAGTGATCCTCCTGAAGCTGCATCAATCGTGCCTCTCGTTTGTGGGGTTACTCCATTATAAAATGTTTGCAACAAGAACTCCTTAAGTAAGTTATGATGTGGGCATTTTTGTTGCAGGTCCTTTTATCATTCCTACGTTTCATAGATTGATTCCCAGTCATTTTACTGGAAGTTGCCCCGTCATTTTACTAGAAGTTGGTTATCTCCTTGATAATCTTTATGGTCCTGGTAAGGGGAAAGTACTTATCTAAAAAGGCACAAAGTAGTTGATCCTAAGTAGTGACATTGGTTGGGTTGAGGAAGTGGTACCAAGCCTTTACTCTATCTCTCAGGGTAAAAGGGAAAAGCCTAATTCTTATTGCATCCCTGACATCTGCTGGTACTGAAAGGTGTCATATATTTCAAGGAAATTTACTATATGTGCATTGGGATCTTTATTCGTTAGTCCATAGAATTGCACATTCTGTTGAAACATGTTTAAGAGCGCTGGTTTAATTTCAAAAGAGGCCACTTTTACAAGTGGCCTAGCTATTCCTTGTTAAGTCAAGAGAACTTTATGATGATTAATTTTGATGACAATCAAACAATAATACTGTTAGAAACAAATGAACGTTTTTGACAAGTGTGCTAAGTGTGCAGAAAAAGTACAGAACACAGATGCAGAAGAAAACACAATATAGATGCAGACGCAGACACAAAGTCAGTCTAGATGCAAAGTTAAAATATAGACGTAGACGCAATGCAGATACAGACGCAAAGTTAAAATACAGACGTAGACGCAATGCAGAAGCAGACGCGAAGTTGAAACACGAACGTAAACAAAAAACAGACACAGATGTAGATACGAAATCGAAATATAGACACAAATGCAGAGTCAAAATGTAGACGCAGACGTAAATACAATATAGACACAGACGCAGACACAGATGCAAAGACAATATAGACGTAAAGACATAGACGATATCATGAAGATACATTAGCACGTCAGACAGTTATTTGGTTAGAGTTAGTTACAGAACTCAACTAAAGAAGCGGTTATCAAGAATCAAGAAGCGGTTAACAAAGATCAAGAAGCAGTTAGAGACGAAGGCTATAAATACTAGTCGTAGTTGAAGATGTTACATTCTTAGACAATATTAGAAATCTTAGAGAAAGTTAGACAAGTTAGAAAATCTTACGATTCAGAAAAGAGAAATTCTGTAGTGCGTATGAAGAGAGCTAATCTCTGTAACAAAAGCTCACAATTTTTTTCTAGTGAGAGAAAGCAAAAGGCTGATAGCCTAGAGAGGCTAAGATAGCTGAAAGAATACTTTGTAAGAGACCTGAAGAGGCTCTATAAGGGAAGAAAGAATACTTGTAATTGTTTGGAGTATAGTGAAACACTCAGACGAATTCTAAGGACTGGACGTAGCCTACATTTTGGGGTGAACTAGTATAAAATCGCAGTGTCTATCCTCTATCCTTTATTTCAGTTTATTTTGTTGTTAAACGATTATAAAGAAGTTACTTGTGATTTAACTAAGTAATAATTCTCGTATAAACTTTGTGATATCTTTTTAACAAGAAAGAGAAGTTCTTAGCAAGATTATATATTAAAAAAGGATACATCAATTCAACCCCCCCTTCTTGTGTATCGAGTTTCTTGTATGTAAAAGTTTATACTAACGTGTGATTTACTTCAATTGATATCAGAGCTCAGTTTTCTAGAATCATTTTTATAAAGTGAGGATAAAGATCCATGGCAGAATCACATGTTTTTATAGCTGAAGGTGCCTCCGTCACAAGACCTCATATGTTCAATGGTGAAGATTATCATTATTGGAAGGACAGGATGCAGCTCTTCATAGAATCCACACACGTTGATCTTTGGGATATCATCGAAAATGGACTATACGAACTAGTAGATGATGAAGGAAATGTCATTCCTCGCAATAGATGGTCAGCTGAACACAAAGCCATATTTCAACTAAATTCAAAGGCCAAATTCTTTCTGAGTTGTGCGTTGAGCAGAAGTGAATATGATAAAATTCATGGATGCAAGACTGCGAAGGAGATGTGGGACACTCTATCCATCGCACATAAAAGAACAAACCAGGTGAAAGAGTCCAAGATCAGTATTTTTGTACATCAGTATAATCTATTTAAAATACAGGAAGACAAGTCTGTTAATTAGATGTTTGGATGATTTCAAACTATTGTTAATGAACTTAAAGCTCTTGAGAGAATCTACGATAATTAAGACTATGTGAGGAAGATTCTCAGAAGTTTGCCAAGAAGATGGAGACCCAAAGTCACTGCTATACAAGAAGTCAAGGACTTGAGCAAACTAAAGCTAGATGAATTACTTGGTTCTTTGAATACATGAAGTTGAGCTGGATGATGAAGACAAACCTAAGAGAGACAAATCCATAGCATTAAAGTCTGATTAAAAAATCACAAGACTCGGAGAAATAGAAGTTCTTCGTCAAAAGCAATGAAGATCGAAGAAGTCAAGAAAGATGATACCAGTGAGTCTGATCGTGATTCAAATAAAGATGATGACGAACTATCCTTCATTTCGAGGAAGATCAGAAGGACGTGGAAAAAGAAAGCAAAAGGAAGCAAAAATTTTTCTTTTAAGAAAGATAGCGAAGAAGACATCAAGAACGAGAAGACCTTTATCATTTGCTATGATTACAACAAACCAGGACATTACAAATCTGAATGTCCATTGCTGAAAAGAGAACTGAAGAAAAATAAATGAAATAAAAAGAGTATGATGGCAACTTGGGAAGATTTAGATTCATGCGATTCTAATTCTGATTCAGAAGCATCAGAACAAGCAAATATATGCTTGGTAGTCAAAAAAGAAGGTGACGAGGAGGTAACTTCTAACTTTAATGAACTTCAAGATGCATACTTAGAATTGTTAGAAGATTCACATA
>JANIIA010000005.1:31403711-31431162 GCA_027478495.1 Erythroxylum alaternifolium
TTGATGAGATTTTCATGTTTATAAATGGATGCATGCATGAGTGGTGTATATTTTCATGCTTGTGGATTGATGCATGCGTGAATGGTATGGATGCATGTGTGGGTGGTGAAGGAAGAAGCAAATTCATGATATGGTTTACAAGGTGAAGGATTGTGATGAGTGGAGTTAAAGGAAGCATAGGGAAATGTAGAAATTGTAACATGTAAAATTATGAATTAGGTTTTGTTTTAGGTTGTGATTATTCATGAATTTGTGATTTGTAACTAGAGATTTTCTAAACTAAAAAATTAGGTTTTATTTACTCATCAACTTGAGATGATAGAGAAATGTTAGGGTTTTGGCAATGAAGTGTGCCAGAGTATGATATATGCTATATATGCAATGTTTTTTTGAACATACAACTGTAGTTTGGATATAAATTGATCCGTGAATATCCAAATTAGATGGATTTTGATTTAGAGTAAGCTAGAAACATATGGCTAAATTTTTCATGAAGGAATCGAATTTGAATTATGTTCTTACGGGTCTTAAAATTTAACTTGATGTTGAGTTCTGGCATAGGCTGTAGCACTACCCTTGATAAAAATCGTGTCCTATTTTTATCAAATAAACTGTATTGATATAGGCCGAATCAGACAAAGTTTTCTTCATAAAAGTTACAGTTTATTCTCTTAGATTTCTATTAGTATAAAGTTTGTAATTTTTGGATATCAAAATTCAGAGATATGAGTTTTATAATTTGGAGTGCACTAATTCTTCAATCATACGCTAGCCAAATTTTTGAACAGACACAATTTGTGGTATTTTGAGCATAACTCATGGAAGCATGAACCAAATTGAATGATTTTTGTTTTTTAAAACTAAAGACATAGAGGAACATTTGATTAGAAGAAATTATTGTCTCAAAACGTCAGTTTCTAGGTCATAATGGCCATAAAAATCTGACCCAAAATTTTCTTGAGAAAATTTAGTAAAAATTGGATAAATGTGTGATAAGATTGTTTGATGCATTATAAATGAGGTAGGCAATGTTGAATTAACTGAGTAGAGGTTTTTAAGTTTAACGCAATCAATTTGGTCATTGAATTTAGTTGATGTTGAATGAAAGGTTTAAGGTGAGTAAAGTGTATTTTGGAGTAAAGAATGCTTGGAAGGAGTTATAAATTGTTTCTAAAGTGTATTAAAGAAACATATCCGAGAATTTGTCGTTAAACATGCATATTACATGATACATTTATAAATGTTTTTATGATTGATTATTCATATGAAAATGCATATGAGTGACATATAAATGTATGTGTTTGCATATAGAAGAACACATTGAACGACCACTTCTAAACATTGTTGGGACGTCAAGGCAATAAGCTAAAGGGAGCATTGTGAGTAACCTAAGATGGTCTCACATTAATTTATTGTTGTTTACATTTCGTATTGAATTATTATGTGAATGTGATTGTGTTGATTCTTGACAATTGATTGCCTGAGGAGTTCTACATTCGGGACTATATTGGAAGTGCTACTTGAATGTGAATATAATTGACTATGTGTTCTCAACTTATATGTTGAATGTTGGACCAAGTCCGAAGGTCATTGTGAATGAGAAATGTGAATGTGAAAGCAGTGTACTGAATATTATGAGTGGAAATGTGAAATGCATTTATTCCATGAACGCATGAAATATATATATAGTTGTGACCCGAGTCGCTAATGAAAAGGAGCTTAAAGCTTAGAAATCTGTGGTAAGAGCTTTTGGCTCAATTAATATGATAGAGCCTGATATCCACAACGAATATAGGACAGTATGATAGAGCTCAATATCCACAACGGATTCGAGATAGCAAAAAAGACACTCGGTCATAACAACGTAATAAATAAATTTGAGTCATAAACATTGCATACACATATGATATGAATAACTTGAGCAATTATAATGTTTTAAGAACTTGAATTGTATGAAATGTGTGCATGATTATCGATGAATATGTCTTGCATGATTATAATGAAATGATGAAATATATAGATTTTTGAAATGGGACAGTTATGTACAAAGTGTTTTGTGATATTACATGATGAACATTGAGATGATGTGAATTATATGATGACATAAATTGTGTGTTGCCTGACAAGAGTGAACCATCCAGGATGGTTACATAATTGCGTCTGTAAAACTCAACCAAATTGTAACGTTGACATTTTTAGGTTCAAGAGAGCGATGACATAGCTTCTAACACTGCTTAGTAAAGATTTTGTACTTCTTTTGGATAGAGGACATGGCTCAAAAGTTGGTCAGATAGGACTGAAAGATTAGTTTTAATTTTGTTAATTCCTCATGTATGTAACATATTTTGTAAACAGAGTTGTGACTCTAATAGGGTGATATTGTGTAACCTTGGATGTTAAATATAATGCTACATTGTAAAATTATGGTTTATGAAATGAAATAAGGAAATTTTGGATTTTTGACATTGTGTTATTTATGGTTTTAATTATGATGCCATGAGATACATTGAAAGTGAATAAGTTAGCACGCCATTTCCGTTGGGCATATGCACGAATATCCGAAGGCTGTATATGTATGTCTCGGATGGAAGCGAGGTGTTACATATCTTTATGATTCTCATTATGTTGATTTAACCAACATGGCGTAAAAGGATAGTCTCAGTTATCTAGCTTTATATTCTTGTCACTTATGTTAAGCATAATTCTCCTTTGATCCAGCATATACAAACTATTTATATAAATTTGGATAAACTACTTTTACTCAACTATATATTTCTTATTATGTATTGAACATTATAATAATATTGAATCTAAATTCAATATCATATACTCATAAGCATGACCTAGAAATATATATGATTTGTATTATATCGAGTATAGGTAAGAAAAGTCATGCAATCACTTTCTTCTAATGATAACTATTATCATTCTATAGTAAATGCCTTTAATTATAGTCCAATTATACTTTTAGTAGGCTAAGTTAAGTCATGCAATTCCATCAAGATACTATACCTTTTAACTTTATTTTATGAAATCTCTTACATCTTGCTATCGTGGTGTTGGCATACATCTTATATATTGTGATTACAGTTTATGAGATATTATTCAACTCAAAATGTCATTACATTTTGTCACCTATATGATTTTGACATATTTCTAAAACTTTGTCACCAAGTCCTCAACAGGGATTATAGCAAAATTGCATAATTGGCATACAATTTTTCATTTTAACTTTAAGAACTCTTCTCAAATATATCTTATGTCTAAGAAATTTAGTTCATTAACTTAGTATTAGCCATACTAAACAAGGTAAATTCCACTCAAAATAAAATAAATGTAAGAAAGCAAGTAATTAATTATATGTCATGACTATCAAATGAGATTAGAACATTAATCATGTATTTGATTACTCCCACTATTTTGTTCGAAATAATAACACTCACTATTTTTAGAAAGATTGCTCTAATCTTTCTAGTGAGCTAAGATCTCATTCAAATATAGTTGATCTTAAGTTTACTCAACAAACCAGCTAAACTTAAATTAGGTAGATAAGAACTTTATCAATCACATCTCATATAACTCTAGATCTGTTAAGTGACAACTCTTGCTAAAATATATCTTTTATGTTATTCCTAACCATGCCCCTAACTTTATGTGATCATGAGTTTGCTTATCTAAATCATACAAATTTAGTTAAGTAAAATCCACTATCATAAGACTAAATATATTCAAGTTAAAACAACCTTGAGTTTGCTCAACAAGCCTAAAAATAAACAGAACTTTGATTTATTCTTACAACAATGATAAGCTACAATGATGTTTGGAACATGTACTTAATATCTTAACGAGGGATTTAATTTCATTCATTTCATCAAACACAAAATTGTATGTAAAATATCACACATATAAAAACATGCAATTTAACATGTATATATATCAAACATATAAATAAAGTATGAAACTTATGCAATCATAGTCAAATTATATGCATAAAATATCAAGCTTCATTTGATTCTAGTTGTTAATCTTCATAATCTAAAGTAATATTTCCAACTACTTGGAAAAATTAAATTAGATTAAACTCATTGATTCCTAAATGAAATAAATTCCTATTCCAAATAGAAATTCAATTTGATTTGAAAACAATTTCTAATTATTTTGACTCCTTTAATAAAATTTAATTGAAATTTTTTTTGGTAAATTATGCTTCTTACTTATTATAATTTAGAAAAACTCATTTTTCAATTATATGAGTAACATATTCTAATCCAATTCGAAAATTATTTCTAATCTCATTAGAAATTAATTTCCTTAATTAGAAACCTAATTTCTAATATTAAAAGAAAACTACTTTCAAAATTAAAAACACCTTTTAAATTTAATTAAGAAATTTTTTATATTATTTATTTAGAGATTGATTTTTTAATTAATTAGAAAATATTTCTTTAATAAGTTAGAAAACTAGTTCCCAGAATATTAAAAAAGCACAATTTTCTTAATTAACAAATGAAAACATTTTGAAAATTTAAATAAAAATACTTTTCTATGATCAAGAAATTTATTCATAAATAAAGAAACAATTTCTAAATAAATTGAATAATAATTCTCTAAACAAATAAAATCATAAATTTAATTATCTTAATCATATTGAAAATAAAGTTAATTAAGAAAAACCTTTCTTAATTATTTAAGAAATCACTTAAAACTTTTTCTTAATTTTAAGTAGTCTTAATAATTAATTTCAATCTAATTGAAAATAATTAATTTTAATTTTAAAAACTTCTTTTCTAAAGTTAATTAGGAATTAATATAATTATTAATCTTAATCATAATAAGAAAAATAATTGCTTTAATTTTAGAATTGATTTGATAAACATCCAATTCATACTCCTTCTTAGATGTTATTAGGGACTAATAAATGGTATCCGAGTAGGTTTATTAGGTTAGCATTTCTAACGAAATCCTATAGCAAATATCATGATGGCTTATTTAGAAGCATCATCATTATCATTCAACCAAGAGGGACAAAGCTTTGGTAGACTACGTTTCTTTAATGACAATGATTACCTTTATTGTAAAAATAGGATGAGATTCTTCCTAATAGCTGAAAGTAGACCAATGGAAAATAGTGTCAAGTGGTCCCTTTATTCCTATAAAAATTGTAGATAACAAAAAAGTAACTAAATTAAAGGAAGAATGGGAACCTTAAGATAAAAGATTAGTTTCCTTGAATAGTAAGGCCTACACATCCTTTTTCGTGTACGAGGAAGAAATGAATTCAATAGGATTTCTATATGTGAAATAGCTTATGAAATTTAACATACTTTAGAAGTTACCCTTGAGGGAACCAATCAAGTAAAGGAGAGAAAAGTAAGCATACTAGCACATCAATTTAAATTATTTCAAATGAATATATACTAGATTTGTTGACATTAATAATGCTTTAAAAGGTCTTGGAAGGACCTATACTAATATTAAAATGGTTAGAAAGTTGCTTAGGTCACTTTTAAAGTGAAGCTAAAGTGACGGTCATACAAAAAGATAAGGATCTAATAATATTATTATTGTAGGAGCTTATTGGATATCTTCTTACATAGGAAATGACACATCAAAAGACACAAGAAGAAATGATGCTCCCAAAGAAAAAGAATTTAATATTCAAAGCTTCAAATGAATCATCAAGTGAAGAGGAAGAGATATTAACTAGTGAAAGCGATGAAGAAGACATTGCCTTGATAACTAGAAAACCCAAAAAATTCTCCAAAAGAAAGAACTTTGAGGAAGGTAAATATGATTTAAAACATAAATTATTTAACATTATTTGCTTTGGCCATATAAAATCTAGCCACATAAAGTCACAATGTCCTCTACTTCAAGATAACAAGAAGTTAAAAAAAAGAACCTATAAAAAGGATAAGAAGAAAGCACTTAACATTAATTTGGAATGACATAAATGAATCCAAAAGTGAGCATTCAGGAAAAAAAATAGCTCATATGTGCTGTACCACTATAAATAATGATAAGGTAACTTCTAACCCTAATTTATGTGATGGTGATAGTAATTTGACGTATAATGAATTATTTGAAAGCTTAAAAATTATGAGTAAGAAAAAGAAGAAATTATCATTAAAACTCAAGGAAGTTTAAAAATAGTTGGATGCATGTATGAATGAGAATGAAAAGATAAAAGGTGAATTACATAGCAATAAAGCATCCAAAAATGTGATTATTAATGACAATTATGACTTAGAAGCATTAAGGCATAAGAATGAAACATTGAAAAACGAGCCAAACTCTCTCATAGACTCTTTATCCAAATTTAATAAAGAGAGTGAAAAACTAAAAAACATGATATGAGCTCAAAAGAATTCAAATGATCGGTATGGAATAGGGTATAACCATAGAAGTGAAGGCAATTATAAAATCACATGTATCAAAGGAAAATATTTGCATGGTGAAGAACATTGCCTAATGTGGCAAAAGAATATAAACATCCACATCTAAGCATATACATGCACATCCCACATCATCTATGACTAATTATAAAAGCAAGCATCATGCTTTCATATACAACTCACTATCTAGGCATAGAGTTCAATATTATTAAGGGAATAATATGCAAAAGTTTTACAATAACATGCAAACCCACTCATAACTTTTTAGGTCTCAAAGAAAAATATAACAAGCTTTTATTTATATATACAAACATGGCAACCCATTTTGTTACCCTAGAAAAGCATTCAACACCTTTAATGTCCAAAGAAAGTTTCCTTATTAGGCATACACAGAGAGTAATGCATTTATGCATCATCATCACTTATATCATATGGTATGTCATTTTTATGTTAAGTTTAGATAAGCTGATAGATTTTATTTTCTCAAACAAAGAATGGAAAACAAACCCTTAGTGTGGTTTGAAAAAAATGATCCTAACAATCAAGTAACCAGACTTATTTGGATTCCTAAAACACATTAATTGGCTTGTAGGAGCAAATGGTAAGAAGTAGAGATACTATTCATTAAATTGAGGGTTGCAATTTATACTTTTTATGTTGAAGAATCTAATCCCATTATGTCCAAGAAAGTCATTAGAATGCTTATATAGAATGTGGAGAAGTTTTTCTTGAAAGAGAGTAAGATTGATGAAAGAGTCTTCAAAAGAAATAAATTTTATACTAAGTGATGAAGATAAGAAGGATAAGGTGCCTTCAATGGATTGTAAACTAAAGAAGATTCTTCATTAAAATCATTCATAAGTGATGTTCAATAAGAGATAACTATTAATTCATACTTTAGAAATCTATCACATATTGCTTTCATTAAATTCTTAGTGATGAATGTGCGGGTTTGTACTATGAAAAAAATCAAACATTTTTTTGGTATATCTAGAAACTAAACTTAGATAGTATGTGCAAATAGGGATATTGAGTTAAAATTTATACATATATTTAGCCAATTGGGAGATGTGGTTTTATTAAACCAATGAATGATACTATTAGGAAAGGATTAGACACAATTCTATATGTTTAAAGTCTCCTTTAATTTTTATAATAGTTTTTAGCTGATATTCCTATGATTTATTAAGTGTTTTGATGTTTTAATTTAAAAGTTAAAGGTTGTTTCTCTCAAGATTATCTGATTAACTAGTCACCTAATACCTTAGTTTGGTCGACTAGTGTAACCAAAAATCATATTTTTTGCCTTTCCAATGAGTTTGTTCTTTATTTGATCAAACTTCTAGTCACCTGCTAACTCACACTAGTCTACCAACATTTTTAAGCGGTCACCCAATGACACCTTTTTCTAAGATAGTTTTCTTTCCATTGGGTTTTTAAGAAGTTTACTTACATAAAGGGTCAACATAAGGCCCCAGTAATTGACCAATATAGAGCAATAGTCGACTAATTTCTCTTTTAAGGAAGATAATCAAGTTACAATGAGTTTGTGGTGCATTTGGTTGATATGAAAGGTCGATCATAACCTTCAACTGATCGACCAGTGTCCTTAAGTGGTCGACTAATACACACAATTTATTGCCTCCTTCCTTTGTCTTTCTTCTGCTTTCTCTTTTTTCTTGTTTATATCTTCTAAAACCCCTAAATAATTCACTCTTATCCTTGGAAAACATCATCCTCCATTTCATAAAATTCTTGTTAAATTGCATCAAATTGAAATTTCATTATTTTTAGGTTTCAAATTTGGAATTTTCAATCTTTTCTTAATTAAAAATGATCTTTCCAAATTGATGCATTCATAGTTAAATTGTAAACGGAGTCAAGATTGTTTCCATTTCAACTATACTTATATATCTTTAATTTTGGTAGCTTGGGCATTTTTTTATGTTTCTATCTTTGAAATTTTTGGGCCTTCAAAATTATGCATTCTTTCATGAAATTTAATGTTGAATATTGCAATTATATTTTTATTTGTTACAATTCTAACATCTATTTTTTTTTCAAAACTTGCCTTTAGTGCTTTAATTGAATCTTTCAACTTAGGCACAATACCGAACATAGGAAATTTTCAAATTAGACACAATTAAGGATGTCTATCAAATTTGACTTTTTTAACTCCTTAAATATTTAATAGCATTCTTTAGTGAGAAATTTTATCAATCAATAAAATAAGTTCTAATTTTCTTTACCAAGTTAGTTTGAATCATGACACTTTACTTATTTACTTTACGTAATGATTATTTTTTATGACTCCGAAAAGATTGGTGATATTTTGGGGGAGTGATAACATTTAGGGGGAGTGATAAAATTTAGGAAGAGTGATTGTTTTTTCATTTTTGTATTCTTGCAATTTATGGGATATGCTTGAGTAAATTTATGTTATCTTCCTATATGAATATTTCTTTGAATTTGAATACTTATTTTATTCATGATATTAAATTATGCTCTTCATATTGAATTATGTTTTATAAATGAATTCAAGGGGAGCTAATCACTAGCTTGATATTTGTTTTTATTAATTTTATTATTATTCTATGATATCACAAAAGTCTTGTCATTATCAAAAGGGGGAGAATATTGAACTGAGAGAGGTTTCAATCGATGTTTTGATGATAACAAAATATGGTTACTAGTAATGAATACATCATTTTAATGAAAAGTAAAATAAGAACAAAATGAAGTCATAAACTCAAGAAGATAGCTTATGAAGTTAATTAAGGGAACTTAAATTTTACAACCATCAAAATGAAGATCAAACGAAGAACAAAAAAAGATCAAGACGTAACAAGGTCATTCTTTAGTTTGTAATATTAAATGTAATCTTACTTTTTAAATTTGATGCTCTAAAAGTGCCACCATGCATAAATATTTTATTTCACTTTGTTGCATGAGTCTTTATATTCATCAAGAGCCATTAAAGCTTTTGATATTAATAGAAAAAGCCTCTTCATCTTTCAAACACTCTTTAGGAAACATTTTAAGAAGTATTTAAATTATATTTGTATTAAACAAATTGATTTTGAGCATATGAAGTTATTAAAATTATATTTTTGGGTGATTGGTGACCAATATAGGTTAAAGTTATCAAATTTGATATACCGTGAGTTCGTTGTAACATTAGTTGATGTATTAATCAATATGCCGACTAGTTGACTAGTGTTGTAGATGCTGGTGCCTTTAATGCATACTAGTCAACCATTATGCATTATTAGTAGAGCGATGCTTTGCATATAACCGTTATAACGACAAGTTCTTAGCTCCAACAGTTAGGAAAGGTCCTAAGACACTATAAATATATGTTTTCTCATTAGTTTTAGTAGCAAAAAGCTTTTAAGTGTACTTTACACACATTTTAAGGTGTTTTTCAATCATTTGAGAATCATTATCTCACATTTGTGTGAGTGAGCTATTTTGGAGTTATCAAGTAATAAAATGAGGAATTTTGAGTTGTAAGTGAGATTATGATTCCTCTTTACCTTAGAAGAAGATTATAAAAAGAGTTTCTCTATATTGAGAAAGACCGCAGAAAGGTTATTCTCGCCTTGAAAAAGGAATTATAGTGAAATTTTAAGAAGAGTCTTATGAGTGAGTATAGGCAAAGGTTGCTTACTGAACCACTATAAGTCAGTTTACATTCTATCCTCTTTAAATTATTGTTTAATTGTTTAATTATTTTATTTAAATTTTTTCTTCATCCTTACCTACATTGATTATTGTTAATTGAGTACTTTAGTTAAAAATTATTAAATTTTATAAATACCCAATTCACCCCCTCCCCTTTCTTAATTCTATTATGGACTAGCAAACAACAGTGATAAAATATACAAAAATACTTAGAAACAATAAAATATACAAAAATACTTACAAACTTATATCGTAGATCAAAGATGAAGTTCATAGTTTTAATATTTAACAAAATGATGAATATGACAAATAAAGAGAACAAGCAAACTTTTTCCACCAGGAGATGAATATAGATTTTTTGAATTAATTAACATATTTGTCCTTAACATTTCATTTACAATTTAATCTTTAGCATGTCATTTACAATTTTTATACATCACTTTTATTTTTATTTTTACTATTTTCATCACCTACAAGCCTTCACTCTTATAAATATGTTTTAAAAACATTTCCTTGATGGATCAACATTTAAATGACTTCCATTAAGGACATGAACTTTAGTACTTTTCATTTTCAAGGAAAATAAAGACAAAAAACTACAAAAACAATAGAGAAGCAATCTCTTTCCTCTTATTTTTGAGATTGTACACAAGAACCCCTTGACAAAAACAACGCTTGATTTCTTTGTTAAAATGATGCTGAATAAGTCCTTGAGAGTGTCGGCAACTTCCTGCTTTTTGTTGTTATGATAGCCAAGAGAAACTACAATAACAAAAGAAGAGCACTGTAAATCGAGATTAACCAAACTAGCTAAGAGTATTCTAATGCCACAAAGAGCAAAGTGACTTACCCCCACAGCACCTTTCAGGTAGCCATTCTCCTTCTTCAGTTCAGTGATTTCAAGAAGTTGTTGAACTTCTTGAACCTAAAATGGTGCATAATTAAAATGCAAGAAGAGAAAAAATAGGACAAAGTAACTTGAGATCACACAAATGAAGACAATTGACAATCAAAGCATTTAGCTTTCTTGCAAACAATGAATGAAGTTCGCTTAATGTATATTATAGAGGAAGTACGTATATTAGTTTAGACCACTCGTTTATAGATATTGTCTACTTTGAGTTACCTATCGAGTCAAGGCTTTCATGATTTTGCTCTTCTCACACCCAGAAAAACGTATCTATAGGAAAGAGATATTCGTACCCTTATAAGGCGTACTTTATTCTCCTCTCCAACCGATGTGGGATCTCACAATCTATCTCATTAGGGCCCAACATCCTCACTGGTACAACGAGTCGAGAACCCGGTTTAATACTATTTGTAATAACCCAGACCACCCATCTATAGATATTGTCCACTTTGAATTGCCTATCGGGCCAAAGCCCTCATAGTTTTGCTCTTCCCGCGTGCGAAAAAACGTGTATGAGAAAAAGGTATTCGTACCCTTAAAAGACGTACTTGGTTCTCCTCTTTAATCGATGTGAGATTTCACAATTCACTTCTTTAGAGCCCAACGTCCTCGCTGACACAACAAGTCAAGAACCGACTTTGATACTATTTATAACAGCCCAAACCATCTTTTCACAGATATTGTACGCTTTGAGTTATCCATTATTTACAGATATTTGCGACCTGGTCTGTTATACACCCCTAGTTTATTTTTTTGAGTGTAGAAACAGAATATGACAAATTAAAGCCAAGTAAATGAAGGGCAGTAATTAGAGAGCCAACTACTGGGGATTAATCTACCCTGTTTACCTGCTTCCTGGCTCTAGATCTGGCCGCAGCTTCCCGATTTTTAATCATTCTGAGATGGAGTTTCTCAGAGACTGATGCTACACTTGCTGGACCGTAAGCACTCATTTTGGTTCTCTGCTCATCCTCAGCTGCTAGATATGGGTATGCCTTACAACCACCATTCATTTCACGAACTCTCTTCACACCACCAGGTACATGATCTGCTGAATGCTGCTTGTTCTTGTAATACCTGTCTCCATGAACTCCCTTTCCAGGACCAAAGCTTGCGCACCATAATTGTTCCTGACCACAACCTACACCGCCAATTTTGAGCTGGTTTGATCTGGACCTGCTTCCCAGTAGTGCTTCACCATCTAAACTTCTCAGACGCTTACTTTTCCTCAGGCTCTTTTGCGATTTATACCATTCTTCACAGCTTCTGGTGTCTTCAGAGCTTGTGTGCTGCTTCTCGTGCACAGCTTGAGATGGAAACTGATTTTGTTGGAGTCCCTGCACTCCTATGCTTAATGACAAAGAAGTTAGTTCAAAAGCATTTACTTCTTCATCTTGACGTTTCTGGACCGGGAACATGGTTTGCTAGCTTGAGGTCTTCAGATTGAAGCGTCAGCTTTGTTCCTGGCATCAAAAGAGTGAGAAAACAAATCACTGAACCCAATGGATTGAACTTAGATAGGAAAGCTTTAATTTGCTAATTGAAAAAAAAAGAGGGTCTGGGAAAGAGATGCCATTAAGGGTATGATAACAGAAAATGGAGTTAACAGACTGTTTAAAAACATAAAAAATGTTACGGACCTGGAAATTTTCTTCAATCTGTTTGAAGAAAAACTGAATCTCCAAAACCAACTTTATAATGTATTATCAGCATATGGATACAGAAGATGAAGACACTTTCTCCACATGTAAGCTGTTTTGGTCAGCTTGCGGAGAACTTTGCCTGCTGGCAAGGATGCTTTTCAAAATCAACATGCAAGGGACCAGAAGAAGAACAAAAGTGGGAACTGCATTTTATAAGATAAATAAATATATAAAAACAAAACGGTTGAAACTTGAAACCGATGTTTTCAATGTAAAGAAGTTTCAGGGCCACAAGAAGACAATTTATAGTGCCCATTTGTCAGTTTTTTTTAATACTGAAATCATCTCGAAAACTTAAAACTCTTTCTCAAAGTTTCAAGAGAGCTGCACCTGCACATCCTGGTACGTTTCCTTCCCTCCACAAAACTGCATTGTCTGCTTTTGACATGAAACTGTTTCCTAATCCCTTGTTACGTATCTGGATTTAACTATTAAAGAGCTACATTATGCTTAAGTCATTGCCCTTGAAACCCATATCTCCAATGCAATACTACACTCATTTCTATGTTGTTTTATTATCATCTTTGAACATCTGTCATAGCGTCAGTCCTGTCAATGTTAACAGACCAAACACATGGCTGTGGGAAGAAATTGGAATTTCTGAAAAAGCTGAATTTTCTCTAGGAAAACAGATTATTAGTGGCTCTAAATTGAAACTTAGGTGAAACCACATGTTTTCAACCGAATAACAGAAAGCTCAAAATGCTAAGCTAATAACAGTTTGTTGCATCTATTCTCGCATTTTCCCATTTGTATTTCACTACTTCTTTTCCCAAAAGTTAAAACGAAACAGAAAAACTCCATTCTCTCACTTGTACCTCCCCATCCTCCTCCAGAAAACCTGTCGTTGGCCACCGGAAAACTTTTAGCCTCCTTGAATTTGAATTTTCAGGTAGGCAAGTATTATGTCGGCATGCATTTATCTTATATATAATCTCTCTATTCTACACCTCTTGTATCCTGCATGGCTTTTGAAACAAGACAGTGTTGATGGTTAACATCTACATAAAACACATTTTGCATATCAATGTTACAAGGGTTTTGATCAAGACCAAAATTACAGTGTTAAATGTTAATTACATCACATTGTCCCTCCGAAATGATCTCATATAAACAAGATCAATGGAGCTAGAAATGCCGAAACCTGAGCCTCTTGGAAAACCATCTCTTTTTTTTCAACATTTCTCTTCATACTAACATTTTCTCAAGATTGAAAATTCCAAACTAGATTGTCTTTTTTATTCAGTTGACATCAGCAAGCAATATGCCATTATCCATCTTAAATCATCAAAACAAGTAACTCCTGCACAATCTCTCATATACATATAAACAGTTCAGACATATAGGCCATAAGAATTTTATAAATCGATAGAATTTGAGTATATAATTCTTTTCTGTGAAGGATGCAAATGACATGGTCTGCTTCTTGGTTTTATTACATGTGAAAGATGGACAAAGTACAGCAACAGAAACTGTCGAGGATGGATGACAAGCACCTTCCAAAACCAAACATGTCAGTACCTGCAGTGAACTTGGACACAGAGAAGAAGAGGCCAAATTCCACGAATACCTCACCAAAGTCGCAATCAAATAAGTCATCAGGAGCAAGATGGAACTGTCTTTGCTCTCCAACGACTCACGCAGGCTCATTTAGGTGCCGCCTCCACAGAGGTCATGGCATGACTCGTGGAGGTTCTGTTGGCTCCAATCTGTCTGAATTGGCTCTTAAATCAAGTTCCATTCGCGACCTGGTTTAAATGAGCGTTGGTCATTGGTAAAATCCTGCCATACTTCCATGAATGTAATCCTCAACCAAGTACATTTGTGTGAAAATTATACCGATTAGTATGGATTCCACGAGTACGCTGTCATGTAACTTCGACAAGAGCCTGATTAAATCGTTCCCCTCATCCACTTAAAATGTAACTTGGGGCGGCTTTGCTCTGCTCTATTCTACGCTGTTTTGTATATTATTATTAGCTATAACATTCAGATTTTGACTTTACATCACGTGTTTCTCTCATTGTTATGATTGTGAACAAAGCAAAAATGTCGAAATACTAGATATGAATGGTTGTTTTCATTACCTCAATGGAACATGCAATTAGATGCAACTCGATTAAGGAGAATAATGAATCTATCTTCTGTATTTCATTACTAATCTTGTTGGGAAGTTAAAGGTTGTTTGCGAAATGTGAACATTCGTTGCCTCATCCATCTTACGCATCGCTGATCTGACAGAAGAAATTTCTAGGATCGCTGGACCAAGAATAGGTTTACAACTCCATCTGCCCCAAAGGATGGATACTGATTCCAACGACCATTGAAATACCAATATGTGCTATAAAACAATCTACCTCATGAACAAAAATGTTGCTACAGAAACTAGTGAATAGTGAAATGCTTGTAACCAAAGCAAGACGTGATGTCTAAAAAATCGCCATGCATGATTCATTTTGTAGGCCTAGTCCAGGTTGTCTGTGAGGTGATTGTGTTTCCGTAGTATACTTGCTTCGATCCTTCATCCCAATAAGCCTGTCAAGAAAAACAAACAAAAGACCAAATTTTGGATAAGACAAAACATAGCATTCAAAAGAAAAGGACCTACAACTAAACACTTATGTGCCGTACCTGCCAACCAGACGGTAGACCCTTTCCGAGATCAGCTAAATCAGGCTGCTGACTCTCAGCAGGGGCGACCTGCACTTGGGTCTTGTCATCCACTGGGTTCTTCTTGGCTTCCTTTGCAGCTTGAGCTCTTCTCCTCTTTACTCTTTCACGCCTATCCAACACAGTGGAGAAAGAAAATATAAGCCTCACAGAAAATAGCCAGATAGAGTTCATAAGCAGAGAAAGAGATGAATGGATGCAAAAAAGAAAAGAAAGAAGAAGTGAGAAAGGCATGAAAGCACATAATCGAATAACAACTATCCGGAGCAAAGAAAGCCAGCTTGAAGGAGCAGAATTATAATAAAAATCCTGTACTCTCACTTTCCATTATATCAACCACATTGTCTTAACTTAGACCGGAGCAAAGAAAGCCAGCTTGAAGGAGCAAAATCATAATACAAATCCGTACTCTCACTTTCCATTATATCAACCACATTGTCTTTTGCATCAATGTCATCTAAAATCAGGATAACATACCAATCACCACCTAGAGGCTGAAAATTAGCGTTATCCTTTGCTTCCCCACTTGCAATTTGCTTAGCATGCCACTCCTGCAACAGTAAGTTTGAGGTACTTGAAGCAATCAGGGATGAAAAATCCTAAAGAAGAAAAGCCCATTCACATACCTCAATTTCCCTTTGTCGCTTCTTCTCTAATATCTCATAAGGATTGTCAGGTTCATCTTCATTCTCATTCAGCTCTTCTTTGGCTGCTTTCCACTACATTGGAAAAGAATATGAGAATTGCTATACTTCCACAACATTGATCAAGAATACAATTCCAAAATATGACTGTCTGAAGGCAAAAGACATGAGGACAGAACAACCTTATCCACCAAATTGGAAACTTTCTTGTTAGACCTCAAGGAAGGGGCGACAGCTACTGTCCGCTTCTTCGTACGGACAACTGAATAACACGAAGAAAAAGTACAGAATCAGCATACACATCCACGTGTACAAGAAACTAACATTGTCAAAAATGTTCAGAAATAATAATGAACAAAGAAAGAAGGCTAGTCATTTATCAGCCATCCCACGAACTTGAATAAGGTAACTAAAAACGGAAAAAGAGAAAAGAAGAACCCATTAAACTGCATTGGAGATTGAATAGGCAAAAGGATTAAATAAGGCCCCTATTTTTACTCCAAAATGCAAAATGGTCCAATAGTGTTGAACTGTTCACTTAAGCCCTCATCGCTGCATAAGTGAATGATAAAGTCCTTAAATGGATAGAACATGAATTCACATAATATATCTTCACATGGTCTTAGGATTGAGATTTTTTGTTATTGCTCGAAAATTATTCACTACCTATCTTACATAGAACTGTCCTCCATAGAAAACTTCAGGTACCCATACCTATTTTGAAATAGCAAGAACTGCCCTAAAAAATTTAATAAACAGGATAATACCTAGTTAATGATAAGTCAATATATTCACTATTTTTCTCTTCTACAACCCTATGGTTGTAGATCTGTAGATAAAAGCATAAATATATTGATTTCCTCAACTTATATCATGAGTCCCAAAAGATTACCTTTAGGTTTTGACTTTGCAATTGTAGATGGCTCAACTGCTGTGTCACTAGCAGGATCCACTGATAGCGTAGCACTCTCTTTCATGGTACGCGTGTTGGAATATGTAACTGTGGTCATAGTGGAAGGAGCTAAGACAGATGTCACATCAGCCTCATGACCAACAACTGAAACATTAGATGTCTGTATAGCTTCTGCAGGGTCATCAACTTGTCTAATTTGATCAGAAGAGAGTGTTTCATTACACAGCATTCCAGGAACAACATGTAATTGAGAAGATCCTGCAGTGTTAACTACAGGAAAGAGCGGCATTGATCCATCTTGCAGATTGTAATATCCAACTGGTTCAGGAGGCCCCATGAGAGTTGCAGCGGTTTCAGCATAAGTGATGGGCACTGTTCCATATAAATGTGAAGTATGGGACACTGCAAGTTGATTGCCATCAGCATGTCCATAGAAATTATTAGTTTGCATCGTTATTCCATCTCCATAATATTGGAAGTCAGAAGTTGGATATGTCAAGTTGCAATGATTCACATAACTGGGGGGTTGGCCAGTCTCTGTGTAAGTAGGGAGTAGAGGATAAGAAGATTCAAGAAGTTCATCTGGTGGAGGTGGAGGAGGAATTTGCTCATTATCAGGAGGAGGTGGGGGAGCCTGATCAACATCAGGTGGAGGTGGGGGAACCCATTCCTCTTCAGGAGGAAGTGGAACAGCTACCATACCTTCAGATGTCAAGGATGTTAAATCTGTAGGTGGATTTGTTTGAATCAATTGGTCATTTGAAGCAATAGCTTTGGTCCTTAAAGCATCTCCCACAGTTGATATACTTGAATTAACCCCATCTTCAACCTCCATGTCAACATCCATGTCAACATCTTCCCCAGCACTTAACTCAGGCTTAAGATCGGCATCCCTATTCACTTCATTAGCAGCAGTACCACATTCCAAATGTCTAACAGGTGATGCCAAAGAAGAATCATCTTTAATAGAATCAACAGCTCCCTCAGCAGCAGCATCATGCGACTTATTCCCAACATCCACAGAAACAGAGAATAAATCTGATTTTCTACTGTTTTCTTCAGTCTGTACTTCAGGTGCAGGCATCAAACATTTTTCCCCAAGTTCTTGCTTTACTTCAGAATAAGCATTACCAGAGACCCCAATGTAATCAGCCATTTGAGCTGAGACTGCAAGCTGATAAATGTCATTGTTAATGGAATCCTCCAATTGTTTCAGCTGCTTTTCAGAATGGTTCCAAAATGGAAGCAAACTTGACCCATGAGATGAAAGAGCCTTGATATCAGAAAGTCTCAATTCTAGTTCTAAACTATACTTTGACACCCGGTCATGTGGATGACACCCATACCTGCAAGACAAATTTCAGTAATCAACAAGGGAAAGAATCTTAAATCATTTCGCATCTATTTCACACAATAGCCAAGAAGTAAAAAAGCCAACAAGACCCATAATTATATTTCTCACCCTTTCAGTGACTTCAGTCTTTCCAACAAAGATTCACATTGCTTCATGAGACTACCTGAAAGATCTATGGCTTCCTTATGTTCATCACTAGTCACTGCATCATGCGAATGATCTGAGACAAATACACTACCTATTCCCTGAAATGCAGTCACTGCAGTCAAGTTACCCTGTGATTCACTTTGGTCTACGTCCACAACAGAAGTCACATTTTTCAATGATTCACTTTTGTAGCCTTCAACCAACTCATCCTTACTTGTTGCATTGCCATATAGTTCCTTGCTTTCATGGATGTAGCTTCCACCCATCCATCCATCTATAGTTGATGCAGCTGAAGGATTATCCAAATTAGAACCCAAAGACGAAATATTAGTAACCACAGGATCAGGATATGCGCCTACTGAAGCAAGAGCTTTCGGATCAGAGGTCAACTGAGTTGCTTGAATCAAATCAGCAGGTACTTCCCAGGAAGTCTCCCCTGTTTCAGTATTCCAGTAATAATATTGGTTACTCTCCTCATGCATTACAATCCTCCAGCCTGAACTTATATCCCCAAAAAATTGTGAATGAAGAGTTCCATCAGAAACTTGTTCTGTGGAATTGCAAATATCTGCTGAGACAGAAGTGTCTTTTTCCTTAGTATCATCACCTTCCAGTCTTTGTAGACCATCACCTGTGGTAAAATCTCCCTCTATTTCCTGTTGTTTGTCCTTCTGAGTAGTAGAATCTTCCACTGTGCTGGTATGTCTACTCTTTTCTTCACCGAGGAGTTCATCCTGATAAAAGCAAATATCTATTACCATTGCATGCAAACAGAATGAGAGTTTTAACCACCCTTAAAACACATACAAATAAGCTTCAAGGAAAGCCTAAGAAAATAATCAATCTTCAGTTTATTCCATTGCTCAAATTTTTCACGTAAAAACTAATCAAAACAAACTGCTGCAGCAAATAAGAATATAGCGTAGTTTATTCATTTAAAGAAAACAGAGATCAAATTGAGGGCCATAGATATGCAAATACTCAACTAAAGTTGGCTCTTTGCACTGTCAAAATGATTCCACGTAAATGGGTATGATCAGCATCTACTAATATGTGATTTCATTTTTAAAAAAGGACTTTTAATGAGATTCATGAGTCAACAGCTAAGATAAATTTGTCAACATATTCATAATGGCAATTAAGTGAGTGATATATGATCATACCCCATGGTATAAAACAATAATGACAGCACCACCCATAATTGTTGTTAAGGTCAAGTACAGAACATATAACTTTACATTTATGTATATTTTGTGACCTCTGCAAGCAAGAGAATAACCCTATCCATGATAGCATAATGAATCAAACTTCCAGAGGTATAAATAAAGTTCTAAAATATGAGTCACTAAACTGGGTGCACTTAAGGAGTTAAAGATTGTTTAAGAGTTGGCATCTTAGCCCAAGCTTGGTTGCAACACTGAGTATTGGCAGGCCAAGTAAGCTCCAAAATAATAACATTACCTGGTCAAGTCTATCTGAAGGGGAACCCTCCACAACAGTATGGTTCTGAACTGTACTTGCTTCTTCATTCAATTCATCGTCACTATATTGCTCAAGTAAAAGAAGAGGATTCTGTGGTTGTAGACCTGAAAACAAGATAGAAAAATGTTAAGAGACTTGAAAAGCAGCTATATTTCTCATCCAGCAGTAACCAAGTTATTAGTAACAAAATATGGTGCATAAAATTTGATAACACTGGACAGGATAACAAATGATCAATTTCCCTGTTACACATGAAAGGAAATGTTAGTGAAGGCATAAAGCAAATAAAGCCAGAAACATACGAACCGATAAGCACAAATCCCAGCAGATGTCTCCAAATCGATTTGATGCTGCGAAATAGCAGATAACAGGGTGGGAGTATTCACAGTGGCAGGGCCCCATCAGATCTGATAAAGACATTCCCGTGACCACAGCCACCCTAAAAGTTGAAAACTAGTACTTGGAGAGTACAACATAATATGCCACCAAAACTCATGCCAATGCCCTCTCTACATAAGCCTTTTGAAGAAAAACTGATGGAACCCACCTGAAGATGATGGTGAATTGGTTAACCCGGCCTGCTGTGTCTGATTGGCATCACCTCCAACTTTATCATTTTCAGAGGATCCACCCAAATCTCCTAAAGAATTTGTAAGAAAAGCAGTTGCGTTAACTGTCAGATCTCAACCATCTTGTGAAACCACATATCAGTAACAACTAAAATAATATTTTTATTTTTATTTTGCGTAAGAGCTCAGTTTTACTAGGGAATAATAATCCTATCATAACAATATCATAGACATTCTGATAAGAGAATCAATTAAAAAGAAAAAAGAAAAACCTGAAACTTAAACCCAAAAGAACACCGCAAAATCATGTCAGACAGCATCTAAACATCAAAACCAAGGGTTACAACTACTAAGCACCCTAAGGTTAATTAAAGAGATAACCTCCGATGTCCATTGGAAAACGAATTCTATCTCACACTTCGTGATTCACAATAACCAAATCCTCCATAAAAACCTAATTTTAAGGCGAATAAACCAGAAAAGCTTCCACAACCCAAATAGAGACGATGCCAACTTAAACACAACCAATCAATCTCACCCTAGAAAACCCAAAAACAAAGCAAAGTTTACAGTCTAAATAAAAAAAGGAGCAATCTTTTTTGTGGAAAAGAGAAAATTAAATATAAACATATACATATATACACATACAAAAGGAAACAAGCCTAATAAACGAAACAAATAGAAGAAGGTACCAGAGGGTTCGGCAAAAAGATCGAGCTTGACGCGGCGGCCGGCGTTGGACAGGGCGGCGAGGCGGCGTTCTTTCCTCTTCCCCATTCCGAAACTCAAATCAGATAATTAAGAACATATACAAAAAACCGCAGTAACACAACCCAATATAATTGAAGGCTTCCTTTGAAATGTATTGTTTGAATTGAATTTGAACTTGCAAACGTGAACTGTGAAGTAGTCGTGTGATGAAACTAAAAGAGGAGAGGACGAGTAAGAGTACGAGTACGAGGACGTAGTGGGCCTGATAATGGTCAGGCCCGCCTGCTGCCCGCTCACTGGAATCGTATCATATATTCGACAGTGTTTGGACTCATCTTTTATGAGTCGAGTGTATTATTATTATTATTATTATTATTAATTTAAAAATTGGTCAGGATATTAAATCTTTTTTTTTTAATTTTATCAGGATATTAAATCTGGTAAAGGAATAATTTAAGATTTAAAACTTCAATTAGTATTAAATCAGTATAAAACTGATATATGATAAATAAGAAATAAAAATTATAAGAATAATTAAAAATAAAATATTTTATTAAAATAAAAAATACATTATTTTTTATTATTATATAACGAATTAATAATAAATCAAATTTTAAATTTTAAATTAAATTTAAATATAATATAAAACTTAAAATAACAATAAAAATCAAATTTATATTTTTGAAAAAGATTATATCACATCATCGTGAAAACTTTAAAATTCTCCAATATTATCTAAATGCGTGTAAAATATACTTTTATCTAAAATATTTACATCAATTTTTTATTGTATTTAAATAAATTACAAATTAATAATATATAAAATTATTATTAATTGTAAATTTATAATACGTTATACATTCAAGTTAAAATTCAACCTAAAATCCGATAATTCTAAAATATAAAAGGCATCACAAACTATTTTAATAAGTAATTCATGGCGAATTACGTATATCCAACGATGTAAATAATAAAGAGCATCATGTTTTACTCTATGAAATCATGTAGACAAAACAAGAAGAGATAAGAAGAAGATGTAGAAGAGATAATACTAAAATAATTTTGAAAACACTGAGAAAGGACCTTAAAGATGTGACACATGCTTTTTAATTATAATTGGTTATTTCTAATAAAAAACTTAAATACATTAAGACTTAAAAATACCAATTAAGTTAAATTTATTACATCACTTAAATTTGAAATTATTAGTTTTATCTAATTTAATAATTATGAATTATTATATTAAGAGTAATATTTAAATTAATGAATTCCAGTTGGAAGAAAGACAAAGTTAGAAGGAGACAGGCAAGATATAACCAAGAGACCAATATAGCTTATTTCCTACTTTCTAGTAGTGACTGAGCCTGGAAGAAACGACTGAAACCAGAGTAATTCAAGATCAAACAGAACAAACCTGTCCCAGCACGAACTACTGCAACACTTTTTTTAAGGGTCAAGAAACTAAAATAGATAAGATATAAACAAAAAAAGTTAAATTAAATAAACTATAACTATAAATTAAATATTTCAATTATATAAATAAACTAATTATATAAATCGTTATCCTTATAAATTATAAGCATAACTAGGTTATTCTAAATTTACCTATTACCATTATAAGTATAAATAGATTATTATAACTATAAATGGAGTTACCTATTAACTATAAAATGAATATATACACACACAAACACACACACACATTTGTTTGTTTGTTTGTTTACACAAAATATTTTTAACTTAAAATGAAAACCGACTTTATTGTTGATGATAACAATGTCTCTTCGCCGGAGGTAGCAGGACATTGAGCTTGCCCTTCTCACCTCAGATGCGCTTAGTGGTTGTAGGTGCATACATCTTCCTTCCCCACCCATTTGCCCCATAGCCTTTGCCTTATTCCTCTGTACATGTTCTTTCTGGTTCGTCAAGTATTGCTCTTCTTGTTCACTCCTCATCACCAACTACTCTATAAATAGAACTTAACAAAAATAAGTTAAAAAGGAACTAATTAGCTAAAAGATACAAACTTTATCATTATTTGAGCCCACAAATCATAACCTAGATGCACAAACTTCGATCTCGAAATACCCAAATCCTTATGATTGTCATATTTGTGTGGTTACTAGTTTGGGCATTGTCTTTGTGCAGTTACTGGTTTGGGTAACAAAGACTCACCACAGTTCAGAGAAAACTAGCTGATGTATTATTTAACTAGCCAGTTTTCATTCACTAAGTCAAAAGTAAAAAGTGAACCATAAATTAGTTTGGTTAGTGCTTAACTTGGTTAAACCACCAGTCCAGTCAGATTTTTAGATCATTGAGTATTATTATATATTATATGCACCAACTAATGCTTTAACATAAATGGATAGGCAAAGTATGACAATTGCATTAACTTCTTTCGGAGGCAGAAATAGTTGATTAATCTTTAGCTTCTGGGAAGGCAATAAATTGCTTACAGTTACATATAACCTTAGTTTAGGAAAGGAAAATGGGTTATCCAACTAAGGATAAGTTTTTAAAAAAAAAATTAAAAGAATGATATTAAAGAACAATAATAAAGATTACAAATAGTATACTGGGAAGATTCCAAACACTAATTTAAAATAAAGATTTCGAACACTAGTAAGAAGATTAGAGAATCTATTAGAGTAGTGCTCTAAAGGCAAGCACTTTTAGTGCGTTTTGTACAAAATTATGTACATACTTTATTTTCAATAATAAAGAAAAGCATATTTCATTAATTTGGTGTTCATTATTTATGAATTGATATTAATCTATAAACAAATTAATGAAATCCATGATATATGACATAGCATGAAGGAAATTATGATGAGATCATACTATTGAGATTTCTATCATGTGTAATTATGTCAGTATCTAAATTATCCCTAGTCATAGGATTAATGAGACTGGACATCGTTAATCCAGATAGACTAGCACTTGTCAAACTCCTTGATTTGATCAAGCGGTAGACCTCAAAAATTGTAAATATGAGATGTTTAGAGTTAAGATGTGGATGCTTACTAGAGGTAATAAGTACATTGGATGACCTACCATGAGATCATCACATGGATGTTCTATTCTAATGTCAGTGACAATCTAATCATAGCAATGGTATAAGTATCCTTAGACTTAGTACTCAAGGATATCTTGGATACTGATTCTGTGCTTTGACTCCATTCTTTGTTGCCTTGCAGAGGTCGCTCATAGGGTGGTAATTGGGTACAATTTTAGGTATTCGAAGGTAATTGAGTAGCCAATAGAGGATTCACCACTTCTGTGATAGTAGAAGATGATACCCATGGTCTCTTGTCTGGGTCATTACTTGAAAACCTCTGGCTGAAGTACATGTGTTACGAAGAATGTCTTCATTGACATATAGAGTAATGAGTCCCAGGACAAGAACTGATATCACTTGGGCTAGATTTGACGTAGTCAGTCTAGTAAGAATTGACACTTTGCCCATACTCATAACCAAGTGGGGTATAGCATAGTGAACGGATGAATTGCACAGTAATTGTCTATGGGAGGGTTCGCGAGATAGTTTGTGATGAGCACGAGTTCGTTCATCAAACCACTTACTTTCTAGTCAATTGGAGGTTATGATGTGTTGCTAGATGCCGCTCATGACTTGCTTGGATTAAGTGTTAATTCCAAATGGCCAATATAATCCGGAACCTAATGGGTCATAAGCACAATAATGACTTGGAGGATTCATAAAATGGTTTTGGATAGAGATCCATTATTTGGAGAGCAATAGAACCAAATAGATCTCAATGAGATCGGGATATGTCCAAATGAGATCACGACATCGATATTGCTGAAACAAGTCTCTGATGTTTTTTTCACACACGGGACCCAATAGGATCGATCCCAGTATGACTGGACCATCTCAGTATATATATATATATAATTAATGATTGTGTGTTTTTTGGTTTCAATTCCTTGGATCATTTTTTGTGTGATAAAAAATATGTTACTTTAATGTTGTATATGTTGGCCCTAGGTTTTGGTCCTTATTTTGTGGTGAAAAGGCGCCAAAATTGGGATAACTTTTAAATTAAAGGCATATACATAAAATTAACCTCAAGATAAAAAGAATTAAATTTCTTGGTGGGAGTAAAAACAATTAAACAAACAAATAAAAAAAGCACAAAAGTCACAGGCGTGACTTAAAAAAGTCAAGGCCGTGAGAACAAGGCTCACGGTCGTGAGAAGGGGGAGGAGTCACAATCGTTCATGTGCACGATAGCAACATATGATGAACAGTAGCGGTATTAAAGGAGTTATCGTGATCGTGCATATCCCTGTTGCACACAAACACTTCAGATCTTCATAACTTTCGATCCCAAAATCTAAAAATTATAAACTTTATGTCATCAGAAAGCTAAGAGAAAGAGATAAAACTTGCATGAAGACAATTTTGTCTAATTCTACCTAGATCAATACAGTTTATTTATTGAAATTTTAGAACACATTTTATTCCCTTTTTCTTCTTTTCTCTTTACCGTCAATATATATATAACTTATATGCATTTCAAAAGTCCCGATTCCAACAATCAAAACCATATATACAAAACTCCCAACTTAATCGATTCCTTCAGAAAAATTTTTCCAAGGCATTCAAACATTTAACAATTTATTCCCAACACAATGATAACTTAATAGAGAAGAAATTCTGTACATATATAAAAGAAGTCCTTCAACCCTTCTTTTATTCATTTCTCCATAAGACAGAATTACAACCCTCAGATGTTGCAAAGTTTATACATAACTTCTATTACATATTCAGAATCAACACAGTAGCATAATAAAAAAATACAATCATGGATGCTCATGTTAGATATGCCTCTAAAGTACCAAAAGTTTCTGAATTAACTTAGTTACAAAAATAGTAATTTTTGGAGTCAGCCGAAGTTTTTGCAAAGTTCAACGTTGATTTGCTATTTCTGCACCTGAGGAGTGGAAGATAATGGGGTGAGCTGGGAAGCTTAGTGGCTAATATGTTTATAGCCATTAGCGACGAACCACACACATAAAAAAATTACATACATAAATTTATATCACATTTAAATATACATTGTCCATGGTTCAAGCTCACAGGTAAACATATTCTTACATAAATTAAATTAGATAAATTTTTCAATCATTAAAACATAGCACTTAATCATATGTAGTGTTTAGCAATTTAAAGCAAAATGCACACATATAATAGCTTAAGAGAATCCCATAGAATGAAATGGCAAAACCAAAGTTTACATCATGAACGAAATGAGTCTATTTTTCGGAGCTCATATGCTTCAAGCGGGCAGCCAGGAGAAGGCTATAGGTCAATGTGCACGTGAAGAATGAAATGGTATCTCACTTGCCCACATAAGCAAATTTCTGATGTTTACATATCATAATCATATATTTTCATGCTTCTTAAATTTTCTGTTTTTCATCAATACAAAAGCTACAGAAATCTTATAAAGCAAACATGATATAAAGTCACAAAATATTTTTCCCCTATTCATAAGGAATAAAAGCAAGCATTTAAGTACACATATAAGTAAATAATTTAGCTCATCAGCATAACAGCTATAAACATATTACCCACCTATTTACTTATAAATCCAAGTTCAAGTTTGTTCCTCCTCTTGCTCTTGATTTCGAAGTCCTTGGGTCCCTTCAAATAAACATATTTTCATCCAAATCAACATACACAAATAGGACTTCCATAAAGCTATATTATCCAAAGATAAGCTTAGACTTAATCTACTCTTAATTAATCCAAACTAGAAGAGCTAAGGTCTAGTTAAAAGTTCATAAAAAATATAAGAACATAAATCTCTTATTCCTCTTCTTTCTCTCTTTATTTATAGCATAAAACTTATTTTCTCTACTTCTTTCTTCTATCAAAACAAGAAGAATAAATAAGGATTACCAAAAAACTCAGCTGAACCTTTTTCTTCCACTTCTTATCTCCTTTTTCTTTCTTTCCTTCTTCTCCTCTCTATGCTTCAATTCTCCTTCTCTTCTTCTAGGTTCTTCTACAACTTCTCTATTTTTCTTTCTTAATATGCACGACTCTCTTCTCTTCTTTTCTTATTAGTTTAAGACTAACTTTTATCTTTCCAAGCTTACCCTTCCTTATTCATCTAATGTCTTCTAACTCTTTAACTTAATTATAACTCTTTATTTTAATTCATGCAACCACACGAGATTCATAATATATCTAATTAAACTCCAAAAATTGCTAATTCATGAATTCTAACTTATATTCA
>JANIIA010000005.1:31440632-31460634 GCA_027478495.1 Erythroxylum alaternifolium
TCTTATAATGAAAAGTTATTTGAGAGGGATGGAAGGGTTCATAATGTAATATAATGAAATATTATTTAGAAGATTGATGGAATGAAATAGAATGTATAATAAATGATTATTATACTCCTGATATTAAAATGGTTGTTGCAAGAAGTTTAATGTTATGATTTTAAAACAAAAATTATGTCCAATTAAAAAGTCACGGTTTAAGTTACAACCGTGTCAAATAATTTTTTATATTTTTCTATTTTAAAATAGTAAAAATTTTAATAAACAATAAGAGAAGAAGAAGAAGAAGTGGTAGAACACGGAGAAGGGAAAGAGAGTGGTATAATACGGAGAACAGAAAGAGAAGTCTAGAAATGATAAGCTTGTGGACCCTAATAGATATCTGTGTGTCTGATAAGCTTGTGGACCGTAATAAATGAGTCTGGAGAAAAGGGAATTAGGGTTAGAAGAAATAATTGGCATTAAGAAAAATTATTGAGGGTATATTAGGTAGCATGCATTTATTAGCTTACGTTCCATCCTAAACCTCCGAATTGGAGGTTTCTTATTTTCACTGTTTAGGATATAATGAAACGTAACATGAAACCCTCCGCTTTTATCTCTTTTCGTTCCATTCTATTATAAAATCTTCAACTAAATGATAAAAGTGCGTTACAATCTATTTTGTTTTATTATCAACCCTTCAACCAATCAGAACCTAAAAGTGTAATTGAGTTAGAAGTTGCTCTTCCCTCCTGCTCATCGGCCAAAATATAAGACTGACTTATGTTTGAAGTTTCTATTTTTATTTTTATTTTAATTGACAAATTCCTATTTGATTTATATTTTAATTTTGATGCTTAAAATAATTGAAGCTATGAACTTTATAATTTTTAGTGGATTAATTGTAATTATTTTTAGAAAAATAAATAATGCCTTTTTTATAGCCAAAACTATTGCAATATTACTGACACTGTACAGATTAGTATTACAAGAAAAATTAGCGATATATTTTAGTAATCTGCGTTAAAGATTTCTCCACAATTCATGTCTCTCGGAGGAAAAAACTGTAATAATTGTAATTTTCATTTAAAAAACAGAAACCGTTTAACAAGTTTTCTTTTTTTATATACATATTAATTCAAAATATTTTCAAATTGTCAATATGAAATTGAATTTTAAAGTTAAGGTTAAAATAATAAATCTAATATCATTTAATTTACAAAGTCATTTCAAATAAAAATTGAATATAATCTAATGTTCTTAATTGGTAAATTTATTTATATATAAATGAAAAAGTTTAAACTTTGTGGTTAAAACTCAAAAGATCTGGTCCAGCCAATTCCAAGCAAGCCAGAACGGGCCAAACTTGGACTCCACCTGTGCCGACTTTGGTTTGCTTATATGATCAAATTTCCGTCACTTTTTCTTCGCTTCTTTCTCTCCGGTCCCTACAATCGATTCCAATTTCCCCAATCAAATCGGGTGAAACCTAATTTTCCATCATTTTCATTTGAATTCTTCGATCGAATTTCTCCTCCGAATTAGGTGATGTATTATCTTTTTTTTTTCTCTGTATCTTCTCCACTAAAATTCTCCTTCTTTTTCCTCTGTTTGTGTTAATTTATTCTGATTTTTAGGGTTTATAAACTGATTGAATTGGGTTATTTTCTGTAGGTGATTAGCAAGAAGGTGTGATGACAACTGCGGCTAGGCCAACATGGGCTCCAGCGAAAGGCGGCAACGAACAAGGTGGGACTCGGATTTTTGGTCCGTCGCAGAAGTACTCATCTAGGGACCTCGCTGCGCATACAACCCTAAAACCTAGGTGGGTTCTTTGAAATAATTTTTCCTTTATTATCTTTCAACGGAGTTTTTACAGTAGTATGTGATTGTTGAGTGTTTTAAGCTGGAAATATACTGTGTGATGATGGGTTGGTTTCCTTTTCTATGCTTCTCCTTTGTTAATCCTAACAAATTTAAGCTATTTTGGAAGAAAAAATGGGAATGGAGGATTAGTCAGAGTTCCTGTGTATTGGAATAGCTTTGCTGTATTTCTTCAATTTACCACGATATGGATATGCAACATAAACTCATTTCTTATTTTTACGTTTCTAGTCTCTGTGTATTTGTTGTTTTAGATCATAGTTATTAGTGTATTCTCAAACTTGTTGAGATTTGTGGCATTAACTGTAGTGATTTTCCATTAATTGTTTCTTTTGCTTTTATGCTTAAGGTTCATACTAGCGAATCTGATAATGTTTGTGGCAGAGTATTTATTGTTGATGTGTAGTGTGATACTGAACATCTTACAGGAAGGATGGGCAAGATACTCAAGATGAATTGCAAAGGAGAAATCTTCGTGAGGAGCTGGAAGAGCGTGAGCAGAGGCATTTTTCTTCCAAGGATAAATCATACAGCGGTAAAAAATTTTGTTTATACATATAGCTTTCAAAGACTTACTTATTTGTTTTTCTTTACACTTTACTTCCATGCAGATGACAGAGAGCGTAGAAGGGGAAATCAACTGCTTTTGGAAGGTTAAGTACAAGCTCGGTCAACTTTATTGAGACTAATGGGTTCATTAATTAATTCTCTTACTAAAGCAGTTGCATACAGGGTCAAAGAGGGACACTGAGGATCGTATAATTCCTCGTAGTGTAGATGCTGATGATTCTGATGTGGAAGTTAACAATGAAGATGAATGGTTGTTATTTTTGACAGCGCTTCAGTTTGCTAATAGCTTGAGTAATCAATTTAGACATTGCTTTTCCTTTTTGTTTGCATCTGCATCTATTTATGATAGAAAATCTTCAATATTCATGAACATAATTCTCTTTTATTTTATGTTTTTATCGCTATCTCCAATGTTCTATTTTATGTTTACTTCTTCATTGTGCTTAATTTCCGGAACAAATTGGGCAAGCCTTATTGTTATGTTTAGGAAGCTGAAGATCCTTATCATTGTGGCTTCTGATAAGCGTAGAAAGAAATGACTCCCATGATGAAAATATATCTTCATCTTTGTGGTCTTAAACATTGATTGAGGTCCTTGACTCAAAATTTTCTACCATGTTGATTTTGTGAATCTAATAATGACTAGGGCAATGAAGTAGGGCCTTATGGAGTACCTGCTGAATTATTTCTAGGTCATGTGATTGAGCTTGTTAATTGCTTAGAGGAGCTACTTTGTAATATGCATTATACTAGATCGCAAAGCAATGCTTTTAACTGGTGTAATACATTTCTATTGTGAGGTGATATTGTGACTTCCTCTCCCCTTTTGCAGTGATGATGATGAGGATGATGAGGATGATGATGATGATACGGAAGCTCTCATGGCGGAGCTCGAAAGAATAAAAAAGGAAAGAGTAGAAGAGAAGCTTCGGCAGGTAAGATTAGCTTAATTGGAGGATGTCCTACACCTTGGAGGTTCCAGGAGCTAGCGTTAAGTCATTTTATAAACTTCCAAAATTGGCACCATTGTATAGTTCGTTTTGATTGACATTAGAATTACTGGGATAATTATTGACAAGGTCTTGTACCTTGTACAAAGCGTGGTGGTAGATTTTATCGTGTATGTTCTGTTTTAATAGTTGGCTTGTCCATCTTCCCACAATTGTAGGAACAACAACGGGCTGCCGAAGAACTTAAGGCCAAGGAAGAGCAGCTTCTTAGAGGAAACCCACTGCTTAACAATCCCACTTCTTTTAATGTGAAAAGGAGGTTAGTGTTTGAAATCTAAAACTAGAATCGAGTCTGTTGCAGTATCATTATGTCTTATATGCTTTTATTGGTTCAGATGGGATGATGATGTAGTCTTCAAGAACCAGACTCGAGGTGAAACTAAGACTCCAAAGCGCTTCATTAATGACACCATTAGGAATGACTTCCACCGCAAATTCCTGCAGAAGTATATGAAATAACCGTTGCAGGAGAAGGTAAACTAAATGTTAAAAAGCGATGCTGGTTACAAACCACTGTACTTGCGTTTCACGCACTACTTAATGCGAAAAGTTTGGGTTACATTCTTGTGGACTCTTTATTCGATTCTATCAAATAGCTGGATGACATAAGGACAAGTGAGCGATTTGTTGCCTTCTATCATCGGTGAAATTTATGCGGTGAAATCTGCCATTCTGATCGCGCAAGTTAGCGGAGTGGTTGTCAATCTGCCATTGTGAATACCAAGTAGTGACATATGTATTCCTCCGCAATCCAACCTTTCCTTCCAATGGTAAACGAATGAACTTTCGCACCGTACATATTGAAAACCATGAGCTCCATTTATTCTTTCAACTTTTGACGATGACGCCAATTTAGTTCATCACGAGCGTTGGACTCGCAGAACTACCTTGCTGTGTGATTTTTGATATGGTAATTTCACAAGCAAACTCGTTCAAATGGTTGTTATTGATGTTGAGATTCCAAGAAGCTACAACCACAACTATTTCAGACGCGGGATTCACAATTCTTGCAAGAATGAATTCAATATATACTATTTAATCTCTAAAGATAATTTCATATTTCTGGAATAAAATAAAAAAAAACAGTAAATTGAATGAGCACCCCGTAAGGATGGAGAAAACCGAAACATTCTTTCTAGCCTTAGGGTGGCATCAAATCTTTTGGACATGAATTTTCTTGGCTGCTGCATGTATAAGTGTAGAAAGTAGAAACTACATGAGTTGAAGCTGCGGTCTACTCACTGATAACTTTTATTCGGCTTCTCCAAAACAAATTCAGCATACAACTCCTTGAGACCGATCAGAACCGTGGTAATCAAAGGGCCCATGATTGCTCCCTAGTTAATGACAAAGCAGAAGCTGAGCATTATCAACAACAAACTAATGAGGCAGTCATTAGAGATCTAAGTACCAGATACTTTTGAGATCATTTCAAAGTACGCAAAGTGGATAACAGGGTGAAAAATAACCTGAAATTTGAATATAAATGCTACTACCTGTAGAGAAATACAGAGAGGCGTGAATAATGTTCAGTAACGAATTAAAGAGGTGTACCTCCAAAGCAGATGGAAACAACGTCATTCCACCAATTATGCTAAGCCCAGTAAGATACTCATTATAACCAGGTATATCCTCCTGAATTTCTGATGCACCATAATTCATAAGCACAAGGTGAATAATTGACAAACCCACAGCTAGTATATATCTGCTTTCCAACAACAGCTGCACAGCAGCTGGAATTGTTGCCAACCAAGGTGGAAAAATTGGCAGCAAGGGGCTGACGAATGCGAGTACAGTTGACACATATAAAAAGTGAATTTTGTACAGCCTGAACAGGAGCCAAGTAAGACATCCTTGAAAGAATGCAATCTCAGCTGTAGCTAGGAGAACTCCAGAAACAGCATTATCAAGAACTTCAACGCATCTGATCCTTGCTGATATTGGAATTGGGAGCATGTACATCACTTGTTCGGTTACCCCACCGGATTGTGAGGTAATTAGATAATACAGAAGCCAGAAGAATATTATTGACTGTGACAAAAAGTTAAAGACCTCAGCTGCACCAGAGATGATGGAATTTCCAATTGAGAATATGAGTTTAGCAGCACCACCCAGAACAGATGCACTGTTAGCAACCACCCGTTGTGAAACATCCATCCCTCTGATTGCAAACTCCTTTGCCTTATCAACAAGTCCCTCCTGGGTAATAATCAATTCCCTAAATATCGAGTCCAGTTCACTGTAAATCTGGCCCCATTCCCGCTCGGTAACTCTCTTCCGTAAACTCACAAGTTTCTCTGAGATAGGAGACAGGTTCATTAAACCAGACGTTTGTCCAGAAACGTTAGCTGGAGAACTAATAACAAAATGCTTAATCCCAGTGACAAACTCAGTCATATTGTACTGCATTGCCAAAGAATCTATTTGATCAGACACCGTTTCATAGAACATCGTGGTGTACCTGTCCACCATTCCAGGAACATCATTCTCATCCATCCACGTCTTAATGCCAATCTTTTCTGCATAATTACTCTCTTCTACATGTGACTTCAGTGAAATGAATGCGTCTTTTCCTTCAAGACCAATTTTATAGGAAAAGAATATCAATCCAGCCAAGAAACCCAATATCATACCAATCATCAGCCCAATTGCCACAACGGTTTTCAATCTCTTTAGGATTCCTCTGGTGAAAAAAGAACCAACTGCACCACGCCCTAAGCTTTTGCTCCTAAAAGAAGTTACAGCAGAAAATGTTGAATCCACCGTCTTGCTGCTGCATAAGAACCCTAACCCGAGAATTAACAATGAACCCATGCCACCGATACTCTCGTAGGCAATCACGAAAACTCCAAATGACACCAGCAATCTTAATAATCTCGAAAACCCACTTCTACTTCTCCTATGAGAGCTATCTTTTTTTGATTTTTTAATGAAAACCCTGAAAAGAACCTCCTTAATATCTACAAGAGAACATACGCAAACCTTAAAGATAGCAACAGGGATTGCAAGAACGGTCTCGGTGAGGCCGCGTTCAAGAGGCTCCTTCCAGAAAGAAACAAGGGTCTCTTGAATCCCTCTCAAAGGAATGGAACACAAAATAGCCCATTGAATAGGTCTCAAATATTCTTGCAAGAGCTTGCATACAAAATATAGAATAAACATAGTCAAGGCTAGACCAGCATGAGCCATGGCTATGTAAAGAGCGAGACGGACCTGGGGATTGTCAGATAAGGTGTTTTTATGATCTGGGTCGTTGGCGTTCCCCCCTATCGGCGGCGCGTCGGATGTGTTCGGCGGCGCGTGGGTTTGGGGAACCGTAGACGGTTTCCTGAACGAACCCGATCTGAACATTTCTTGCCATGGAAGAGACGTAGATTCATGTTTGCACTTGGAGTCTCCGTACGGAACTAAGTCCATTTTATTAAAAAGGCAAAAACACACAGAAACTGAGACTGGTCAGAGTCCGACACAGAGTCTGGAGTTGGTCGTGTTCGTTTCGGAGAGAGAAATAGATATTCAGACAATCAGAACACGACACGTGGATGATTGACGGTTAGGGAGTTAATAACAACCGAGATGGGAACGCAGGTCAGAAATATAAGTGTTGAAGTGGCGGCAGTCAGTGGATTTTCGACCGTACTTCGTTTTCCTGAATTTCAAAATGACCAAAATGCACATACTTCCTTTTATTTTTTTTAATTTTATTGTGAATAATAAAATGGGATAAAAGTGTTTAATATTTTACACTTGAAATATACTTGACCTTGAGTGCCTTATCAAATAAAATACTGTTACTCAATTATCACAATACAAGCGTAACGAAGTAATTTTGATTTTTCAAACGAAGAAATTGTTTAATTACCACTAGTCTAGTGTGCAATGCATGTGTATTAATTTAGACCATATCCACTCCATTTCGTTTCCATTCCAATCCAATCTAGTCCACCAAATATTATTCATTGATGTATTGTGAATGATAATTTTGGTTAACTCAAAGATGGGACACAGTAATCCTCTTGCGAAGGCAAATGTAGGCAATGATTCGGAAAGCAAGAGACATGGCAAGTAGCACCCAAACTTCTTGGAGGCCACCTTTCAAGTCGACAGTGTCAAAGGTTGGAGAACTTTGCAGAGGCTTGCATCCACTTTGGCTTTCACACTCGTATAACTGCTCTCCATCGTATTGCACTTTTATTAGATATCTGAAGCCATAGTACATAAAAGACAAGTACTTCAACCACTGCATGAACTTGGGAATGTGCTGTCAATCATTAACCCTTTGGTTAGTTATCATCATAACATGTTCTTATTCTTGTACTAACAACTTCTCACTGTACAAATACACTCGTCAGCCATTCATATAAACGAAATACCTGCACGTAGTAACCGCCGGTGAGCAGGAACAGCATCAAAATCAGAGAAGCAAACATCCCTGCTCTTTTGATACTCAAACTTGCAGCCCCAAATAGCTCTCCTGCCCCCTTAAATGTTAATATCACTCATTTAGCTCTCAGTTTGTGTAAATAACTACACTTCATTCAGATTCTTCTCTTAACTAACCTGACTGGTAATAGCTATCAGTAATATGCCAAATAATGTGAAGAAGAAGCAAGGAATTGTTCTCTTGAAGCCAGCCATGAAGTACACAATAGCCATGAAAAATGTGGGATAGAACACATGAGCCACCATGTCACATAGAGTGCTGCACACATAAAATGCACTTAATCTGTACATATCTGCTTTCCTTTCTTTCACCAGATAGATCTTCTCAAATGGAAATACGTATACTGCTCCAAATATTGATGAAGATGTCCAGAAGATGCAGATGTAGAACAGTAAACCAACCTGTATCAATGAAAATATGATAGTTAAGTTTAGAAACTTGGACTTGCAATGATCAGGGAAGAAAGGCCACGCAAATATTAACTTCAAAGGTATACTTGATCTCGAACTTGAGCCTCAGTTTCGATTTGGGATTTCCACCACAGAAGGCCTAACAATATTGCAACGCCTAGTGCTTGAACTAGTCTAAGCTTGTCAAAATAATCTCTGCACCTCTCTCTAAATGTCCTCCGGGAGAGTATCATTAACTGATCCCACCAACTCAGCGTCCAATCTTTCTTAACTTGAATTGCCAACTGAAGATGCTCAGGAACTTTTTGACACCTATGATTTTCTTCTTTTTCTTTTGGCTCCAGCTGATTTTCATACTTGACTTGAAGGTACTGAATTTAGAGCAAAAGTTATGACATGTTAAGATGTAAGTCCTAAGAACATACATGCTTATCTTGGAAAGTTCGTACCTTGATTACTGCCTTCTCAAAATCAAGAGCTCCTTGAAGAGCTGTTGATAAATCTTCAGGCAAACTTATGTCATTTACTTGTCCTGTAGCCAAGTCAAGCAAGAACTCTGCAGGGTTCATGGCTATCTCAGGATTGAATCTTAGAGAAGAGAAATATGACATAGACTCTCTTGCTTTCCCATAGTACACGGGCCTGCCTTGTGATATCAACAGAAGCTTGTCAAACATACGGAACATCCTGCTTGAAGGCTGGTGAATCGTCGTAATAATTGTCCTTCCTCCCTGAAAAATCCCACAGCTGGGCTTTATGATTATATGATCACAAGCCTTTGTTCATCGGACATTGTCCCACAGCAACAATATTATACGTGCAATGTTATTCGTAAGGGACTCTCTCACCCAGCAATCGGATATACCTTGGCTAGTCCTTGAAGGATTTGAAGGAGTCGATGTGCAGAGGTCGAATCGAGGCCTGAAGTTGGTTCATCAAGCAACAACAGTGAAGGATCAACAAGAATCTCATATCCAATGCTGGTTCTTTTTCTTTCTCCTCCTGATATTCCTTTAATGAATCCTCCTCCTATGCGAGTGTGTCGGCATCTATATATGACCATGCAAAAGATATTGAAGAAAACAGTAAACCACATGATCTTGATCTAGCATTTCAAGTTTTACCATCTATTTTCATGCACAGATATAAACTCAATGATCAATTAGCACAAACAAACCTTTCAAGGCCTAGCTCCTTCACGACAATCTCAACTTTGGCATACTTTTGTTGCCTGCTCATGTTTCCTGGTAGTCTCAAAAATGCAGCAAAGACTAAAGTCTCTTCCACTGTTAGCTGTGGGAACAGTATATCATCTTGCGTCACAAATCCAATCCTGTGATCACATGTAAGAATGGTAGTCGTAAGTTCTAATTAAGTGCCTAGGCGTGAGAACCTAGCTTCATCTGAGTGTACCAACCTTCTCTTAAGGGATGCATTATAAGGGACATCATTGTAAGTGATATTTCCTCCTACATTTTCAGTTAGTCTGCCTCCTACTATTCTTAACAAGGTTGTTTTACCACTACCAGAAGGACCCATTAAAGCAAGGATTTCACCAGGGCCAGTGCTTCCTGTTATGCCCTTCAAGATTTGCTTGTAGTTCTCTTGTTCCAAGTTCAGTTGTGATGCTACCTTTGTCACTACTGCCTTCACTGGATTGATTGCAGAAGTTTGACTATTCTTGACTCTGTACTCCACATCTTCAAACTGCCATAAAGCCAGTAATCATTCAGCTAGATGTACCTTCAAGCTGAGTGCTGAATGATGAATGGTTTGAAGGAAGAGTGTAGACATTACCTTGAGGAAAATTGGAAGGGAGCAATCTTTGCTCATATTTAGGCTATCATCTTCTATATCAATTTCTGAGTACCTATTTCTAAGGTAGGCCTCAGACATAAACTCTATGTTGTGACCAAAGCCATGGCTTCCTGCAATTTGCATTGAGCCCACAGTTGGTGGAGACATTGACAGGTCCTCAATTTCATCATCTTTCCTGGTCTCCATATCCCAAGATCGAAGATTATCCAAAATGAAGCAAGAACATGTAATTTAAATGAGTGGTCCAACTCCAAGACCTGCAATTTAAGAGTGAGTTAACTATAACATACCAACTGCTTTCCTATGTAACAGTGGGACTGGAAGATCTTGGTTGGTAAGCCACATGCTTTCCATACCTGAACTTACAAGATGATCAAGAACCTGTTCTGTTTTCACTTTCTACTTACTTTTGTTAACGACAAAACTAATTGCCTTGTTCCCCTGAATTTGGTTCCTCGTAACCAGGAAAATAGGCAGTCAAAGAACATGTCAATATAATGTACCACCATCAAAAGAACGCTGTTTTTTGTTCTAACTGCTTGTTATTTACTGAAAGGTGTCTACTTTATAGAGTGGGTTAAGAAGTTTCTTAAGAATTCTTGTAACTGGATTAACACTCAATTATTACTACTTTATCACCCTATCACTTGTTAATTAGAACCTATTCATTTCTATGAAAGTAATAACATCCTTTTGCAAGAAACAATAGAATTCAAGTAGGTCCCGATCTGAAAATTGCTAAAAATCAAAGCATTACTCTTTCTTATTGCTCTCTTTAACAGATAACATAACTTGTTATCTTTAAATATATGGCTAAATTGTTCTAAACTTAAACTGTAACATTTTTACATATTTTTCGTTTTATATATACTAATATAATATGTTTCAAAATATTATTGAAAAAGATAAATACTTTCGCACTTCTTAGTAGTAACAAAAACCAACTTCTTTAGCATTATAGTAATTAACGTGAGAAGTATTTAGCTTTCCAAGATATCACACATAACTTGAATAATAAATTTAACTTAGTCCAATCAACTCAAATTTGACTTCTTGACTTTAGATTTGATGACTGATCGTGGTTTGGTTGTGTGTAGGTTTTAATTATTAATACTCGATAATCCGCAAGTACATGGTTCATTAGTATAGTACCAAAGGTGTCGATCTTACGAAGAAGGAACTAATCTAATCCTAAAATTTAAGGCTAGAAACAAATAACAGAAATTCAAGACGCAATGAAACTAAATAGAGAATTTAATTCAGTCAATCAAATTAAGAATCAAACACAAAAATACTAATTACTAAGCAATTGCAACACACCCAGGAATCAACCGAAAGAAATTACCAATTGAGAGAAAGAAAATTTTACCTATCCTTAATACTAACCTAACTGATTGTGAATTATTAGATTGTTGGTTCTAGACTATCCTAGATTGATTATTCTTTCTTGAGTTATAACCAATAACCCTAAATTATAAACCCTAATAGGATTATGAGGTTTTAATATCTCAATTCACAACCTATCCAAAACCCTAATTAGTTCTGAAGTTCTTTAATAAACTATTGGAAATCTGTGCAAGATCTCTCTTCATACAAATTCTCGATCTGAATCAATTCTGGTTTCTATTAAATCACCTAACTCTCGTTAGTCCAATTTAATTGTTTCGTTCACCCTCTCATTTTATTATCGAATTATGCAACAGAACTAAACCACAACAATATCCAATAAACACATAAACAATCAGATTCTCATTAATTCAAGAATAAAATTCCGAAGGTGAGTTTAGAACATCCCGATATTCTAGACCTATCACCAACTGTTCAATCCATCTCTATATAATAACAAAACTTAAAATAATAGGAAATACAATCTAAAATGGATGACGGGAGGTAGCGACGTTGGGAAACCTCTTGATCCAGTAAGTACTTCGAGTCAACTTCTTCTCTTCTTCTCTCTTCCTTCTTCTCTTCCTCCATCTCTCGATGATCTCTCTTTAGGGTTCTCAAGATGGCTGATGCAAAAGCTCTTTCTCTGCCTCTTTCTCTTCTTTTTATATCCTCTTGTATTTTGGGCCATTCCCTAGGCTTCTGCCACAACCGTGAGCCATTATTTCAACCCGAATGTCTCCGAAATTCCTCCGCTCTTAGTTGTTGACCCTGAAACACTAACAAACACATCAATGTACCTTAAAAATATAATATTTAAGTTCAAATACTTGTACTAACCCTTAAAACACTTAACACATAAATAATTGAATTAACGTTTAAACACATATCAAACTATGCCTTAAAATATGATGCAGTTTATATTTATCAACATCCCCACACTTAAATGTTTGCTTGTCCTCAAGCAAACAAAACAACATACAACAAAACATCACAAAACACACAATGTAGTAATGAGACAATGACTTCAACTTCATAAAACAAATTTAATTCTAAACATAATCATTCAAGTTTTTCCAAATCATTAACATGCAAAATCCGCGTCTACGAGCTCTGTACTAAATATACATATTAATTAAGACCCAAATGTCAAGTTATTCACCCTTTTCAATTATACAAACACATTAATAATTATTTGTGTAACATCCCCTCACCTATGAGAAGGGTAAAATAGTAAATTGGAACGGGTTAGGAATGTATCAAATTGTTTTGCTATGTTCATGCATTCATATATGCACATGTTGATCATTCAAACTCTGTAACTAATCTTAAGTACGTTTTTATGAAAAGTTGAGCTACTTACAAGTTCGGTAGGTTTTTACTAGAAATTTTTATTTTATTTACTTTTTTTGTGGACATGAACTTAGTCTTTTAACATTGGTGATGAATGTCGATCTGATTACTCAACTAAGTCATGTTTTAATTAAGTTGCTTGGTTTGAACGTCATTATAGCCTTTTGACGCGAAGGCACACATTTGTGATGCGTGTCGATTTGGTTACTTGCTACATCACATCATCAACTGGCTACTAGCTTTATTCATAACTCGAAGGCCAGCGGAATAGTTATTTATTTAAAATTAACAAACACTTTTTTATATAGTTAATGCCTACCTTGTTGCTTTAGCTACTCGTTTTCATGAAAAAAATACTAAGTTACTTAGTTGAGAGACCTAAAGTTATGAATGAATGTGACAACTTATAGGGTGATAAACTAACTCTAAATCCTAATTAACTTGCATATTTTAGCCAAAAAACCTAAATTACTAATTTCGCAAGCTAATGACTCTTCACAACCTAATAGATTATGTTCAAAATTAAATCGATTTCAACCCATCTAAGCCATCAACACATTCATACAATTCACAATATGCAACCTAACAAACTATCATACAATATGCAAAATTCACACTCAAAGCAAAACACATAACCCTCCCTACACTTGAAAAACACATTGTCCTCAATGTGAGAAGGAAACACACATGAAAGGAAGAAACATAAAATAAAATAAAACAAAAACAAAAACAAAAACAAAAATAAATACTAAATTTAAAAGAAAAGGGTTAGAAACAAAGACGTACGGTGATCGAGGTGAGGATGGCGTCGAAGGTGGCAGTTTGACGCCTTGAGCCTCGAAGTATCAATGAATTCGGCGTATATCCCAACTCTAATGTCGTTGTGTGCAGGCCATCTCCTTTATCCTTTCAGAGTTCTTTCCAAGTGTATTTGTAATTACCTTGGTGTTGGCAGAGCTTGTATCGAGAACTTTCTTCTAACCAAGTTCTTCTGTGTCTTCTTCTTTGTCAGACTCCTCGCTAGTCGCATCCTCTTTTGCCTGCTGAGGTGGCTCTATGCTAGAACCTGCTTGACTGGCCCTGATCTTCACATGAGTTTCTTGGCTGATGTCTTGGAGTTTCAAGTTATGGGACTTCAGGATTTCAGCATGCCACAAATGATGGCTATTTAGAAAATCAAGGAGGTAGATGGTTAGGCCACTACAATCCATGTCATAGTAATCAGCAATGGCAGAAACTAAGTACCCCATACCCAAATTGTTGCTCCTCTTACGTAGAGTCGTAATAATAGCATTAAATACATGTATGGAGGTGCATACTGGGGTGCTGTGATCTAGACACCATAACAGAAAAAGTTCTTTCGTTGAGCATTTGTTGGTTTCTGATTTGTCAAAAACCATTTGACATATGAATTTATGTAACAACAAGTACTCATGGGTTCGTATAATGTTGTCATGGGCATTTTTAGTGTTGAACCACTCTAACCTAGTGAGCTCATTCCGATAGTGAGAAGCACAAAAATCATCATGCTGATCAATAATGGAAGATTCGGGGAAATCTAAATATCACACATGATTTTGATGTTCAACTTATAAAGTTGTCCTTGTAACCTAAACCACATTTCCTTAGGGTTACGGGATTTGAAATGAAAGGAAGTGAAGAATTTGAGGACGAGCTCCTGATAGATAGGATATTGGAAGTGTATAAATATACTCCACTGAATTCTTTATGCTAAATTCTCGACCCTATCTCACAATTCAATCCTATCAAGCATATCAAAATCAAAGTATTTCAGGACTACTATCTGTTTAACATTAAGGAATTGGAATCTAATACCTTCCTCCTTTGTGTAGATTGAGAAGGGTGCTCTGAAATCTGTTGCCCTATTCCTTCACTCTCGGCTCGAGACTTGATTTCTTCCTGATGATTGGTTGCGCGTCACTGACTACTTAATGCGTGGCATAATGGACTGCAAGTAGGTCAAAGTTAGAATAAAGTGGAAAATTTGAAGTTTGGTAGAGATGAGTGAGAGCGTTTGGAAGTTCTAAGCTTAGAGAGATAAAATTAAACTGAAAGTGAGTGAAAAAGTGAAGTAAGAAATAAATGTATAAGTGAAGGAAAGGTAAAATGGAAAAAATTTTAGCAGGAAATTGCATGGATAGGTTTACCCTACCACAGGCCAATTCTAATTTTTTTGTCTTTTTTCTTTATACACACCCCCTGAGATCCTTTCCTAACTTCTTTTTAGCACTATTACCTCATTATACTTTCCTTCCTGATCATCTTTATCAAAAATTAGTGCCCTAGTCTTTCACAATATTTATTTGGAAACGAAACAACCTAACTACGGATTTCAACTATCTAAAATCAAGAAAATAACTGGTAATTTAAAAACAATGGGTTGCCTTCCATGCAGCGCTACTTTTAATGTCATTAGTTTGCTGCTCTTTTATCATCGAAAACTCAGCCAGGATCAATTATAAGCAGCTTGCTTCCACCCTTTTCGTTCAACATCAGTTTTGTATCCTATAAGTAAGCTACAAATTACCAAATGATCAGAAGGACAATATTGATAAAATTATGAAAACCAATTAAGCTCAGCAATTTCTTTTTTCTAGTGAACTGTTAACAAAATAGGAAATAGCAAAACTCTCCGAATCTTTTATGGAATCCAGTAGTTTTCCTGGTAAGAGGATGAGTTGTTCTCTTCTTGGTTCTTCCTCATTCGCCCTCATCTCCTCTTCTTCTTTATCTTCTTGAACAGAGACTTTTATAGCTTCTTTAAACTTGATGTTCGCTGTCAACTGTTCTTCTTCCTCTCGTTCCTTCAAAGATTTGAGCACATCAATTTTTCTGAATGAGTCACCCTCCTTCGAATTTTTTAATACATTATTCATGTTGAACGTCACTTGGTCATCACTAGTTCGAATGATGAGGTTCTATTCATATACATCTACCCAAGTTTTCGATGTTTAAACATGTTATATCAAGAATTGGTGGGTAATAGGGAGGGTTGACATTCTTTTCTTCATTCTCTTTCCTCATCTCTCGGTCTTCTACAAGATAGGGTTCAACTTGGTTTTCCACTAGTTCCTTTTGCTCTTCCCCATTTCTAAGTGTGATAGCCTCATATTGCTCTCATTGATATAATTCTATATTACTCATAGAGTCTTCCACACTTCTCTTATAAAATTCACGGAAAAGTTGTCTCACTTGAATCTCTAAGTTGTGAATAGAAGAAGCATTATTTTTTGTTACTTGATCAAATTACTCTTCCAATCTCTTATGGGTCTCTTCCATAATTTTTAACTTCTCCATGATTTTGTCTAATTTGGAATCCCAAGAACTGGACTCATCTTATTAAAATTCAAATAGGTCTTGATGTCCCATGTGACTACTTGCATTGTTGAACCAATAGAAATTTGGGTGGTTCTACCACCCCGAAGTGTACAGGTTTATATAAGGATGATGATTTCCCCAACTAAATTGGGGCTCATTGAAATACACAAGAGTCTTTTGCTCCTTATAATATACATCCTCAATGATAGTTCTTTTTATCTCTTCTTAGCATTCAACTCTTGAGATTCCCCGTTATTGTCTGGTAATATCCAAGTTGATGTGTCATCTACTTTATGCCCAGTTTTTAAAAAAAGAAGGTGAAAAAGCCTTAGACTATAAGAATTAAACTAATCACCTCCCTAGCAATGATGCTAAAAACTTGATCGTGGTTTGGTTGTGCGTAATTTTGAATTATTAACCTTTGATAACCCATAAATGCAAGGTTCGTTAGCGTAGTATCGAAGATGTTGATCCTACGAGGAGGGAACTAATCTAATCCTAAAATCTAAGGCCAGAAACAAATAAAAGAAATTCAAGATGCAACGAAACTAAAACGAGAATTTAATTCAATAAATCAAATTAAGAATCAAACATGAAAATACTAATTACTAAACAATTGCAATACACCCAAGAATCAACCAAAGGAAATTACCAATTGAGAGAAAAGGAATTTTACCTATCCTTAATGCTAACATAACTGATTATGAATTACCAGATTGTTGGTTCAAGACTATCCTAGGGATGATTACTCTCTCTTGAGTTTTAACTATTAACTTTAAATCATAAACACTGATTAGATTATGGAGGTTGCAATCTGTCAATTCACAACCTATCCAAAACCTTAATTAGTTATAAAGTTCTCTAATAAACTATCGGAAACTTATGCAAGATCTCTCTTCACACAAATTCTCGATCTTAATTAATTTTGATTTCTATTAAACACCTGACTCTTGTTAGTCCAATTTAATTATTTTCCATTCGATTCACCCTCTCATTTTATTATCAAATTATGCAATAGCAGAACTAAACCATTATAATATCCAATAAACACATAAACAATCAAATTCTTATTAATTCAAGAATAAAATTTTGAAGGTGAGTTTAGAACATCCTCGACATTTTAGATCTATCATCAAATGTTCAATCCATCTCTATACAATAACAAAACTAAAAAGAACAGAAAATACAATCTAAAATGGATGTCGGGAGGCAGCGACGTTGGGAAACCTCCTGATCCAGGAAGTACTTTAAGTCAGCTTCTTCTCCTCTTCTCTCTTCCTTCTTCTCTTCCTCTATATATCGATGATCTCTCTTTAGGGTTCTTAAGGTGGCTGATGCAAAAGCTCTTTCTTTTTCTCTGCCTCTTTCTCTTCTTTTTATATCATTCGAAACTTAACTTTCTTAAGTCATGGGCTATTCCCTAGGCTTCTATCACGATCATGGCATGGGTCGTTGTTTCTACCCGAATGTTTCTGAAACTCCTCCCTTCTTCGATATTGACCCTGAAACACCAGCAAACACATCAAGGTACCTAAAAAATATAGTATTTAAGCTCAAAGACTTGTACTAACCTTTAAAACACTTAAAACATAAATAATTAACAAAATAACACAATTCTAACCTAAATACATACGAAATGATTGAATTAACGTATAAACACATATCAAACTATGCCCTAAAACACGACGCAATTGGCACTTATCAATAACCTAAACACCCTTTTTAAAACATTATTTTATTGTAACTTCTTAAATCAATATTGCTTTGGAAAGTGAAACCAAAACAAAGTCATTTTGGAAGGTTTGAGCATGCTCAGACTTGAACTCAAGTTGTACAGTCTACGGTTGACCGATCCTATTAGATTGAGTCATTACTAAGCTTACTTGTTATTGGTTTATATAGATAGATACTCACATTCAACAATATCTATATGAAAAAAGAATTAAATTGAACTAAAATCTAAAATATTTTGATTTGATTTAAATATTTTAAGGTCTTAAAAATTCAATAGGCTTATATGTGATTAGATTAGTTAAAAGTCAATTATTTATTTTTTCTACATTGATAAATGTAAGTTGAGCGTTATATAATATGTGAGATACATGAATGATTGAGTAAGAAAGGCATTTTCTATCTTTCTATTTTTTTAAATTTCTTATACAAATTTATGACTTTATTAGAATTCTAGGCCTTTTAAAATTATATGATAACTATAATAGTTATCTTAAATTATGATATCAAATTTGCATAAAGGTGATGAATTGTAAGTTAAGCTACGAAGATCTTGAAAAGAGATTTGAAACATTAAAGAAGTAATTTTATTCGATTCCTGTCATATCTTGAGAGCGAATTTAAGTATTAGACTCGCGATATACTATCTTCAGTAAAAGTAGTAAACTACAAACATATCTTTACAAAATAATATAAATAATCATAGCTCTCATTAAATCATCTTTCATGTAACTATAATAAAACAACCATTCATATACAATTTTAAAACAAACGATAGTAAAATAATTCTCAAAAGTTTACTAGAATGAAAAAAGATAATTTAAACCATAATGTTTTTAGTAAAATTAAATTTAAACCCTTAAATATTTCAAACATTTAAAAAGAATCATAACATTTTGCAAACCTTAAATTTAAACCCAAACTTAATAGCTTTATCATATGTCCCTTAGAAAAATCTATTTTGAACTTTTCATTATTTATTTATGGATCCCCTTACTAGATGTTTATCCCAGCTAAAGAGAGGGCCCTAGAAATACGGTCCCTCTTGCCTCTTAGTAAAGAAGTCTTCATTTATTTAAATAAATGAATGTATTTAGATACCTAATCCAAATCACAACTTGTTTTGAGATCTTCAAAATTTTTATTTTATGTTTTTTTGTTTAGGCTGTTGATTCTTATAATTATCATTAAATTTGTAGTGTCACTAAAGTATTGACGTTCTTATTTACTTTTCATTTTTCAGGGCTATAATGACTCAGAATGAAAGCATGAATTTATATTATGGTGGATACTTTAAGTGAGATCCTAACTTGAGTTGTAAGGTCCTCAAGTTATTTTGATAAAGTTGATCTTAATTTTGTTAGTTATAGATAAATTTGTAAGATGTGGAAGGAACTTGGATACCAATAGGTTGTCAAGAAATAAGTTCTAGTAAGACTTATGTTACATATAAATGTTTTAACTATGGCTTTAGAAGTTTTGACTATGACAAGCAATGATAGGCATAAGGGCCCTGAAGGGGATATTATGTATGATGAAGTTAATGTAGATGCTATTGAAGAAGGAAGTAGTAATGATGGGGATGTAGCCTTTGACGGAAATATTATGCATAATGAAGCTAAAGATGAAGGAGGATATGCTAGAAAGAGTTGAAAGATATTATTGTTAATTACTAAATAGAAATATGGTTTAATGTTAAACAAAAAGTGAGTCTATGAGAATTAGAATAGGCTGTATTAAAGGATGTAGGTAAAAACTGTTTCTAGCATATGGTAGTAAGGATATATATTTCAAAATCAAGATATATAGGTCCAAGCACATACATTTCTTAATACACTAACCTAAAATGACATCATCCAAGTTTTTAAATAAACACTTTAAAGATAGAATTCTAGAAAAGCATAGCATAAATACAGTTAAGTGTTAGTAGTGTGCCCTAGGCCAATGGTCATATGTGACTTTTGTACTGACATTCTGACTTATTAATAATATATTATGAGGTATTCTTTTAAATTTGCATGTATATTGTTTATGTAATGTGATTTACATTCCATGAATAGTATTAGGCTTATGTC
>JANIIA010000005.1:31468723-31479871 GCA_027478495.1 Erythroxylum alaternifolium
TCCTACTTTCACTGATTGACCTCACTTGTACCTGTTTCTAGGGTTTAACCCGTTACATGGAAACGGGATGTTACAATATACATGTAGATTATATAAGAATCGATTTTATTAGGCAAGATATAAACCAATTTTTTTTATAGGTGACTGCTTAGCTAGCCATTGGCTAGGGTACTTATTTTGTTTTGCTTGACATTGTATTGGATCTTATCCAAAGTTTGGTAACACTTGAAACGTCTAAATTTGATAAATCATGATGTGAGATTGTATGGATTAACCACTTTAAAAGGATCTCAGCCTCTATAGTCCTATCATATAGGTCATCTTTCTTCAAGTTACCATATTGACTATCCATGTCTTTTGGTTTCTTTATTTTCATAGTGAATTTGGTATTGTAAAGTGTAGGAATGATTAGATAAATGAACATTGAGTAAAAGAGTCTTATTCTAAGTTTTTTCATACATTTAGTACAAATTAATTAAAATGGACCACTATAATCTCAGTTTTTATATTTAGTACAAATTAATTAAATGGTTGAACAAACCATAATTACATTTTTATGAAATCTTTACTTTATGCATGCAATTACATACATTTTTCAATATTGCTTTCTTAAATCAAACATGTTTCATGAAAGAACACTAATTTTATATATTGTTCATTTTTTTCATGTCAAAGCTTGATTTTCCTTTTGCACGAGAAAATTTTAAACTCCATAATTTGGATCTGTGCTTAACTTGTCATGCATCATCAAGTTATAATGGACTCTAAGAAAATCTTTAATTATTTATTTTCGTATGTATTATGTGAATTATTGAATTGCTTTTGTTGTTTATTATTTTTAAATTTTAACGACATGTTAGTTTCATGATAGCAATAATATGTAAGTTCATTGCTCATGTTTACATATGCTTTACTAATATAATTATTTATTTATGGTTACTAACAACAACGTTGTTTATTATTATAGATCTTCATAATGAAAAAGGGAAGAAGCAAACAAGTGCGACTAAATGTGTTGCACTAGGGTCTATGGCTAACTTTTTGAGAAAGAAGTAGAAGAAGACTTATTCTTACAAACTAAAAGATTCATTTAACTTGTCATATAGAAAGGAAGAACAGTTGGAGGATAGTGAAGAGCAATGCCAATTTATTAAATAAAAGTTACATGTTTTGTCATTTGCTTTAGTAATAGATATGTGTGATTATTGAACTGTTAAATTAGGTTTGCATATAGTTGCCACATTAGCAGTTATTTTAGGTCCTTTTTGTAAGGTGAATGAAATTTTTTTGATATTGATTTAGATTAAAAAATCTTATAACTTTTTTCTTTTCATTTGTTTTAATTGTCAAAAATTTTAATAGAAAGGGATGGACCAATCCTCTAAGAAGAATGGTAGACCACAATCTTTATGTTCTCTAGGTAATGTTGCTGACTTTTTAAGGTGGAAAAAACAAAAGAAACTTGTTTGGAACAACCACAAGTGGAATAAGTAAGTGGAGGGGATGAAATACATGAAAATGTTGTAGAAGGCAAGTAAGGGAAGTGATTGTTCAAAAAGCGTTTTCTTTTCTAAGGTGGCAAGAACTAATAACTAATATTATGGAAACCATATGAAGATGTGGTATAAAATGGATATAATATGAGCATGTATATAGAAGAACTCGCTATTACTCAATACAAAGGTAATCATTTATTATGCTTTTATTAAATGATTTCTCTTATGCATACTAACATTAATAATTATTTTGAATATAGAATTTGTGAAGAAGAAGGTGAGAGGTCCAAATTTGCTTAAGGATGTTCAAGCAAGATCTATGGATCAATGCAAACTAACCTTTTCAATGCTCTCAATTAGGTAGTTGGTCTTGATGAGAAGATGCTTACTGAATTTGCACTTTTCTTAGGTACTGTGGCTCGTAAGCCAAATCTTGCACCTCTAAACCATGTTAATTGGTGTAAAAGTACCAAAGAACCTATTTGTATAGGTGCAGCATTGGTATGCTTGACTTCTCCTTATCCTCACCTTGATTTGCTTTCCTTTTCACCTTTAGTTCTTCCCTATCTTTCTCCCCATGCATCCCATTCATTGCCTTACTTTTAGTTTTTTCAGTAACTAGGGGAATTTTTGTACTTTCCATAAAATCACCTCCTCATGCTAACCATTCTTACCATTTTCAACTACCTTTTATCTGCCCATATTTCTGCAATGCTATTCTTTTCTATTTCTAGCACAATGCCTAACACTCCCACCCAAAATGCATCTGAATTTACACTTTTTCTATCCTCTCCCCCAAACCAAAATCCTCTTCTCTATACCATGTTGCATCCCTTCCATAGAAAACCTGGAAGCAAGTGGTTTGAGACCACCTCACTTCAATGGAAAACTTGCTTTTTACCCTGATCTTGAGACTCTAAAAGAGGAAGCATGTAGTTGGGAGTTTATAGTTGTTAGATTCTTCTTCTATCAATGACCAACATTTCCAATCATACAAAGATAGGCCAACAAACTCTGGAAAAGCAAAGGCTTAAAAAATGTACTACTTTCAGAAGATAACATGATCCTATTCACATTCTCCTCGATCTTTGAAGCTCACAAACTACTTGAAGAGGGTCTATGGCTTCTAGGTAATCAACCTATTTTCTTATAAATTTGGCAGGTCAGTTTGAGACTAGAAACTATCAAGATCCAAAGGATTCCACTTTGAATAAACTTTCATAATGTACCCTAGAGTATTGGACTACCCAGGGGTTAAGTTTCTTAGCTAGCTATATTGGAAGACCTCTTTGCATGGATGAGAATACTGCTAAAAAGAAGAGGATAGGATATGCTAGAATATGTTTCAACATTGAGCTCTCAAAGGATCTTCCAAATGAAATTCTAGTTATGAGATTGGGTAATGACAATAATTTGTGGGAAGACAATGTTGCCATCTCTTACCATTGGAAACCACCTTCTAAATCATAGAGTAAGATTTGGAAAGACATAGGGAAAACCTTTAAAGCTGGAAGTTACCAGGAGCTTATGGGAATTGCAGAGGACAAGCAACATATGGAAGTTATGGATAATCATAATTCTGTAAACACAAATGTAGATGGCATAGAAGAGCAGGAGGGAGTTACTGAGTTGACAACTCATATGCAAAATCCTATAATTGAAATTGCTATTATTAAAGGAACTGAAATGCAAAATGGGGAAAGCTTGAAAACAATTCCTGAGAAAAATGACAAAAACCTAGAAACTATAGAAAATAGGAGAAATGTAGATTCGAAAGACACTAGAAATGTAAAATTAAAGAGGGCAATTAGCCAATAAGCAGCCAGATGCGGTAATCTAGTAGGAATGAATCACTTCTTAGAAGTTAATATAAAGTGCAACAATTCAGAATATGGAATATCATTTGTTACAACTCATAATGAAGCAGATTTTACAATTCCCCATGGAACTCTAAATGACAAATCACCAGCTGAGAAAATCTGTATCAATGAAGTAGAAAGAAGTGAGAATTTTCAAATATTGGAGAGAAAAAGATGGCAAAGGGGCAAGGAGAAAAGCTCCAATGGTTAATATCTATAATATGTCAATTCTAACTTGGAACGCTAGAGGAATAAACTGTCCCTTCATGCTATAAACTTTAAGGGACTTTGTCACTAGAGAGAAACATCTCTTAGTAAACTTACTCGAAACCAGAATAAGGTTAGAAAATGTGGGTAAGTTAAACATTCTTGGCTCTTAATGGAAAATTCTCACAAATCATAATCACTATGGTTTTGGAAGAATCATCATCTGCTACAAAAATGATGAGATTAAAGTGGACTTACTAGATTCTACAAATCAAGCAATGCATCTTCAATCTTCTTTTCATAGGAGAATATTAAGATGAAAATATCTTTCATATATGTGAGCAATTTTGGAATTTAGAGAAGCTATTTATGGAACGACCTCAAAATTGTCAACAATAGCATCACCAAACCATGGATGATATTTGGGGATTTCAACCCAATCCTATATAGATCAAAACTTAAGTTCACTACAATTTTAGAAACTACTTAACAAATTTCAAACAATGTGTTCAAGACATAGGGGTGACAGACCTCAAATATATGGGACAAACATTCACTTGGTCTAATAAACAAAGTTCAGATTGGTACATCAGGCAGAAGTTGGATCGCGCACTAGTCAATGATATTTGGCTAAATCAATTTCCCATCAACATTGCCAAATTCAAAGACCCATTATTCTCATATCATACTCTAACTATAGCAAAGAACTACTTCCAAAAAAATGTCAAACATTACCCCTTCAGGTTCAATAATTACCTAGTCAATGAATCAAGTTTCCTAGAGGCCTACAAAAGGGGGCAAACTACTCTTGTAAGGGAACCAAGCAATTTAGTTATGTTCAAAGACTGAAGACCATAAAAAATGGGCTCAAGCTATTAAATTCATTGAAAGGATCCACCATTCTGCTATAAACTCCATTATAGAGGAACTCGAAGATATTCAAAACAAGATAGCCTCTAAATCAAATGATCATCTGCTATTGGATACACAGAAACTAGCACTCTTTAAATACATGCAAGCTATTAAAAATCTTAGTTCTCTGTTACAACAAAGAGTTAGTGTGAATTAACTTAAGGATGGTGACAACTGCTTAAGTTTCTTTTTCAATTTTATTCTAGCAAGGCAAAATTACAACAAAATTTACTCTATCACCTTTAAAGAGGGTTTAACACTTTGGAAATACCAAGACATTCAAGATAAAACTATAAGGTACTTTGATTCTCTCCTTGAGACTCATAGTCCTTTAATTGTTTCACTTAATGATTTTACAAAGTCACCCTGAAGCAAGTATCTCCTTAGGATTTGGATTTTCTAACTAAACCTATGAAAGATAATGAAACTGAGAAGTATTTTTGGAATGGATGGTATAAAGGCCCCAGGGCTTGATGGTCTTAGTAGTTATTTCTTCCAAAAATTCTAGAACATCACTGGGAATTTTATGAAAAAAATAATCTATGAGTTCTTAACAAAGGGGGTACTCCTCAAGGAAATTAATAAAACTTTTCTTTGCTTGATCCCTAAAGGTTTTAACCCCTCAAACTTTGGAAATTTCAGACTTATATCCTACACCAATTTCCTATATAAAATTATCTCTAAAATCCTTGCAACTAGACTGAAGAAAGTAATTACCCCTCTTATTAATGAGAACCAGAGTGCCTTTTTGAGTGAAAAAATTGGAGATAATGTTATCATAGTATGAAAACTCCTAAAGGGATAATCTAGATCTAATTAATCTCCCAATTTCACCATGAAAATAGGTTTTCACAAAGCTTTTGACAGTATAAGCTAGGATTTTTTAATAGAAAATGCTAAAAGCTTACGAGTTTCCAAATGTCTTCGTTAAATGGTTAAAAAAATGCATCTTCTCTACTAAATTATTTGTGATGATCAATGGGAGTCCTACCAAGTTCTTCAAGGCTACTAGAGGTCTTAGATAAGAGTTCCTTTATCCTCCTATCTCTTCATTCTTTGTATAGAGATTCTCAACTTAATCATTAAACAATAAGTGAATCTCAACTCCGAATTCAGGCATCATTCAAAATGCAAAAATATTGGCTTAACTAACCTTTGTTTTGTAGATGATCATCAAACAAGAAGTGAATCTCAACTCCAAATTCAAGTATCACTTAAGATTGGCTTAACTAACCTTTGTTTTGTAGATGATCTCCTCTTATTTTGCAAGGCCAAGCTGGACTCCATTCAAACATTTATAAGGGCTCTTGATAAATTCAAAAGCTTTTCTGTACTGCATATCAACGTAAAAAGAGTCACTTCCTTTTCTCCAAAAGTGCCAATATATTGGAACCCCTTATTGCACAAACTACTGGAATGCAATCAAAATGCCCTCCACTCATGTATCTGGGATGACCTGTGACAACCGAAAGACAAATTCATGGAATGCACATATCTTATTAAAAGAATTCAGAAAATGATTAACTCTTGGGTTAACAAATATCTTTCCTATATGGGTAAGGTAAAACTCATAAAATCAATACTCAACTCTTTGCATATATATTGGAGTTCCCACATATTCCTATCCCAAAACATCATCAAATCGATAAAAAGTTTGCTCAAAAACTTTCTATGGAGTCATCTGGACGGTACAAAAAGTGCAGCTAAAGTAAAATGTCTTGATATATGCCTCCCCAAAGATGGGGGGGACTAAACATCTCTTCAATCAAAGCTACAAACTGTGCATTAATTCTCAAAAGATTTTGGTGGATATTAATAGATAAATGCTGACTGTGGATCAAATGGTTACACTCATATTTCCTCTAAGGTAGATGTATATGGGAAATTGGAAAAAGTTCCTCACACTCACACTTCCTAAACCAATTACTAAAGCAAAGGGATATAGTACAAGATGATGTTAAGTTTGACAATTGGTCAGGCTAAGGACAACTCCTGCATTCTTTTCACACATCAAGGATCTCACCTATCTCATCACTCCACACTAAGTTCATCTTAGTGATTAATGATAACTCCTGATAGCTTCCTTATAGGTTGAGACGTTTTTAACGTACATACCTCCCCAACTCAAACTCTCCTGACATTTTCTATTGGAAAGACTACCCAGTCCATAAACTCGCCAATAAAACCACCAAAAACCTCTTGAGAAGAAGATGTTTCAAGGTTGATTATTACAAGATTGTTTAGAGCAAGGCCTTAACTCTAAAAATTTCCTTTATTTTGTGGCTAACAATTCAAAATAAACTTAAAACCACTAACAGAATGCCTTACCTATAAGCTGATAAAACTTGTCCAATGTGTCGGATGCATGAGAAAACAGGGGACCATATTCTCTTCACATGTCCATTCAATAATGGCATATGGGAATATGTCACTAGAAAATGTCTATGGCTTGATCCAAGGAACTCCCTCACTGATATTACACAAAGATTGTCTAATCAGTTAGCTTATTCAAAATCCGATAAGTTGATTTACTTCCTTGCTTTGGGGCTTTATGTATATACACTATGGAGAGAAAGGAACTTCAAAAAAATTTCCAACAAAAGCTTACCAATGGACTCCCTAAACTCACAAGTCATCAAATAAATTAAAAAGTTGATGATGTTGAAGAATCTTAATCAGAATTGCAATGTAAACATCCTATCTTCTTTAAATATTTGAACTTCTGAATTTTTGAACTTCTAATGAAATGCTTATTCGTTTTGTCTCTAGTCCTTGTAAGATTGCAAGAATTTTATAGGGGTACACCCTTAAGTAATCTGTCTTATTTGTAATACTTTCATTATTTAATTAAGTATCAATTTTCTTTTCAAAAAAATTGTAGCTTGCAACTTATAAAAAAAAGCCTGGAAAAGTATACAAGCAATCTATTAAAGCTATAAGGGAGAAAAATATGAGTAATGTTTTCTTGTAATAATTTTCTATATTGTTGTTACTTTTGTTGAGAAGCCTAGATTTATTACTTATTACATATGTTTCTGATTCCATTTCATTTATTTTTTTTATATTGTTGATTTGTTCTTTTTGTCAAAATAAGTTATTTCTAGTATAACTAGAATTATAGTAGGTTTTTAAATCATATATGGTGTTTGCATTCATTAATATGATTGTAACTTTTCTTTTGTAGGCTAGTATTAAAGAAGTGCAAAAGAAAAATTATAGTCAAAAGCTTGATGAACTTGTGGCTGATATAGGAGTGATAAGTCTTGAACATAATAAAATTTTTAAAACGAATGTGAAGCATTTAGCAAGAAAGAAAATAATATGGTGATTGAAGCCTTGTACAAAGTTCCCAGTGAGTATTTGTAGTCCATCAAGAATGCATTAGAAGAAGAGATAAGCCAAAAAGTAGAAGTTGAAAAGGAGAGAATGAGAAAGGAATTAGAACAAAAGAACGATGAACACATGGAAATGAAAAGGCAACTAGAACAAGATAAAGTTAGTAGAGAATAAATGATAAAAGAAATATTCTCCCTCATTCAATCTCAGCTTGGGCAAGCTAACACCACTGTTATTGTACATTATCTTATTATCTTTTCTGTTGAGATTAGTTGCTTATGTTTAAGCTTTCTGAATTTGTTCATAGAAATAATTGAATCATTGTGCTATTAGTTTTTGGACTATATTATTTGTCTTGGTTAAATTGAGGTTACAATAAAATAGTTAGTATTTCATTCTTTAGATATATCAACCTGTTTATGAGAATAGTAATTCTACAATTATAATTTACTTCTTTCTTTTCTTTTTTTTAGGAAGGTGATGATTAGCAGTGGATAAGGAAGTATTCGGTGAAAGATTTGGAGTACCCATACATATTGGTTTTGTTTAGTATTTTGATTAATTCACTTACATTCCACAAAAATGTAGGAAGATAATACAGGTGAATATTGTAGCTAGTGATTTTTTGCTTTTCTATTTTGAATGTATTAAAAGTTGAATTTTACAAATCCTTATGAACTATGTAGCATATATAAGTGCAATTTTTTTGTTATTTACATTTGATAGTACGTCCACAATTAAGACATACATTAATGTAAATATACGGCTTTTAATATATGGATGTTGCTTACTTAATGAAAAGAGTTTACTTTTATATCAATATGTATATGGATGTCGACTACTTAATGACAAGAGTTTACTTTTATAATAATATATTATTGGTAATGAAAAAATAAATTGAAACAAATTTTGGTCTAAAAAATCACTTTATTATTTTATAAAGACTTAAATTGTTACAAAACTTGAAGCAACATTATTCATTTTGTCGCGTAATTAAAATTTTTTGTTGCCTTATATTTGTAAGAGTGCTACTTTATTTAACAGTTTGAATTATGTTGCCTTAATAAAAAGCCAACAATAATTACAATTATAATTATACTTTTGCCTTTTGACTAAAGCTCTTTTTACTATAATAATTGTTCCTGTTACGATGAAAGATGTGAATATGATTACCATTAAACATTAACAGATGGACTGACAACCCGAATTATGAATACAATACCAAGCCAACACCTCACTGGAACTTTATTTAGTACAAAAGAGCCAGCTCAAGCTTATTAAAGTAAACTTCAATGAGAGATCTTAATCCGAACATGGGGATTATCTTGTAGTCAGTGACATCAGATGCGAAAATGATTTTAGCCCATTCTTTTTGGTTCCTTCCTTGGCCAGTAGCTAACACCATCATCAGCATATCAAACTGGAGTTGTGTTTCGATTGATTCTTCGTCATAAAGTTCCTGGTTCCCCATAACCATATCTATGATTATAAGCTTTCCTCCTTCCCTTCCCTAAAATAGCTTCCTTGCACTTCTCAAGTATCTTTACACATTCTTCCTCATTCCAGTCATGAAGAATACTGATCATCATTAATAAATAATCATCAAAGGATCATCTAATTTGCAGTTTACAAAATTGGTCACGTTTATTACAAAAGAAAATGACAGCGTGCCATATATATATATATATATACCTTCAATAGAATTGCATGAGCAGGAGGAATTGCTTGAAACATGTCTCCTCCTACGTTGATGTAGATATCGGATATTTTCAATTTTTAGGGTATCCAAGAAAGGACAATCTCATATAATATAATGAGACCTTTTAAAAAACTTGATAATTTTGATTTTTAAAAAAAATGCTAACTATACCAATTAAAAATATGAACACGCAATCCAAATTCTCTACAGCTTTATTAATAATAATCTTTTAGTTAGGGTGTGGATGACTTAAAGGCGTCTTCTCATAATTAGGACCCTCCTAGAATACTTCATGGGATAACCAAAGAAAAAAGAAAAATGATAGAATTTATATGAATTAGTTTGGTGGAGTTGATGCTCTATGTATTGAATTGGCATATGTTATCTTATTGGAGAACCTCAAACATACACATTTGCCCTCTCGACCACGGAAAGTACTGTTGCTCCTGCTGCTTTTGTAAGGAGTACGATAAGCCATATTCTTCTTTAAATAAATTATATGTGTTTAGATTAAAAACTGTTATAACAAGTTGAATAACATATACTCTAATTTAATAGGTAATTTATATAAAAAACTATAACTAAAATTGACCAAGATACTACTGACTATTACAACTACAATAGGATATGGCATACTTCTATGATAGATGTTGATATTCCACTCAATACTAAAAATAATAAAATTTGATTAAAAACTAGAATTAAACTCTGTGCCTTGTCCTTTTTTATTTTTGAAATATTAGGTCTTATTTAATTATTATTTTAAATTATATATATATATATATATCTTTATTTATATTTTATTTGTATTAGATAATTATCAATTATTATACAAATTTAAACCAATTTAGTAAGTTTCATGCTCTATAAAGATTATTGAATAAGAAAAAGAATAACTCTATGTTAAATAGTCATACTCTATAAAAAAAAGTTGAACAACGGAATATATTTAAATTTAAAATCATTTATATATTAAGAATTCAAATTATTTAGAAAATTATAAATCCTAATTTATCATAAATTTTAATAAAATATTAAGCAAAATATTTATTTACGTATTCATAATCAAATATAAATTTTAAGTTCAAATCAAAATAATCACTACAACAAAACTAACTTTTAACTATGTTTTTTTTACAACGATTTGAAAATCACCTCCAAAGACATACCTTTAGACACGATTATGCAAAAAGTTGTGAAAAGCTGGACTTTTGGTGATAAATTTTGAAATCATAGCTAATAGTCAACTTTTGGCGATGATCTCAAAATTCAACACCAAAAGTCTAGCTTTTCGCGACGTTTTACAGAATCGTCGCTAAATACATGTCTTTGGCGACAATTTATGTTAATCGTGGCAAAAGGCGTGACCTTTTGTAACTGTTTAACAATTTTGTCGCCAAATATAGCACATTTTGTGACTATTGTTATAATCATTGCAAAAAACTGGACTTTTGGTAATGAATTTTTTAAATCGCTATCCAAAGTTGAAATAATTACAAATTTGAGTTAATGGATTCAAACTCTATACATTTGTTTAAATTTATGATTTTATACACACATTGTAACACCCCATTATCCTAGGGTACGCACCGGGACGCCCGTAGGTCATTCCGACACATATCCTAAGATAAGGGAGCGC
>JANIIA010000005.1:31481677-31495073 GCA_027478495.1 Erythroxylum alaternifolium
GTTCTCAAAACATTGCAATCATTTAATTTATTTAGATCATATGGATATGCTATATTATGAGACTCAATTTCATTTCTTTCATTGTTGTGACTGTGTGCCTTTTTCACTGTCTCATATCCGTTATGGATACTTGGTTCTTTCTTACTGTCCTTTATCCGTTGGGAATACAGGCCTCTTTGTACACATTGAGCCTTAGGCTCTAATCACGAATGTCTGAGCTTTAAGCTCTTTTTCACTGGCAACATCAGTCACAACTCCCTTTATATTTCATGCATTGGAATGAAATGCATTCCTCAATTTAAAACATCACATTTGATCAATTACATTTGCATTCATGTTCTTGTTCACAATAATCATTGGACTAGGTTTGGCATGAACATTCAAGTTGAGAACCATGTAGCTAATCTCATTCACATACAAGTAACACTTCCAATGTTTTAATCATGTAGCAAAACTCCTCAGACATTTCAACGTTTGTGAAGATACCTTTATCTGATTTGGCCTACATTAATACAATTTATTTGATAACAACAGGATATGATTTCTGTCATGGGTAGTGTTATAGCCTGAGCCAAAACTCAATTTCAAGCCAGATTTTGAAATTCTTAAAGAGATAATTAAAATTTAACTTCTTCAATAAGGTTGTATACATCTGTCTCTAGTTTAATCTAAATTAAGAATCAACTCATTTGAAAATCTACAGATCAAGATATAATCAAAATACCAAAGTATGTTCAATGAAAATTCTCCAGTTCATAACATTCCAGCACATTTCCTCTTTTTCATCCTAAATCCATTAATCAAATCTTTTTTGAATGAATCCAGATGGCTCTAAATTTTCATTGTGAGGAAGAACAATGTGTTAGGAATCTATTGGTTTAAGTTTTAAGTCATTTGGAGGTTGGATGAAAAAGTTATAGCCAAAGGACTCGAAGCTGTTCAGTAAAAATATTCTAGTTCATATGTAGACTTCAAAAACCAAAATCAGACACGCAAACCATCACCTTCTTCCTCTCTCTACTGCAATTTTGTTTTCAACAATTCTTAATAGAATCTATAACCTATTTTTCTCATCTTTTTGCAGTTAACAACTTTACAAACTTTCATCTCAACTCATCTCAACACAAACAAATCAAAAATCCAAGATTTAACCATAAAATTCAAAACTGGCACCCCTCACGCATTTTCCTTATTTTCTGCAATTTTCTCCATATTTCTGTACTTATTCATTCTCACTACCAAATTTGTTTCTTCCCATATCACTCATGCATTAAAGTGTCATCAAATGTTGTTTATGAAAAACTTAGTTGATTTATAAAATTCCAGCTCAAAAATTTCAGATTTTCTAATCCTCCCATGCAAACAAACATCAATACAAACATATAATCATCTTCAGCTAATTCTCCAGCAATTGAGAGTCAGAAGCCAAATACACAAACATGCATAACAAGTAGTTTTAGTGATGAATGAAAAGAACAAGGAAAAGAGTGTTAGTGTTGGTGTTTTCAGTGGTGAAGAAGAGATATGAGCTACAAAAAATTTTCTCCAACTGACAAGATGATTGCGTGGGTGGATAACTCAATGGCACATGGCAACCATGCATGTGGGCCATTTGTCACTCTCCCATTTGTCTTTTTCTTTTTTTCAAAATATCTCAAAATTTTCAAAAATTCTTTAAATTCACCAAAAATTTTGAAAAAATCATAATACTCTCCAAATAAACTTTCAACACAAATAATCCACAATTCACATTTTAATCATATTTATAAATCAATTATACCTAGAAAATGTCAATGAACTCATGTACAATTATTTCAAGAATATCTACACATTTCACATATTTAAATATACCACACGATGTATGAAATGCACTTCTAATTTCTCAGTATACACTATTCCGAGGTCCTAGCCCCTAACATGGGATATTGTGACGTTACAATTAAGGTTACCAGTAATGTTCTACTTACAAAGAGGATATGGAGACTATTCCATAATAAAGAATCATTATGGGAAAAATGGATACATGAGAAAATTTTGAAAGGACCAAGTCTCTAGATAGCTACACCTGCATCCAATATTTCTTTGTTGGCCAACTACACTCTAAACCTAAAGGAGAAGATGAGAGAGATGATGAAACAAAAAATTGAGAGTGGGGAACAAACAAGTCTTTGGTTTGACAACCGGGCAGAAATAAGACCTTTGCATCTTCATCCTTTATATCCCTCCTTACACCATATCTTACCCATTAAAACAAAAGTAGAGGTGATGAATTAAAACAACCAACGGATATATCCTACAAGGGTTTAGAAATATTAATTCAAAATTTTCGAAGATATTCAACAAATCAATCTTTGATGGACATAATTGTCTAATTTAAAGAGCCATCATTCAAGTTCACAACCAATTCTTGTAGGAAAATCTTCAAGGAGTAAAGAGAAGAAATTAAAAGGCATAAACTTCTATGGTTCAAGCATCATATACGCCGGTACTGCTTCTTCCTCTAGCTTGTAATAAATAATCAAATGCCTTGGCAAAGCACTAGTTTATGCATACTATGCAATTCCCAAGTAGAAATAAGGGATCACGTCCTATTCCAATGTCATACTCCTCTAATGTCTGGAGAAGTATTATACGTAAATGCGATGTCCACACTCAGTGGAGCACCATAGATGATCTACTTGAATGGTCCCTAACATCTACCTTAATATAACAATTGTAAAACTAGCAATAAGAAATATGGTGTATGTAAAGCCCAATCATTAATATAACTTACCAACAACCTAGCCCAATCTACAACCTTTAAACATGTAGAAAAGAACCAGATTATGAAAATTAGATGATAACATACAAAAATCACATTTTTTTCTTCATCTTTCTCTCAAATTTTCTAGCTAGTAAGTGTCTAGATCACCATTCTTTCTCTTGCATGTCACACTTCCTTCATAGGCTTCCCTCAATGTGTTTGTTTTGCAGAAAAATTGGAGGGAGTTGTGGTGGTTAACAACATCAAAAGTCCTCACATTTAAATAAAATTCTAGCACCCATTTTTATGTCTTTTTGTGTGATTTTGATCATCCTACACTAGATTGTAGTTGGTTTGCATCTTGTTGTTGATTAGGACAATAATTGAAATTGCATGAACGGATAAAAAGGGAGAAATTTTGGCTGGAAAATAATGAACGAAGAAGAGGGAAGGGAGAAGATGATGACTTTGTTTTGAAAATTTAAGTTGCATGTAAGGGCAGAATGGGAAGTGTAGAAAGCTAAGGGTAAATATGGAATTTTGTTATAAGAAAGGCATTTTTGATATTAATTGAAATGGAGGAGGGTAAAATGGACTTTTAATTAATTAAGGGTATTTTAGTAATTATATGGTTAGGTTAGTAAGGATATTATTTTTATAATTAAGAATAAATTGGAAGAGATAATAATGTTAGATTATTAGTGTAATTGGGTAAGGAATTTTTGGTAAATTAGTCTAATAAAATTTTGTAAATTTTAAGTCCAAAAGTCCGATTAAGGAGAAATTGAGATTATCAATTAGTTTAGTCCGAAACTGAGGCAAGGATAACATTGGACTTTACTATTAAAATTAAGTACCGTTTGGTTATTAACAAATTATATTTTGAATTGGTCATTAATTTAATTAATGATTAATAATTACCTATATGAATTATGTTTATTTTATTTCATTAATATGTAATCAAGGTACAAGGTGTTTCGTGATTGTAATTTGTTATACATATTTTTAAGATGTATTACTTGTTAAATTGATGAGAAATGTGTTAATTAAATAGAGATTGGTGGATAATAATTTGTGAATAAATGGTGAAAATCAAGAATCAGTAGCTTTCCTAAGATAAGCTACATTTGATAGTCTTAGATGGATAGGATGAGTTGATATGAGTGAGTGGTGGTTACGTATCTATCCGTGGAGCAGATACCGAGGCATCCTAAGTCTCGGGGATGTCCTGTGTTGATGACTAGGTACCGAAGTGGTACCGAAATATCCTAAGTCTCGAGGATATCCTGTGTCAATGGATATGTATTGAAGTAGTATCGAGGTAAAGATTGAGAAATTAAGATACCATGTGCTGATATTTATACATTTAATTACATTTCCATTGATGAGAGACTATGATGAGATGAGCTAGCAGATCATTAGATGTACGTCTACTAGGTTAAGTTGGGCCTAGGCAATTTAGTTAAATATTGGAATAAAGCATAAATGACAGTTAAAATTAATATTGGTGTTAATCATAATTTGGAAAAAATTTTGAGATGTTTTTTAACTGTTTAGATTATATTGACGACTTTTGTGTATATAGTATTATATGTTTGATTAAATCGATTGACTAAGTATGATAATTAACTATTGAGTTACTTGGTTTTAAGGGTAAGGTCGATTATCTTTATTTAGCAGCTCACCCCTTGCCATTTTATTTTTTCAAGAGATCGAGTGATTGCTGATAACCCCAGAGTAAAGGACTGACCGAGTGGAGTTTAGGTGGGGCCAATAGATTAGTTATGTTAAGCTTTTGGAATGTATGTTTTTTTAAAATGTGACAGCTCTAGTAGTTGTGTTATGTAGAATATTTTTGTATCTACAAATAATCCTCTTTTTATGAACTAATGAGGAATTTGATTATTAATGATATGTTTTGGGAACTATTTGGTTAATTATGGTTTAAGAATTTTGGGAGTGTTATATTGGGTGGTATCATAGCAGGTTTACATTTCTAGGGATGTATTGAGGAAAAAAATTAATGATGTGTTCTTATCTCTTTTAAGATGGCTTCGGGAGAGGATAATGCTGACCCTGAGTTACCTGGGGATTCAGGGAGTTTAATGTGTGCCCTAGATGTGTTAGATCAGGGGGATGCCCAAGCAAATATGGTAGGAGGAGAGGTGCCAATGTCACCATAGATGATGCAATTATTTCAGATGAAGCAGCAGGCTATCACTGTGACTCCAAATTGAGATGATTCTGGGGTAGATCGAAACTATAAGTGGATCCGTAAGATGGGTGCATTAGAGTTTTGAGGTACTACAGATCTTGAGGAGGCTGAGACATGGTAGGAGCAAACAGAGATAATTTTAAATCGTCTAGAGTGTACATTAGAAAGAAAGTTGCAGTATATTTTTTCCTTATTCCAGGGCAATGCACTGACTTGGTGGAAGTCAGTGAAGAGATCCTATAAGACCTGAGAGATGACTTCGAAGGAGTTCAAGAGAGGGTTCAGAGATAAATAAGCTCCGTGGATATATCAGGATAGAAAGAAGATGGAGTTCATGAGTTTGGTTCAGACAGAGGATATGTCAATGGCAAATTATAAGGCCCGCTTTGCAACCTTGTCTAAGTATGCATTGAAGGTTGTGGCAAATCTTGAAGACAGATGTTACAGATTTGAGCAAGGTCTGAGGACAAATATTCCTTTGAGATTGGGAGTTGCTACTTCTGACTTCGAGAAGTTACTAGAGACTACACTTAGAGTGGAGGATGTAATAGAATAAGGTAAAAGGAGGAGAGAGTTAAAGAGGAGATCACAGAGTCATCATGGAGAGGGAGTCGGTCTGTTAAGAGGGGAGTTACTCATTTATGGTATATTGGGGCTGGGGATCTAGGAGAGTCGATGCCACATCTAACAGGCGTGGTAGTTTCTATTGGTTTGGTAGAGGAATTGGTAGGGATTCAGGACAGCATAGCACTACCAGTGCACCCTCAGTTAGATCCAACAAAGGGGCTAGTCAAAGGCTCAGGGGATCTTTTACTAGAGGAGTTATAGGATATCTCAGTTGTGCTACCTGAGGGAGATTTCACAGAGGACCATGTTGGAGTCCTGTTAGGATCAGTTAGGCATGTTATATTTGTGAGAGTTTTTCGACAATAGGGAGGAGTTTAGGAGTGAGGGTAGAGGAGACAATTTAGGGTCAGAGTGGTGTCTTTGGTTCAGGCAGAGGTTCAGGTAGAACTGGTAGTAGAGGTCGTGGTAAAGGAGTTAGACGTGGATTAATAGTGGGTATGAATACTAGTGGGACATCTTTAACTCAGATCCAAACTCAAGCGAGGATATACCATATGACAAGGAAGGAGCACCTACAACCAATGATGTTATTTCCGGTATGATTTCATTATTTGATATTAATGATTATTTGTTAGTAAACCTAGAATCTACGTACTCTTACATTTCTTTAGAGTTTTCCTTTAGATTTCCTGGGGAGATTAGTCCTTTAAGATATAACCTAAGAATTTCGTTACCAATAGTAAACTGCGTGATAGTAAATAGTGTAAGAAGGGAAACGCCAGTTAGGATTGGTGGAGTGGAACTACCAACTGACTTGATAGTGATGGATTTAAGGGATTTTGATGTGATTCTCCAGATTGATTGGTTAGCACAACATCGAGCTATAATAGATTGTTATGCGAAGGAGGTAATGATAGAGTCTTTGGGTAACTCAAAAGTGATATTTATGGGGGATCGTAGAGTGGTTCTAATATATGTGATCTCGACTATGACTGCTAGACGGTTGATATTGGTTGGATGTGAGGCATATCTAGTTCGTATTATAGATATGAGGAAGGTGAGTCTTAGATTAGAGGCTATTCATATGATAAGGGAATTTTCAGATGTATTCTTAGATGATTTACCCGATTTACTACCTCAACGAGAGATAAATTTCACCATTGAGACTATGCTTGGAGTGGCACCGATTTCTATTGCACCTTACAGGATGACTAGTGTTGAGTTAAATAAGTTAAAAAGGCAGTTAGAGGAATTATTAAAAAAGGATTTTATTAGACCGAGCACATCACCATTGGGAGCTCCAGTGTTGTTTGTGAAGAAAAAAGATGGCAGTATGAGACTATGCATGGATTACCGACAGTTAAACAAGGTGATAGTGAAGAATAAGCATCCGTTGCTGAGGATCGATGATCTTTTGGATCAGCTGAGGGGAGCCGTTATATTTTCCAAGATTGGTTTAAGATAGGGATATTGGCAGTTAAGGATAGCTGAGCCAATTATTTCCAAGATAACTTTTCGTACTCAGTATGGCCATTATGAGTTCCTAGTGATGCCTTTCATATTGACTAATGCACCAACTACATTTGTGGCATTGATGAACAGGACTTTTTAGGAGTATCTGGATTAGTTTGTGATAGTGTTCATTGATGATATATTGCTATATTCAAGGAGTAAAGAGGAGCATGAGGAACATTTGAGCATTATATTATAGATTGAGGGAGAGACAGTTGTATGTGAAGTTGAGTAAGTTTGAGTTTTGGATGGAGTGTGTAGTTTTCCTTGGACATGTGGTGTCTTGAGAGGGAGTGATGCCTGATCCTGCTAATGTTAGGGCAATTATGGAGTGGGAACTGCCTAGAAATGTATTAGAGAGAACGAGTTTTCTAAGATTTGTTGGGTATTATCAGAGATTTGTAGAGGAATTTTTGATAATAACTAGCCCGTTAACCAAACTGTTGAAGAAATGAGTTTAGTTTGAGTGGAACAATCAGTGTCAGGAGTGTTTTGAGGAGTTTAAACAGAGATTAACTTCCAGCGCAATTTTGTTGTTACCCTTATCTGGTGGAGGTTTTGAGGTATGTACTGATGCTTCGAGGATAGGTTTAGGGTGTGTACTAATGCAACATAGAAAGGTGATAGCTTATGCCTCTTACCAGTTGAGATTGCATAGGTTGAATTATCGCACCCATGATCTGGAGTTAGCAGCAATATGCTCTTAAGATTTGGAGACATTGTTTGTATGGAGAGACATTCTAAATCTGTACAGATCACAAGAGCCTCAAGCAAATTTTAACTCAGAGGGAGTTAAACTTAAGGCAGAGAAGATGAATTGAGTTGCTGAAGGATTATGATTGTACTATTGATTACCATTCGGAGAAGGCTAATGTAACGACAAATGCTTTGAGTAGGAAAAGCTCTAGCATAATGGCCAGTTTGAGTGGACACGATATGATGCCATTGGTGGAGTTGAGGGCATTAGATACGAAATCGGAGATTGATTATTTGAGTGGCTTATTGGCAATGATATAGGTCCAACCAAATTTGACAGAAAGGATCAGAGAGGCATAAGTTTGGGATTCTTATCTGATGCGGATGACGGAGAGAGTGTAACAAAATAGGAGGACTAACTTTTTAGTAAGAGCAGATGGAACGTTAGTGATTGGGAGGCGAGTTTGTGTATCGAATGTAGGTGGATTACGAGAGGATACTTTAAAGGAAGCTCACAATGCATCATACGCGATGCATCCGGGTACTACAAAAATGTATCGAAACATAAGACCTTATTACTGGTGGCCAGTTTGTGTCAAGGTGTTTAACCTATGAGTAGGTTAAGGCAAAAAACCAGGGCCCAACAGGGAAATTAAGACCCTTAGTCATTCCATCATAGAAGTGGGAGAAATTTTTGATGGATTTTGTGGTAGCGTTACTGAGGACTAGACGTAGACATGACTCAGTTTGGGTGAATATGGATAGGGTGACTAAATCAGCTCATTTCTTACCTATATAGTAGACAAACTCATCGAACAAGCTTGCCAAGTTGTATGTTGATGAGATTGTGAGATTACGCGGGTTCTACAGTTTATTGTATCATATCAAGATCCACGATTTACTTCTCGATTTTGAAGGAGTTTACAGATAACTTTGAGGACTATATTGAATTTGAGCACTGTATTTCACCCTCAATCAGATGGACAGTCGGAGCGTAGGATTCAAATATTGGAGGATATGATGAGAGCTTACATGCTAAACTTTGAGGGAGAATGGGATAGATATTTACCTTTGATAGAGTTTGCTTATAACAATAGTTATCACTCTAGCATCGGTATGGCACCATTTGAGGCATTATATGGCCGACGGTGTAGAGATCTGATATATTGGGATATGGAGGGAGCCAAATTATTAGAGGGGCTAGAGTTGGATCAAGAGACAATGGAGAAAATAAATGTGGTAAAGCAATGCTTAAAGGCAGCTCAGGATTGGCAAAAGAAATATGTTAATCAACATCATCGAGAGATGGGGTATAATGTTGGAGATACGGTATTTCTTCGGGTATCACCTTGGAGGGGAATTATGAGTTTTGGTAAGAGAGGGAAGTTAAGTCTGAGATATATTGGGCCATATGAAATTGTACAACGTATGGGGTCAATAGCTTATAGATTATCATTATCACCATAATTATTACAGATTCATGATGTGTTCCATGTGTTAATGTTGAGACGATACCGATCGGATCCTAGTCATGTTATATCGAGGCATGAGATTGAATTTACAAATGAACTAACTTATAAGGAGGAGCCTGTGGAGATATTGGATAGAAAAATTAGAAAATTAAGGAGGAGGAAGGTTCCGATGGTGCGAGTTTTGTGGAGTCATCATCGTTCTCTAAGAGAGGCGACTTAGGAGGTAGAGGATGAAGTTCGACATCAATATCCTTATTTATTTAGATTCTCATGTACGTAATTTAATTTCGAGGACGAAATTCTTTTAAAAAGGGGATATCTATAAAGCCCAATCATTAATATAACTTACAGATAACTTAACCCAACCCATAACCCTTAAACATGTATAAAAGAACCAGAATCTAGAAATTAGATGATAACATATGAAAATCACTTTTTTCTTCATCTTTCTCTCAAATTTTCTAGCTGGTAAGTGTCTAGATTACCGTTCTTTCTCTTGCATGTAAAACTTTCTTCATAGGATTCCCTCAATGTGTTTGTTTTGCAAAAAGGTTGGAGGGTGTTGTGGTAGTTAACAACATCAAAAGTCCTCACATTTAGGTAAAATTCCAGCAACCATTTTTATGTCTTTTGTGTGATTTTGATCATCCTGCACTAGATTGTAGTTGGTTTTCATGTTATGGTTGATTAGGACAACAATTGAAGTTGCATGAAGGGATAGAAGGGAGAAAGGTGGCTGGAAAATAATGAAAGAAGAAAAGAGAGAAAAAGATGGGAGGGAGAAGATGATAACTTGTTTTGAAAATTTAAGTTGCACGTAAAGGTAGAATGGGAAGTGTAGAAAGTTAAGGGTAAATGTGAAATTTTGTTGTAAGAAGGGCATTTTTGATATTAATTGAAATAGAGGAGGGTAAAATGGACTTTTAATTAATTAAGAGTATTTTAGTAATTATGGAGGTTAGGTTAGCAAGGATATTATTTTTATAATTAAGAATAAATTGGAAGAGAGAATAATATTGGATTATTAGTGTAATTGGGTAAGGATTAGTCTAATAAAATTTTGAAAATTCTAGGTTCAAACGTCTGATTACGGAGAAATTGGAATTATCAATTAGTTGAATCTGAAACCGAGGTAAGGATAACCTTGGACTTTACTCTTAAAATTAAGTACCTTTTGGTTATTAATAAATTATCTTTTGAATTGGTCATTAATTTAATTAATGATTAATAATTACCTACATGAATTATGTTTATTTTATTTCATTAATAAGTAATCAAAGTACAAGGTGTTTTGTGATTTTAATTTGTTATGCATATTTTAAGGTGTATTACCTGTTAAATTGATGGGAAATGTGTTAAATTAAATAGAGATTGGTGGATAATAATTGGTGAAAATCAAGAATCAGTAGCTTGCCTAAGATAGGCTACATTTGATGGTCTAGACAGATAGGATGAGTTGATATGAGTGAGTGGTGGTTAGGTATCTATCCGTGGAGCAGATATCGGGGCATCCTGAGTCTCAGGGATGTCCTGTGCTAATGACTAGGTATCGAAGTGGTACCAAAATATCCTGAGTCCCGGGGATATCTTGTGTTAATAGCTAGGTACTAGAGTAGTACCAGGGTGAAGATTGAGAAATTAAGTTACCCTGTGCTGATCTTTATACATTTAATTACATTTCCACTTATGAGAGATTATGATGAGATGAGTCAGCAGACCATTGGATGTACACCTACTAGGTTTTGTTGGCCATGTAATTCAGTTAAATATTGGAATAAAGCATAAATGATAGTTAAAATTAATATTTGTGTTAGTCATAATTTGGCAAAATTTTTGAGATGTTTGTTAACTGTTTGGATTATATTAAGGACTGTTGTGTATATACGTATTATATGTTTGATTAAATTGATTGAATAAGTGTTATAATTAATTATTGAGTTATTTGGTTTTAAGGGTAAAGTCAGTTATCCTTATTGAGTTGGCAGCTCACCCTTGCCAATTTATTTTATTTTAAGATATCGAGTAATTACTGATAACCCTAGAGTACAGGACGAATCGAGTGGAGTTTAGGTGAGGCCAACAGATTACCTGTGTAAAGCTTTTGGAATGTATATTTTTTAAAAAAATGTGACAGCTCTGATAGTTGTGTTATGTAGAACATTTTTGTACCTGACAAACAATCATCTTTATTGGAATTAATGAGGAATTTGATTATTAATGGTATATTTTGGGAACTATTTAGTTAATTATAGTTTAAAAATTTTAGGAGTGTCACAGTGTACAAGCTCCAGAGACAAGAATTATAGGAAATTTTGCAACTCTAAGAAAGAAGTCAAGGGATTCATATATCTCATTTATTCACGGATACGGGAAGTGATTGGAATTAAATAATTTCATCACAATTGCAGCTTCACATATATGATCAATTGCGTTTTTTAACCACGATTGACATAAGAGTTATGCACAAATATGAGTGTTTCATAAGGAGAACCAAGTGCATGTAAAACGAGGAAGAATACCTTAGAAGACTCTATGATTGCACAATGTCATGACTCTAAGATTTGCAAATTCATAAAAATTTCAGAAGACAAATATTATAGGGGAAAGGAAGAAAGAAGATATTATGAGAATCTGAGATCAAAACTTACCTAAAAAGACTAGGATTCTCTGCGTGGACATGTTAACTGACAGAAACCAGACTGAGACTTGTGGAGATGAACTCGAGGAACGATATTCCAAGTGATTAAAATAGGGAAAAATTGGAAAATGAGATTAAATGCAGACAGGTGTTTTAGGGAAATAACACTAAGATGTTTGTCTAGATTCCCATTGTAATACTTGGGTACATTTTGTATAACCCTTCTTTTGTAAACTTTTATTCTATTTCTAATTAAATTCACTTTACCTTTCAAAAAAATATTTGTTAAAAATTTTAATTTTGGTGTCTTCCAATTTTTTAACTTATAAAAATTAGCTTTTGTTTTTTATTTTTCTTTTTTATCAATATGATATATCATCTATTAAATGATATGGCAGGCCTCCCTCAGGCCTTCCATATGGAGCAAGGTGAACCCTCGCTCACCACAGAGGACTTCCCTACCATGGAGTCTCCTAAGGTGAAAGCAGCAGTATCGACCTCAATCGGAGAAGATGAGACAAATCCACGACCGCGGGAAGACTTGCGATAACTTTTCCCGAAGATACACCACAAAGGTTCATTAAAACACTACTAGAACGTGTTTCAAGACGGCATCATTACACCTTCGATGGAGCTCCTCCATGCAGGCGTAAGGGTTTGCTCCTTCACGTTAATTGGTTTTTTTGTCTAAACGACTTGTATTTCTAGTCGCTAATGCATAGAAAAAAGCACGTTGGAGCAAAAAAAGACCAGAACGGGTAATGTTAATGGAGGATGGCGTTTTTTTATTCAAATTCTCTGAAGCCTCCAATTCAGAAGAATTAGTTGAAATGAGACCTTGGCACACCGGGGATTAATCGATGTTCTTGTAAAAGTGGAGGCGAGGCATGGAGCTCAATCGGGGTACCATAGACGTGCTACCAATTTGGGTGCAATTCTACAAGAACCCGTTGGAGTTCTAGACAATTAAAGAGCTGAGCTTTCTCGCTAGCTCCCTAGGAAAGCCTTTCTACATGGATTCCTAAACGACATGTATGGAGAGGATCGGCTATGCTAAGATATATATCAAAATACCTAAAACATCACTATTGTCTGATCAATTACCTCTTATGCGTATGAATGATACTGGTGAATTTGAGAAAACATTTGTGCATATCTCCTATGTAACACCCCACTCCCGCTAGACTCGAACCCGATATCGATAGTGATATCCGAATCCGCGCCCCACGAGAGTGGCGTGTCACATCACTTAACACTTAAACCTCAGTATACATTTTTTTTAAACCACAAATTGAAAAGCAATAACCAAAAACGATCCACTTTGTTTTCTAACTATTTGATACAACATAAATAAAATCAACAGAAACTTTTATTAGCCACTTGGGCCCATTCAGATTACAAAATACAATCATTTCTGTTTCTCAAAATTTATTACAAGCTGTAAAATTCGCTTACAAATAATACAACATTTTGTGAAAAATACAATTCAGTACAAAAATAAAAAGACACAATGCAGACGTGAACTGATCCCGACCTCTAATCCTGTCTCGCAT
>JANIIA010000005.1:31495173-31520471 GCA_027478495.1 Erythroxylum alaternifolium
AATTCCCAGAAAATTTCTATCATTCTCTAAAAATCAGAAAACCTTAATAATCCTCTCCAATTCAATTTTTACACACTCAAAGCCTATTTTTCAAAAATCACATTTTATTCTCAATTATACCGGGAAAATATCATGAATGCATGTACATATATTTTCATGTGCAAAAGTCACTGTTCACAAATACATGAGCATGAGATGTGTTTTCCTAATTTCTCACGCGTACCCATTTCAATAATTCAACCCGTTATACAGAAACGGGATGTTACATCCTACCCCTGGCAACTGAGTGCCACGTCTAAGAAATGGATGCCCACTAGTTAGTCTTTCCAATCCTTTTGGCATGATAAATTAATGGCGGGTGCTACTGGAATGGTTCCTTGTGAGCAAGTAGTTAATGAAGTTACTGTTGTTTGTGGTGAAGAGCGTATAACACCTGTTAGTTTGCATAAATCGCAAAATCTAGTTAGGGTGACAAACCCTCCATAGTTGGTTATTGGAAAGGAAGGAAAAGATGATAAGGCTACTGATATTTCTATCCACTTTGAGAATAAGACAGTGCAAGTAGCAAAGATTATTAACTCCTCTGAGCATAGAAAAATAGTGACAGAAGGTGGTAGAATAATGGTGGCAACCAGTGGTAGCATATAACAAGTAGATGCAAATATTTACAAAACTATGCAATAGCAATCTAACAGTATTCAAATAATTAGTTTGAGGACTGAACAAGTTGTCACACATATTTCCCAGGGAAAGACAACTCTTGACAATTCCAGTGCAAACAATGTGAAGAATCTAGACAATGGCAAGAATGATTTCACTTCCCAATATTTTGAGTATTGTTAGATGGATAGAGCTATCATGTTGACTCCAATTGCAACTGTTGGGCTAACTGAGAATCAGGGGATAGGAGATATCGATCAAATAGAGAACAGTGATACCCCACTAGCTGTAGACTATGTGATACTCCAGTAGCTGTAGACTATGTCCCAGACATCCTTGGCGATTTTTGCGTGAAATCTAAATCTGTAAAAAGGAAATCTGATAGGAAGAGAAAACAAAATCCCAAACATCAGAAATGGTGAATGAGCCTTCCCATAAAGATGAAAGTTTAGAGGTGCCTATAATTGTTTCTTGTTGTTGTTGTTTATTATGTAGATAGTCATATTATATATCCTTAGGGAGTTTTTGTTCTTAAGTCATATTGCAATATGATGGTAGGCTTAAAACCTTGAACTCGTTGTAACGTCGATTTAATTTTAACTATAATTTAAATTCTTGTTCATTTCCCAAAAAACAAAAATAAAAATAAAACCGAACTCTTTTTTTATTCTTTAGCAATTACATGGATTCATGGTTGACACTTTAATAGCAGCAGTGTTAAAATAATTAGCATTAAAAGTAATGATTAAAAAATTCAACTGATTCTGTTGATTCAATTGTACAAACTTTGAACCGTATAACTTTTCATTTTAGTTTTAAATTTTTTTAGTTTGATTTACTTTAATAACTCTTATTGTTAAAAACAAATCAATTTATTAATTGATCAGTCAATTTTTCATAAATTAATAAGTTTTTATAAACCAAAAGTAAATCAATTAATTTTAATTTAATAATACCTTTTTTCAATTAAACCTTAAATTATTCAATAGATATAGATAATTTTTTTTAGTTATATTTTAAATTCTTTAATTTTATTTAATTTTTAACGATTTTATGACAATCTAAACCTTTTAAACTTTAAATTTTGTGTCATATCGATTTAACTTTTTGATTGATTTTTAAAACAAAACCATTGATTAAAAGTACTTCTCATTATTATTATTTTTTTGACACATCCGTTCTTGAGAAACAAGACGACAAAATATAGTCGAAGCATCGAACATTAATTCATGGTTTCCGGAGATGAAACCGTTTATTCAGCACAGAATGTATAGATGGGGCTAGCACTAGTTAAGGATAAACTTCAATCAGAGACCTTAATCCGAACATGGGGATTATCTTGTAGTTACTGAAACCAGCTGAGAAAATGAGTTTAGCCCATTCTTTTTCTTTCCTTTCTTGGCCAGTAACCACCACCATCATCATCATATCAAGAAACAACTGTGTTTCCGTTGATTTCTCATCATCACCATTCTGGCTCCCCATCACCATATCTATGATTATAAGCTTTCCTCCTTCCCTTCCCTTAATTGCTTCCTTGCACTTATTAAGTATTTTAACACATTCTTCATCGTTCCAATCATGGAGAATCCACTGGTCATCATTAATAAGAAATTATCATCAAAAGATCATCTAAAATACGGTGGACGTAGTCAGTAGTTAGTCATGTATATACAAAAGATGAAAATAGAAAAGTTATTAAAATAACAGGAATCTGGCTGTAAGTGAATATATAATGCACGTACCTTCAATAGAATCGCATCAGCAGCAGGAATTGCATGAAACATGTCTCCTCCTACGTATTTCAAGTTTTCGCAATCTGGCAAATCAGCAATCACATGAGGCAGGTCAAACACAATGCAATCCATTTTGGGGAATGTTTTAGCTATAGCCTTGGATACAGTTCCTGTTCCACCTCCAACGTCCACCAATGATTTCATCCCTTCAAAGACGCCTTTGCACTCCTTAATGAGCACATGTGCAATCAACCGAGAATCGCTGGCCATGGCTTCATTAAAAATCTTGTTAAGCCTTTGTTCTTGTCCAGCATATTCCCACAACATGCGCCCATGAGCTGTCTTGAATGGGTTGGCATCATCATTTTGGAACCAGGCGCTGAGGTATTCCCACGGTTGTGTTGTTATAGGGTCAAGCACGAACAATAGCAATGGAGTTACGGTGAAAGGGTTGTTCTTAAGTAAGAGTAGAGATGCATTAGTGAGAACAAACCCTTCTTCATGGTTACTTTGGCCAAGTTTTCTTCGTTCAAAGAAACCAGAATGAACCAAAAGACTCATCAAACGAGAGAGGCAAGGGACTTTAGTAGGATGAAGTGCGGATACGGAAGTAGCGATCTGAGATAGGGTCATGGGTTTGCCATGGCTGTGGATGATATCTGGTATTCCAAGCTGAACTGCACATTTAAGAGACATAGAGTTTATAAACATGAAGATGTGGTTCCATATGTGGGCTTGAGCTTGGAGTAGGTCAGATTGGTACTCATCTCTGTTAGCCGAACCCATTACGATTTCTGATTCTCTCAGAACCTGTTTAAATCCTTTTGCCTTTCGCAATTCTAACTGAACGCATCTTATATAGGTTGCCAATTACTCCGTAGAATTTGTTTTGAAAGGTAAGAAAGGGAAAGGAACTATTTCCAGATTATGCAAAATGTGCGCCAAAGCGGTAGATGTAAAGTATTACTCCACTTTTCCATTCTTTATTGAAAAATATATATAACGTCAACATTATCACCAGATTCCGTATCGGTGATCGGGTGATTTTTTCCACGATATGGTTTTCTTTTTCTAAACTGATAGAAGAAACAATGATATAAAAAGTTGTAAAATCTCAACAACTCCCAGATGTCTAAATCGTAACTATACATCGTGCAATTTCCTGCAAAATAAACTAATCTCAGATCCTCTTTAGTCTTTATGTCTAATACTAGTCCCTGGGTGTGTTTTTTAAAGAAGTAATTCGATCAAGGCCAATTGAATAATATTCTTTCTTTACTTTTTTTAAAAAAAATCAATTTAAGAAACATTGTTTAAACTACATATTGAATCAATTAGACTTTATTTAATTTTAATGATATTTTACAAATCACTCTATCATAATTTAAGATAATTAATTTTTAAATGGATATTTAAGATTAATGCTAATTAAGCATTTCCATTAAGCTGTCATTTTTCAATGAGAATATCTTATTTTTCTCTAGTTCCATTTTTACTTATTCACCTCTTCCCTTAACTATTTTTCTAACATTTAGGAATTAACAATTTTTCTAACATTATTCCTAATATTTTCCTTCATTTACTACTTGTCACACTAATTAAATATGGGAATTATTTGTAAATATTGAGAAGAATTTTTTAATTATGGTGTACAATTTCTTCCAAACATAAACATAAACAACAAAATACCAATATGGTAGTAGTATATTTTAGACTACGACTCCAACAAGGTATTGTATAGGCGTTGTGTTCTCTAGTTCTCTAATGTTCTCCAATCTTAAGCTACTTTTTTTCCGAGCACCTCTTCATGTTTCCGCAGTTTACAAGTCTGTGTAGCTCAAGTAGATGCTTACTATTTAATTGAAAATTTTGAATCACTAAGTAAAACTCTTTGATGAATGTAATCTTGTTTTCACCAGGTGATCTGTTGAACATCGGTAGCAAGTAGAGGAACTTATTTTAACTCTTAACTTGGACTTCTTTGACTTGGTCTGATACACGAGGGACCTGCATTTATCATTACTTGACATCCAGATGTCTCCCATATGAATTCGAGGTGGATGTTGTTGTTCCGTACCATTTACGATGTTATCTTAATTTAGAGCCATCTTTTCTTTCCTTCATGCTCTATCTTGCCTACAGGTTCAGTTGATTTCAAGATTAAGTTGAAATAGGTTGTGTAAGTTGTCACTCTTAAATCTCCGATCTTGCATCAACTACCTAAAAACAAATGACAGGGAATATCCGAGAATAAAAGTAAAACAAAACTAAGATTAATAAAATAGCAATTAAATCGGCCCTAACAATGACATCAACAAATCGATTGAATTTGATCTACAAGTGCATAGGATTAATTGTATCAAGTTATAAAAACTATAGTATTCTAGAGTATGGACCCTATAAGGACTATATATACTTTTATATTTGTTAATCCTAGTCAAACATTAAAATTAAATAAAATAAGAATTTATGAAACAATTAGATTACTAAACTATGAAAAGATATTAATAAAACAAATGTTAAAGCTTCAGGGTTCACTTATACGAAATTCTAATTATTATGCAAGATTAATTATCATGGTTAAAATAAAAATTAACCTAATATATACATACCCTTTCCCATGGCATAAATGTATATTCAACTAGGTAATTATCACCTCTTGATAGATAATTTAACCTAAGCAAACCCATTAAATATAGTTAATCTTTTTTTTTTTGAAAGGCTATAGTTAATCTATTTAATAATCAAAAGAGTATGGGAAATTTCCTTTCTCCATATCTAAGGTGTTTATTCTCATGCTGAACATATTATAGTTCACCTCTCATTCCTTTAGACAATCCTTAAAATTGAATTTGTGTAATATATTAAACATAAATCCAACAATTAAAATAAAAAATAAGTTCAACCAAATGCATTTAACATAAGATAAAGAATAGGAAGAAATATCTAAAAGCGTTCTCATAATTTTCCTTGATCTTGCTCCAAATCCCTTATTAATGTTAAGAAAGATTAAAACTATGAAACAATCACAAGTGGTCATTACACGCTTCACCCAAGTCCCCCAAAATCACCATATAATACTACTTATAGCTAATGTTACAAAGTAGTGTCTTAAAATGCTTTAAATTATGATTTTTGTATATCCTCAAAATTTGTGTATGAGAGCTACTGTTGGACCAATATCTATATTAGAGTCGATATTATTTTGGATGCTTTCACATGTCTTGTTGTTGTGCTAGGTTGTGTTGTTTGTTAGTGGGACTTCCTAGCCAATTGTGTTGTATATATTTTGATGATTTTAACCATATTCTTGCACAAAGGTGAGCATACTTATTATGTGTGTTCCTTGTGGTAGATGTGCACTCACACTAGTAACTTTGATTCCCACTCAAGCAACTCGTAAAGGTACATAGCCTGATGAGTATTACGTTATATATCAATGCATTGGTAAGATTATCCTCATAATTCATTAGTGTTAAAGCCCACCCAGTACCCACTACACTGCATTGTACCTATATCTAGGATTTAAAGATTACGATGGCTTGTTTAAAAAACTTTGAAGACCCATCCAATAAGCATATGCATAGTTACCCAACCCAGCAGTGGACGAAGATCCATCTGGCTGTTACCCAACATATTATTATTAATTCATTAATTGTTCTCATGAGAATTATATTAAAATGGACGACTTATTCCTTGAAGATTCAGTTATTAAATTATTGTTGTGACTTGTGAGTTGTGACCTTTTAATTAACTTAGATATATTCAGCTTTATTTTTTTCATTCTTATTCTTATCTTATCTCAAGTTACAACAATTTGATAGTTGCAAAATTATAACTCTATAAGCATAAACATGTAAACTATAAAGTGTAATATTTGTTTGTGTTTAATGGGCAGCAATTGATAATTCTTCCAAATGCTTTTAATTATTGTTTTGATTTCCTAAAATAGCTCCATCATTGTGTTAATTGATGAAAATAATGCACCTACTTTTTTAAAGCTCTTTAAAAACTAAGATATATAATAAACAAATAATTTTAATGATAATAAGACAATTTTCTTCACAAATATAATTTTAATTTTTATTATTATTCTAAATTTTATGTTAAATTTAGATATAATTTGAATTATTAGATTAGATTTGTATTAGTTCACTATACAATAATAGACATTAATATATGCTTTATATTTTAATAAATATTTTATTTAACTTATTTTTATAATATTTACTTCTTGTATCAATTTTATAACACTTTAATAATAATTAAACCTTTAAACTTGAACATTTCCTTTAACCAGTTCGATATTCTATCTAATTTTTAAAATATTATCTAATATTAATCGATACCGGTACAATACCACACTTAAACCATATTTAGTATCAATACCAGTGTGATATTCATAACATTGTACGACACGCAATGAGGGGTATTTACTTTTCAAAGTTTCAATATGTAATTTACAGATTAGGCATCTGAAAAGGAGAATTGGCATATTTACTTTTCAAAGTTTCAATATGTAATTTACAGATTAGACATCTGAAAAGGAGAATTGGCATAATCTCACATACTGTTAGCCTCTTAAAATTCCTTGGTATCTCAAGGGATTGACAAGTTTCACAAAGGAAGCAAAATTTTCCACTACCAAGAGCCAACTAGAAGAGGGAAGTGATAGCTTCGGCAAAAACCAGAAAAAGATGACCAATCAATTTGCAACTTAAAATGGTCAACCTTCCTTATCCCTATCTGTAATATTCACCTACAATTTCCAGGCCGCATTCTATATTTACACTCAAGCCAGGCCACTTCTTCAAGACTATAAGAGGCTTCCCTTGATCCATACATTTATGATATGGTGGAGTCCACGATGGATAGGGCTTTCACAGGTTAGTAACTAGCATTCCAATTTGTTTGCGAGAGCTGAGGTTGGTATGCAACAGATGACAGTCCCATGGTTTCAACAGTTGTCGTAAATGTCTGAGACTGCTGTAGGAGTGAATTAACGGTTGACGAGGCACCCACAGTTTGCAGTGGTGGATAAACTCCTGTAATCGGACCATGACCAGCTTGTGCAGGGGAAAAGGTGAGGTGCTGTCCCTGAGGGGGGAGGTGGTATAAAGAATTGAGCTGCACGCTGGATATATCCCCGGCCGGAGGAATCCAAGGCAAAACTTCACTCTACATAATGTCATCAAAAGCAAACAATTCTTACAATCAGAACTCAACAGACGTTCAAAATTAAATGCAATGGATGAATGAAATGATTGAACTAAAACATATGTAGAAAATCATTCCTTATTAATGACCCTGACAGAATGGATGGCCGTGAAGAATATGGATGAACCACCAAGACAATAAATTGAAAAGACGCAGGGGAGTCGAAGCTAACCACTGGTCCAGCATTGAAGGTACAGCTTTCCTTCAACTGAGATGCAGGTAGATCCTCCTTCCCCAAAGAGCTACCAGAAGTCACAGCTTGACCCTGATTCAAACCAACAGGAGGGGATACATATGTACCATACAAGGGAGGAAGTCCAATAGTCAGGTTTCCAGGGCCAGTTGATGGCTTAAACTGTGAAAGTGGGTATTTGACTGCAGCAGCAGTAGCTGCTGGTGTAAGGTACGCACTACCAGTTGCTGGCTGTTGAGGAATCCCATTGTGTCCTAGGAAATGGTGCATTGGTTGCAAGAAATAAGGGTTGAAATAATGCCCATAGGGGAAGAAATTGGGAGGATATGGAGGCCTAATAAGGAAAGGCTGTGGAGCAGCAGCTACAGAGTTTTGTACGGGTGGATTAGGACTAGCACTGTATGAGGTAGTGGAATTTTCACTCTACAATTTTGCCAAAAAAAGATTAGATTAGCAAATCAACATAAAGTGCAAAGGAGGCGATATACATACACGAACTACCCATGACGCCAGAATTACAGATGCAACACTTATTTAAACGCCTTCTTACAGAGATGTATATATCTTTTATCTTACAATATGAGCTACAATACCATATTCTATGCCCTTTTTTCAGTTTAGTTGGGTTCTCAACAAAGATTATAAGCAGAAAAAATTACCAATTATAGAAACAACGATAAAAGCAAAAAGAAAGTTCCTATGCCTTAAAAATAACAGCATATAGAGAAAATGATGTTAAGCCTTACATGAAATTTTGAAATGCCAGAAACATCTTGAGACTGCACCTCATGTCCATCAAAATGTACAAGGTGATTCCCCTGCATGGATGGCACAATCCCAAGTTCATAGCTTGGAGCAATTTGAACAGAAGGGCTTTGATGGTCTTCTTTAATCAACATTGTATCCTGCTTTAAGTGATCACCTTTAGAATCTATAGAAGGTACAACATTGTCATCTGATTGTTTAACTTTTTCAAGCACATGCTCTTGAGAGTCTAGATGATCAAAATGATCAACTTGCACGGTTGAGGATATACCTTCATTACTGCAAATAGTCAAGAAAACAACCTAAATGATTACAGAACTCTAAAGTAACTAATTTCACAAATATGAAGAATAAGATGTGATTTAACAATAAAAATGAGTTGAATACCATTAAAATAAAAGTTCAGAATCACCAACCTAGATGAAGGTTTGACGGCATCTTCATCAGTCCCAGATAATGATTCAATAGCATCTGCAGAATTCATCTCACCACAATTACCATTGTCAATTTTTGTTCCTACCGAGCTTCCATCAAAGCTTCCAAAAGTTAAGCCACTTCTTAAAGCTTCAGGAACTTTGAAGTGATTTGGAAAAGTTACAAACCCATTAGGGACAGTTGATCGAGGTAGCATTTTACAACTGGCTCTATCTTGCGCATCCTTTGAGGTGTTCACTGCTCCAAAATCATTTTCAGAGATGGATGCTTAAAATATTATGTGATATTAAATGAAAAATAAAAAAAATAATAGCTGAGGACTTCGCTTAAAATACTCAGCATTTAGCAACATAGTAGCAATTCCAATTTAGGATCACTAGAGCTCATCAAGCAAACAAAAACCAATAAGAAGTGACAATATTGTAACATTACCTTTTGAAGGGGAAACTGACTCTTCCATGAAATGGCTTTCAAAACCAGAAGAAGCAAGACCCAAAGGTTCATCATTATTCATCAAAGATGAAGGCTGTAGCAATTCAGAAAACTGATTCCTGTCAGCTATCTTTGATTTCTCTGGGGGCTTATTTCTGTAAATGGAGTTACCACAACTTGGGGACGGGTTTTCATTATTCAGAAAATCTGGCTCATTATTGTAAGAAGTTTGTTTTATTTCCTGAACAGGAATCTGTTCAACAGCTTTTTGCTGACTTCCTACTTCACTTTTGACTGTACCCACAGGACCAGGATGTCGAGTCATGGATGGGGCCAATATGGGGTCCAAAGCATAGGAATAAACACCAGACAGAGATGTCAAAGGAGAAGAAATTGGGAATTGGCTAGAGCTTGGGGTTGATTTGTCACCTTCAGCTTCAAGCAGAGTGTCAATCGTACTGTTTTGCACAGATGAAATCGACCCGGGAGGCAATACAGATGAACCATTGTTAGAGTCAGTAACAACTCCACTGACAGGCAACTGTGGGCTAATTCCCAGACCAGAACTCTGATTAAGCAAATTTTGGAGGCCATCTGATGCCAATCTGGAGTCTCTATAACAGTAAGATAAGTTACAGAAAATTTTAGTCTGGATGCTAGAAGCAGCAACGTAACAAACTACAATTACAGGACATTACTTTTTTACTGCAGGTGCAGCATTGTTGCTCTGTCTCTGCTCAGCTGGAGAAGAACTTGAAGAGCGTCTGTTCATAATGTGATTAACTCCATTTTCCTTTCGAGGAGCTGCACTCCTCCTACCAACAGCATCTAACAGAAGCAGTCACAAATCAACTTATCAGCAGTAAACTGTTTACCTCTCATGACAAGTGGTAGAATTACAATTTCCATTCCAACCACGTTTCAACATATGGAAAAAAAATTATAAACCAAAAAAAAGACAATATATAAATGTCATAAATAAAAAAAAAAAGAAACAACTTTTGAAGTCCAAAATTTTACTCATAACTAAACTTTGGCACCAAAACTTTCAGAGAGGATCTGTTTAAAGTGAACCAATATCAGCTTCTAAAATCCAGATTCAACCAAAAATGCAGTTACCCTACCTATTTAAGTTACCAAGACTTATCCACTAGCGCAAAAACAATGCTGTCAAGGTGATAATAGGAGGCTAAAGAACTCACGTTATGCTAGACAGAAATTTGATATGTGCAACATGTTTTTGTTAAGGTTGGGAAGGGAAAATAACTCTTTTAGCCATCCACAATAAATCAAGAAGCAATACAACTCATACTTTTAATCCATGGTTGAGTACCTGGAGATCCGTAAGAAGCAGAATATTCTCCTCGACCACCCCTTGGTCCACGCCCTTGCTTGACTGAAGTCTTCATTCAAACAAAAAGACGATTACAAACTGATCTTGCAATTAGAACAGATACAAAAGCAAACAGGGAAAATAAAAGTGATCAATAGCTAAGATGCTACATGGTGACCACCACATGACATGCTAGATTATGATTCAGCATCCAAATGCCCCAAGAGAACTATATAAACACAGAAAGCAAGAAGTTCACAGAGAACACAGCATGGTTTACCTCCTTTTTGCGATCACGCTTGTTTTTTACTTCGTGAAATGTATCTGTAAACCAAACAAGATTACTATGAATCAGAAATTTTACTTCAGATGCTTGAATTAAGGAAAAGTACCTCATGAAACAGCAGATGAAAGAAGAAACATTAAAAGTCTGAATAACAAGTCACAAAAATGTAATTTTCCTCCAAATAAGACTAGTAATCTGAAGCAAGTGGATGATAGATAGGCTTGAATCAAGTTTTCAACCGTTGTACCCACTTATCAATGCAGACAGTTAACTCCCAACTTATTTACAGATGGATAAGATTGCAACTCAGTGAAGGAAAAGCAAGCAAAGGGGAAAGGGCTTCCTTTTTCAAATTTTTTGAATTCAGTATGATCAGTATTTGAAAACTAGAACTACAAAGCATACACTTTCCTTTTCCATTATCCTTTATTACTTTGCTTTAGATTCAAAAGAACTCAACTTGGATAACTATCGTAATGCAAAAAGGAAAACGATGAAAAACAAGAATAAGAGGGAAATCAAATGGGGGCGATAGCACTTGCAGCATGTACAAACTTTCGAGCTAAGCACAACCCTGTTATGCCTTCACAAGCTCACAAAACAAACGACACAGATCCAAGACTCAAGAATCCATCTTTCTCTCCCATTTTTTAGTCAACGAAACACAGCCTTTTGAATACAGATCATAAATCAAGAAAGCACCTCAAACGAAAACATGAAGAAGAAACAAAGAACACCCAACCCCAAAAAAGCGTCATAGATTATTTTGATACCTAAATAGAGAAGCTTTTGGGCGGTGTCATATGGATCCATGGAGCATTCTTGAAGAACAGAGTAGATATCTTCATCGCTGTGTTGCTTCCCTGTGATCTCTCTAATGCTCCGTATCGTCCTCCTTACATTTTCTGGTATGACGACACCATCAGGCTCCCGGCCGCCACCTCCATCGCCGCCGCCCGTACCATCTCTGTTGCTCATCTCGGGTTTTGTTTCGTCCTAAGTTTGTGTGTCTAAGTTTGTTTAAAAGGGCAGCCGAAAGAAAATGGCAGAAATTGAAAAAAGAAAAAAAAAAAGGAATCAGCTAATTGCTATAAAAACAAAATTTAATTTTTCCCAACAAATCCCTGGAAGACACTGGACATATATGTATGTATATGAAACTATTTGATGTTTGAGACAAAAGAGTTGGCGCCGTGTCCATGGCATTAAAAACGCCTATTGACTGGAATAGTAATTCCTCCTCTTAACATATATATTATAAACCCGATGGAGGTTTATTTTTATTCCAAGGCACATAATATTTTCATTAAAATACAAGAAAATTATTAACTTTTTACGGGGTTTAATTTGCTTTTAATATTTTAAAAATATTCAAAAAAAATTTATGTACGAAGCATTAAACAAGATTAAGTTTATGTTTATTGTGTAATACATATTTATTCATTTTTAATCATTAAATAGGTACTATTACTATGCATATGTCATATGACAGTATGGTTCTTAAGTATCTAACCTAAAAAAATTTAAATTTTATACTAAAACCTATTTAATTTAAATTAATTACTGTTAGTGCTAATTAGTAGTAAGTTAATTAAAATTAGGATAGAAATCCCCAACTCCCATAAAAAATAATCAATGATTCTCCCTTCGTTGACATTTTGGCTGACATTCTTCAAACCCTCTTTAACTGTAGCCTTTATATCCTCTGTCTCTTTCTGAATTACGGACTAAGTACTTAATTAATTATATATTTATTCCCCAATGTTTAGTGAATAATGTTATGATGTGGCTAAGGTATTTATTTTGATTTATATTTCGGTTTAGGTATAGGTATAGGTTGGAGAAACAAGACCCAAAATTAGCTAAATTCACAACTTTGGTGTCGTTTTATCAATGATCTATCTTATTTGCTATCGTGGGGTAAGAAGGAGATGAGAACTCAAAGATGTTATTTCAACTACCTTTGCGACCTACACGCCCATGTGGAGACTTATATCACTGTGAGAGATATAAAGTCGTGTATCTCGGTTCACTAAGAATGTGTAACTCCTCGATTTTTGTTAAATTAACATACACGATCAATTGCACACTACATAACCACAATTTTGCACTATAAAAGAGCAATTAAAAGTCCAAAAAGGAAATGTACATACTAGAGAAACAAAAGGAGCCATTGATAATCCCTTTCTATTTGAGAGCTATTAGTAGTTAAACTTTCTCTTTTCGGTTTAAAGGAGATATCAAAGTCGGTAAATATATTTTGCAATTGATGAATCTTAGTGATATTATTCTTAAGTCTCCTTTGAAATTGATTATATTATTTAGTGCTTAAAGTTTGGGATTTATGTATGAATGATTTAGATAGTCATAATAGATTATTCACACATGGATTCATTGCCAGAATCAAAAATAAATTTTAAAACTGTTTTCTTAAGTAATTAAGAAAGGTGGTCCTTAATTATATTTATTTATTTTATTTTAATTGAGATAAATTAAATTTATGGCTTTATTTATATAGAGAATTATTATTCAATTTATTTAGAAATTGTTTCTTTATTTAAGAATAGTAAGTTTCTTAATTTATTAGAAAAGGTATTTTTATTCATTAAATTTTTAAAAAATGTTTTCATTTAATAATTAACAAAAATGAGCTTTCTTAATATTTTTGAAAATATTTTTCTAATTTATTAAAGAAATATTTTCTAATTAATTAAGAAATTAATATCTAAATAAATAATATAAAAACCATTCTTAATTAATCAAAAGTTTTAATTTAATTTTGAAAGTAATTTCTTTTAGTATTAGAAAATACTTTTCTAATTAAGGAAAAGTAATTGGAAAAGTAATTTCTAATAAGATTAGAAACATTTTTATAATTGGATTAGAATTTCTTGCTTGTTGATTTTTGAAAAAAGAGTTTTCTTAAATAATAACAAGTAAGAATTATAATTTATTGAAAATTTTCAATAAATGTTGTTAAATGAGTTAAGATAATTGGAAATAGTTTCGAATTGGATTTGAAAATTATTTTCAAATTAAATTAAATTTCTATTTAGAATAAAAACTTTAATTTATTTAGGAAACAATGAGTTTAATCTAATTTAATTATCCAAAGAGCTGGAAATATTATTTTAGATTATGAATATCAATAACTAGAATCAAACGGAACTTGATATATTATGAATGTAATTTGATTACGAGTGTATAAGTTATATATTTTAATATATGTTTGATATATCATGCATAGTGAATTGTATGTTTTATATGTATGATATTTTACATGCAATTTCCTGTTTGATGAGACAAATAAAAATAAATCACTCGTTAAAATACTAAATACATGTCAAGAAAGTGATTGTTGTCTTCCATTGTTATAAGAATATACCAAAATTCTATTTATTATGAGGCTTGTTGAGAAAAATCAAGGTCATTTTTAACCTGAATATGTTTAGTCTTATAACAACAGGTCCTGCTTAACTAAGTTTGTGTCATTTGGATGAACAAACTCATGATCAAATAAATTTGAAGGCAATGTTTGGGGTAACATAAAAGATATGTTTTGGCAAAAGTTGTCACCTAATGAATCTGGGAGTCATATGAGATGTGATTGATAAAGTTGTCATTTATCTAATTTAGGTTTAGGTGGTTTGTTGAGTAAACTCAAGATCAACTAAATTTAAATAGGATCCTAGTTCACTAGAAAGATTAGATCAATCTCTCCAAATAGTGTTGAGGGCTATTATTTCGAATAAAAATAGTAAGACCAAATGCATGATTAAAGCTCCAATCTTTTTAGGTAGTCATGACATATAATTAATTACTTTCTTTTCTTACATTTATTTTGTTTTGAGTGAAATTTATCTTTTTTAGTACAAGTTGATAGTAAGTTAGTGAACCGAATTTCTTAGACAAAGGTTATGTTTGAGAAGAGTTCTGAAAGTTAGATAAAAAAAATTGTATGTTCATTATGTAATTTTATTATTAATCCTGTTGAGGATTTAGTATTAAAGTTTTAGAGATATGTCTTAATCATATTGATGACAAAATGTATTGACATTTTGAGTTGACTAATGTCTCATAAACTTTAATAACAACATATAAGATGTATGCCAACACCATAATAGCAAGATGCAAAAGCTTACATAGAGTAGAGCTGAAAAGTATAGTATTTTGATGGAATTGTTCCACTAAGTTTAGCCTACTAAAAGCATAAACATGGACATCAAGTAATGGCTTTGCTATAGTACGATAATAGTTATCATAAGAAGAAAATGATTACATGACATTTCTTATCTATATATGGGATATGAAAAAGATCATATGTATTTCTAGTTCATGCTTATAAGTATATGATATTGAATTTAGATTCAACATTATTATAATGTTTAATGCATTACAAGAAATAGATTATTGAATAAAAATAGTTAATCCAAGTTTATGCAAATAGATTGTATATGTTGGATCAAAGGAGACTTATGCTTAACATAAGTGGTAAAAATACAAAGTTAAATAATCGAGACTATTTTTTTATACCATGTTGGTTAAATTAACATTATGAGAATCATAAAGTTACATACAAAGATACATGTATCCTTTTGATTATGAATCATATGAAACTTGTTAAGTTGAAAACTAACCAAATCAGCGTTTGATGAAAGGATGATGATGCCATTAAATCGTTAAGTTTATATATGTGATGTATTAGATGATACTTACATGTATTAGATAGGATAACAATTCATTAAAAGATGATACTTACATTTCATTATACTACTAACGACATATGTGTGATATAGCCATATGTATTAAATGAAATGTTGGTTTAAAATTTTTAAAATTTCAATCTGCATAAATCTAGGTAGAAATTAAGCATTGAGAATGCTGAAGCATTTCGATGAAATCATTATGGTGAGTTATTGTTTATTTATAATGAATGATATTTTTTGTGACTACCTCCACAACAAAACTCTATAAGAGTATGAATTTATGTAAGGAGCAAAAATACAATATGAGATATTGTATAATGCAATATTATTTTTCCTATAGCTATGTCTAATACAATGACTTACCTTCAATAGTTATAATTGAAGCAATTAGTGAGATTTTAAATTAGATATGAAATAATAAGTCTTTGAAAAAGTCAATGTTAATAATTTAAGGATGTGATGATTAGATGAAGCATTTAAGTTTAAAACTAAATTAGATAATAAAATTTTTATGAGATGTCCAAAAAATTAGATATAATCTTGCAGACTCGTTGAACAACTTATTTTCTTCGATGAACATTTGTAAGAGAATAGTTCTCAAGCTATGTCATGGAAGTAAGATGAAATTTGAAAAGCTCAAAATTTATAAAAATACATCCAATTGGAACTAGTGATTATACTTTTGATGTATAGTTAAAAGGATATGAGACATTGAAAAATTTCACTTTCATGATGAATTCAAATAGTTTATTTTAGAGATGGTTGTGAATTTATCATGTTTATAAGAAAGTTAGTGGGAGTATAGTTATCTTTTTCATTGAGAGTATGTAGAGACATATTACTTATAGAGAATAATAATTTTAATTTTCAATTGTTGAAAATATAATTTTCTAAGAATAACTCTTGCTATATATGAAAGACAACAACTCAATTCTAGAAATTAGATCTGTATGGATAGCTTGGAAGTTGTTTATGTAACACCACAATTTCATCCGACATGTACACTTACACCCTTCAGACAAACATGCACATATCCGACAGAAATAGCATACTAACTATCTCACTTTCAATATATCACATGGCATCATAATTAAAATCATAATTAACATAATGTCTATATCCAAAATCTCCGCATTTCATTTTGCAAACTATAATTTACAATGTAGCATGATATCCATTATTCATGTTTATACAATATCAGTCTATCAAAGTCACATCTCTGTCTATAAAATATGCCATATACATGAGGATTTAACAAAAACTAAGACTAATCCTTCAGTCCTAGCTGACCGACCTTTAAGCCATGTTCTTCTATCCAAAAGTTGTACCAAAAACTCTTCTAAGCAGCCTTAGGAGCTAAGTTGTCGCTCTTTTGAGCTTAAAAATGTGAACATTACAATTTGGTTTAGTTTTGTGAACTTAGTTGAGTAACCATCCTCGATGGTTCACTCTTGTCATGCAACACATAATTTATGTTATCATATAATTCACATCATCTCAATTTTCATCGTGTAATATCACAAAACACTTTGTACATAATTGTCCCATTTCAAAAATCCATACATTTCATCATTTCATTATAATCACGCAAGACATATTCATCGATAAGCATGCACTCATTTCATAAAATACAAGTTCTCAAAACATTACAATTGCTCAAGTTATTCGTATCATATATGTATGTAATATTTATGAGACTCAAATTTATTTATTACGTTATTGTGACCAAGTGCCTTTTTCACTGTCCCGTATTTGTTGTAGATACCGAGCTCTATCATATTAATTGAGCCATAGGCTCTTACCATATATGTCTAAGCTTTAAGCTCTTTTTCATTGGCGACTCTGATCACAACTGTCTTTATATTTTATGCATTCATGGAATAAATGCATTTCACATTTCACATTTCCAATCATCATATTCAGTACACAGCTTTCGCATTCACATTTCTCATTCACAATGAACTTCGAACTTGGTCCAACATTCAACATATAAGTTGAGAATACATAGTCAATCATATTCACATTCAAGTAGCATTTCCAATATAGTCCTGAATATAAAACTCCTCGGACAATCAGTTGTTCGGAATCAACACAATCACATTCACATAATAATTCTATACGGAATGTAAACAACAATAATTTAATGTGAGACCATCTTAGGTTACTCACAATTGTTCCTTTTAGCTTGTTATCTTGAAGTCCCGGCAATGTCTGGAAGCAGTCGCTTAACCTGTTCTTTTATATGCAATCACATACATTTTCTTATTACTACATTGCACATTCAGATGAATAAGCACATTTATATATGTATCATGTATTATGCATGTTCAATGACAAATTCTCAGGTATGTTTCTTTATTACACTTGATCACTTTTAATTGATCACCCATACATATACCCCTCTTTTTCCTAGGATTATACACTCCCACAATTTCCTAGTTCTCATTCAATCATTCCCAATTCATCACGTATATACTTTGAATCACATTACATTCATGTGAACATCTTTATATCGTTACCAAACCATATTTACACTTATCCTTGAACATTTCCATGATCAAAAAGCTTCTTATAAAACACACATAATTGATACTTTATATCTGAAATTTAAGCAAGCTAAATCTATACATTCACCCAATTCTCATTCATAAATACCCTATGTTCCTCAATGCTCATTCATCCATACCATATACACATTTCTCATGTTCTTAAGTTCATGTTGGCATTAAAAGAACTCATTTATCCCTTAAACATATCAAAATTTGCAGATTTGAACTCATTCTCATCAAAACAATTCCTTGTTTTAGGGTATAACTTTAATTAACTACGTAAACTTATCAAGATATATTCTGGCCAAATTGTTTCATAGAACCATTAATAAGACATCAACATCATTTTTCATATTTTATACTTTGACCAATTTAAGCTCTGAAGTCTCAAAAACTAAGGAAACAATATAAGGTTCCTGCATAGGGGTTTGTCACTAGTAGTATTAAGAAAACAAGAATAACTCAAGCTCTAGTCATATTTTATCAAGCCACTTTCATAAAGGTTAAGCTAAGACCTATATCTAAAATTTTCATTCTTTGAGTTTTTTCAAATTCATGCCTTAAAGACATGTAAAATAGGTCTAAAGAGGAAGATGAAATTGAAACCAAAATTTCGACCTACAGCTCTAATTTTCCATATTTCTTTTTCAAGAGAGATTTTTAGCCCAGTTTTATATGACCATTATAACCTATACAAAGAGGTATTGAGGCAACACCTTCTTGTAATAAAATGTTCAAAAATGTCTTAAGTTTCTAATGACATCAAATTGCATTTTGGTTCAGTATTACGCAAGTTATAACCAAATTATTACATACTATTCTCGTAACACATCAGTACACAATTCTCAACTTCAAGCCAAATTTCAAGACTCTTAAGGAAAGATTTGAAATTAAATTCCATCATGCAAATGTAGCCATATGTTTCTAGTTTACTCTAAATAAAAATCCATCAGATTTAGATATCCACAAATCTAGTTATATCTAAAATACAGATGCATGTTTAGTAAAAACACTGCATCTAACATTCTCCAGCTCATTTCATTGCTAAAATACTTCATCTTGTTAATTATATCACCGAATTTGCTTCTTCCTTTACCACCCACACATGCATCCACGCCATTCATGCATGCGTCAATCCATAAACAATGAAACATACACCACTTACGCATGCATCCCTTTACAAACATTAAAACCTCATCTTAATGTCATTTACACAAACTTAAAGTATAACTTACTTGATTTACACTTTAAATCCTTTAGCAAAAATTCCACAAATGGGGAGAGAAAATAAGGGATCTTGGTGGATCGAGAAAAACCAGAAGAGAGGTTTTGGTGGTGGAGAGTTTCGGTGAGGACATGAAAAGATTGTTATACAAAACATGACTAGGTGTCTTTATCCCTCATTGCCATGTGTCACCATTGCATGTATAACATGTGTCCTCCATGTAAGGCTATCCAATGTCATTTAGCTATTGACCATATGTCAAACATTAATTGATCCATTTTTCACTCCAAAATTAGTCCATTTGTCAATTAATTACTAATCTAATTGTCACACTTTCATTTGTCTCTTATTTTTATATTTTTCTTAGTCCATAATACTCCAAATTTTTAGAAATTTCTGAAATATCTGAAATGTCACAAAAAATGTGAAAATAATTTTTAACACACACCAATTCAATTTTTTCAAAGCAAATAATCCACAATTCACATTTTATTTGCATTATAAATCACTTATACCTAGAAAATGTCAATGAATGCATGTACAATTATCTTAAGGAGCGTCAACATTATTCACGTGTATGTGTATGCCATATGATGCATGAAATTCACTTCTAAATTCTTAGTAAACTCTCATATATATTATCCTAGGGTTTTAACCCTAATCACATGATAATGGGATGTTACACTACTACTGATTGTTTTTTGTTGGAAAATTTTTTTTAGTGATATGAACCTCCACTTTTGGCTTCCTATGCACACTAATAGCAACATATTTCTTTTACAGATGACTATTGTTGATGCTTATGCTAGTAGGAGAAGGATTATTCCACTTAAAAAACAAGTCATAATTGTCTCCTATGTTATCCTCCTTACTCATTGAAGGCATTGCATATAACACAAATGACACTAGTTTTATTCCAAAGCTAAGTTCATATAATTAATTTTTCCTTCTTTTAGTTTATTTTTCCCTCATCATTTTGTGAAGAATGTGAAGTAATTAAGAGCATTAGGTCATGATAGACTGGTAATACTCTCTGGGTGGGTGGGGGAGAACTAGAGGTCTTTGGATTACTAATTAAAAAAGCTATTCTAGTATGGGCGTTCAAAGTTTTTTCCATGCTGTTTTAAGTTACTTACTTCTTTAGAGGTAATGCTTAAACTGTTGATATTCACTTTTCATTATTTATAGTTGGGAATGAATTTTGACACTATCCTCTTTCAATCTACCATTATCCTTGTTTCCTTTCTAACTTAAAAAAAAAAAGAGGTGGTGTTGCAATAAAATGGGTAATGTGGTTATAATCACAAAATGCAATGGTGATCTAATAGTAAACAATATCATATTCTGATTAGGCACAATCATTCTTGTAATTAATTTATCCAAAATATGACATATAAGCTTATTATATTTGGGATTTGCCTAAATAATCATTTGCAATTGATATAGTTATGACCGGTATATAAAGCATTGCTTTTTCATATTTCAAATCATGATGTGTGCTTGACTTAGAGATTTATCTTGCAGTCTCACTCAAGTGCAGTTACATTGGAAAGAGGCCGTTGAAATTGTCCTAGCCTTGCTTGAAAAATACATTGATGCAAATGATAACATAGAACTTATGGATGAAGAAAAGGTTAGTGAGAATGTTTACCTTTTGTGATGGGAACTGTCAAATGTTTCCTTTTATTGAAACTGGCCTTTGGTTGCAGTTGTCCTTTTGTAAGAAATCTATAGAAGATATGGCTTCTGTTAGTTTGCGATGCATAGCTATCACATATAGATCTTATGAATGCATAAAATTCTGGTTAGTGAAAATTTTTTTCTTGATTGATCAATGTCCATCGTTCAATTTCACAAATGGTTTCACGATGTTATTCAAGTTAGCAAGGTTCCTATTTTGTTGGTTCCACAAACCCTACTCCAATCACTTTAAATTCAAGACGAGGACAATATTTCCTTTATAATTTCAACTGCCATTGCACTATTGGTCAAAACCTGCTAACGTCCCAGTATCCCCAACACCTCTTAGATCATCATCATCACCTGCCTCATCTGAAATCATTATCGACTTACACAATTGGACCATCCCCACACTCTAGCTACTTTTTGCTAATATTTTTGTTATCCCTACACTCTAGTTTTTGCTAAGATTATTGTTTTAAGAATACCAGTTTCATTTTGATTCTTAAAGTATAGAAAAATAATATTGTTAGTTTTCTTAATATTTTAAAGGGGATATTTGTTCCACATCGGCCATCTATAGGTGTGTTTATTTTCTGTTCTTTTTCTTTGTTTGTTTCTTATATGAAAATAAAGAGATATGTATCAATTCATCCTCTCCATAACTCTTTAAAATAAGTCAAAATGCCAAAATTTGACATTATGGCATAAACATTAAAAGTTATTAAGTTGGGAAGCCCTCAGATTAATAAATTTTGGTTGTCTTTACTTGACTGAACAATTTAAGTTACCAACCTAAAATTTGCACTTGCATAAAACACATAGGCATGCAATAAATACGTACAACAACGATTTTGAGATACGACATGAATTAATAAATGACAACATTAGATTATTTGACATAAATCTTCATAATAATTGAGTGGAAATATCCAGTAGTTGAGAATTATTGAGTGGAGTAATTAAGTGGGAGAATCCAGTATAAAACGATTTGATCACAAGCTGACATAAATTCACCCATATCAAGTTAGTGGTTCATTTATAACCTCGCATCCTTAAAAACTTGAAGAGCTGGGGAAAATAGCACATTCACTATTAATATTAAATTATCTGACACAATTGATTATATCTTAAATTCTGATTTTCCTATCAATCCACAATTTATGCTTCTATAAAGATAATTTAAGAACATGAACAAACAAACAGGAGTATGCATGTCGTATCAAGACCCCTTTTCTAGTTCTAAGCAATTAAATCATATTGTCAAGAAAACAAATGAAAAAAACCACGTTGATAATAGTTAATACTATAGTCCACCTGCTAAACTATATTATTTCCTCGTGTTTTCAATTGTTACATAAAGCAAAAGATTTCCAACTTATCTTCCCTTTTTTCTTTCCTTTGATATTACTTCATTTTTTTCAGAATGGATAAGAAATAAACATGCAATTAACTCAATGATAAAACTGAAGTTGTGTTAGAGCTTCTAAGAAAACCAACTCCTCTCTTGTTGAAGCAGGTGGGGGTTTTATGTATTTTCACTGTCAATTTTCTTTCATGGGTCAACTTTAAAGTTTTCTATATTTCTGCCTCATTTCTCCATCGTAATTATGAATACTTCCTTTTCAATTTGAATGTTTGATGTCAAGTTTTTAATTTGCAATCCAAATGTTCAATTTTAGATAAAAGCCTATCACGTTTCTATTGTCTCTATCTTCAAGATTATATTATTACTGGAGGGAATAACTATTGCCATTAATGTTATGTTCTACCTTATCACAGGAGATATTTTGTAATGATGCTTGTGTTGGACGATTTTTCACAGCTGAATGTGATAACGTGAAGAAGACTGCAAAGAGTTTAAGGGCTTGCCTTTTCCGGAGAGATAACATAGTGATTGATATTGTAACAACATCCTCCATTATCATATGATTACTACCACTAAATTTTGTAGAAAAGTTTTTTCTTACCCTTTTCTTGCTACTTCTCAATCTTTTGTTTTTCATAATCATTAATTTTCCTTTTTATTCCATTCACGATGATTTTAAAATAAAGAACAAACGTTAGCTCAGAATTTATCAATTGCTATATTTTTTGGTTACTTTTGTTTTCTAATTCTTGTTTTTACAATGCAGAAAACTTTATGGGAGACAAACTTTCTGCTAAGCTTTGTAAAAGGAGTCACCTATATAACTAGTCATGATGAAGAATCAAGACCTATTTTGGTTACTTTCCAATCCACTGTTTCCCTCTTATATCACTCTCTATATTTTTTCTATCTTTCGCTTTATTTTCTATAGATTCACACACTTCCTTGTGTTTACTTTATAAGTGGTGATTTTAACCATACCAAGAAACGACGAACAATTTGTATTCCTCTTCAATGCAAGTATGTCCATTTCTTCTAAATTTTTGTTAATAACCTATAAAAGTTTAGGGATATATAACACTTTTTGCTCTGGTAAAAATGTATGACCTTAGACTCAGAGCTCGACTATATTCCCATGTAATGTCTGAACTGCCTCTTGATGTCACATTTTCATTATTCCATTATTGTGCATGAAAGAGTTAATGGACTTATTTATTGCTAGATTTTTGTGTTTTTTATATTATTTCTCTTACAAAATTTCATACTGTACAAATTTTAACCTTTGGATGTTATAAAAGTGACCGTCTTGCTTGATTTACACATAAATGTTCTACTCGATGAATTGTTAAAACAATAGTTTGCATAGAAAATTTCACGTTTTTAATATGCTCAATTGGATCATAATGACATAAAATCATCTTTTTCTTTCTTCTAAAGCTGTATTCACCTCAGTAGCATATTACAATCATATATAGTCCATTATTGACCTCTATCTTTACCTTTTAAAATCTTTACATTCATAAAATATGTTGTGTCCATAATACAATTAATATTATCCCCTAATTTCTTGAAAGCCTTATAATTGGATTTAAATTAATAACTGGGTGTGGGTGTATCACTAGCATTTGTTTTCTTATAGTTTATTCATCTTACCTTCCCAAACTTCTTTAGGTCTGCTTCAACTTTTACGAATCTTTTACTGCTAACACGGAGAATTATGGGAGAGTATTACCTATGTAGGCTTTCCAAGGCTTTTGTAATGGACCAACCATCTTTATTTTCTTATCTGTGGAAGGTAAAATTCAAATTTATCTCGTTAATTCTTCGATCTTTTAATGTCATCTTATTCTCTACCACAAATAACTCAAAACTCTTTCACTTGTAGGATCTACAAGGGGCTATTACTGTTGACCTCCTCTTGTTCCTTTCTTTAACTTTTTTTATTAATTTTCTAAAGCGAGGTCTTCTACTTACTCATAAGTCAAATGTTGCTTGCTTAATAATTGTGGAATGTGAATTATTGCAGGGTACCTAACCATTTTTTGAGCTATCAGTGGTCATAATAGTGGCATCTTCACTGGACTTTAATGAATCATTACAATTATGTGATTTTCACAATAACCCCATGAGTCTCTTCCATCCAATTTGAGCCTTTGTCGATCAAACCAATAACTAAGGATGGCTTATGCTCATCTTCAAGGTTTTCATTTGTTGTGTCGAAATGTTTTAACTCACTTAAACCATAGTACCTTACCTTGACTGACCCGACTGCTATGAAAATGTGGGCCACCAGTAAATCTCCTTTGGGCTTGACACAAATCTCACCACTCAATGTGGGGTTCGTCTCTTTCGCATCATCGATTGCTACAACATCACGTTGAGGCATCAACGGTTACACAAGGCCTATTAACAAAAGTTTGTTCCCCTTAACTCTGATGCTGCACCATGTGACCACAAGTGTGAGCCATTTAAAATTAGCCAACTGTAGACTTCATGGCCTTTTTTCATCCAATCACCAGCTATATTTTTTAGAAAGAACTGTAAGACTGACAAGGATCGTTAGTCTTTCTTATCGCTCCTGAGATTCTACAAAAGGCCTCATAACGAAATCCTTTACAAGTAAAAAATGTATCCCCCACTTGGTGGTCTCATCTCTATCATACCACCTCATCTCAAGTGACACCAGGTGTCAATATCATAAAGGTTCTAATC
>JANIIA010000005.1:31542861-31554397 GCA_027478495.1 Erythroxylum alaternifolium
CATATGATGCATGAAATGCACTTCTAAATTCTTAGTAAACTCTCATATATAGTATCCTAGGGTTCTAACCCTAATCGCGGGATAATGGGATGTTACATTTTACGTATTCTAAGTCTAATTACATTAAGATCTAAGTATGTATTTAGGCAAATTTTCTTAATTATGATGATAATTAAGAAAAACTTATAAGATTTAAGCAAATAATCACTATAGAGAATCTTGTAGAATTCTCTTATTAAGTCATTATCCCAGCAGTGTCATGATTATCATATGGTGATACGGTATAAGATGCTTAAACAATTGGCTTAGTGCAAGTAGGAGATTGTTTTGGCTTAGTGCAAGTAGGAGATTGTTGATTTATACCCTAGAGTCAATCAGTTGGTTGTAGTTTAGTAACAATTATTTAAAGACATTTTTTATCTTATACATACCTAAATGTATATGACAAAGTCATGAGATAATTATACATTACAAATGAAATAATGATGAGATTATAATTATGAGATTATCCTTTGTCTTAGCCATTGTAGCACGTGTGTCGCCCGTATTGCATTTATATATTATCCTTACATTGTCCCTAGTTATTGTTTTATTAAGGTTAGACATTAATAAAACATAAAAAGAATAGCACATGTTATACTTTTTCTAATGAAGGAAGTGGTCGATCTCGTAAGTAGAGATACTTAAATAAATGTGTAGGTACTTGTTAGAGAACAAGTTTACTAAACTAACCCTATATGAGAAATCCATTTAGAACATTATTTGTATGTCTATGGAAATTCTCATTATGATGATTATATAAGTGATCCTTTGACTTGATATTATCAAAGTTATCTTGTATAAAGATTGTTATATTTTGATGCTACTTATAACTTGTCAAGGATAACTCAGTAAGTATTCATTACAAAGATAATTAATTGAGTCAATAACTAATGATGGAGAATTAATATGATCAGACTTAAAATAAAGTAGACATTAATTTCATACTCTAGTTTAATTGTAATATTATATGATGAAATGATTCAATTATACGGAAAAATTATACATGAAAAGATTAGTCAAAACTACTTTGACATTCATAAATATTTAGGTAATTATGATGTGTTGCTAGATGTCAATCTTGATTTATAGATATAAATTGATTAATTAGAGAACTAAAGATAAATTAAAGGAGTTTAATTCGTCTAATCCTAAATATGATTTAGGGTTATAATTTGTATCCATTGTCAACATATTTGGATCTCTTATGGGTTACACATAAAGAACGGGTTGAAGAGAGAAAGATATTTTAATCAAGTTGGACTTGATTATAAAATTTGATAAACTTTTTGATTAAATATGAAATATTTAATAAATAAGGATCAATATGAGATATAGGATCTTGTTTGGACATAATTAGTATTTAACTAGATTTATTTATAATTTTAATTAAAGTTTAATAAAAATTAGAATTTAATTTTAATTGAATTACTAAAATGTCAAAAATTTATTATAAATAACTTAAACTTTGAGGAGCTAGCACTAAGTTACTAACTCTTTTTTCTAATAGTTGTAGAGTTTTTTCAACTTGTTCTGTAAAGATGAATCAATTTTAGAAACGATTTTTTAGATATAATAAGAAAAGGATCATACTTTGAAATAAGTTATAAATTAAAATTAATGTTTTATTATGATTTATGTGTCAAATCATTTTATAGAATTTTAGGAATCTTAACCTTTGAGAAATTAAACAAAAACGTTTTGTAATATTTTTCTGCATGGGGGAACAGATCCCGAACTTATTTCTCAACACTAACATCAAAGAATGAGAAAGAAAAAAGCTTAGAAGACTCGAATGCTTTGTATAATTTCAATCTTTTCCTTACAGAAGTATGATAAATTCTAATGCATATGATTTGATAGTTGGAGAAGAGAGATTACAAGCATCCGAATTTCCCAGGTAGCCAAGATCTTGCAATCGGTTCCGTATGTAAATTGGAAAAAGATAGAATCTCGACAGACTTCAAAAGTAAACCAAAGAGCAAAAACGGAGTACAAATCAGGTCAACTGATATAGTAGAATTTGCATAGATATAGATTAGCCCATATCCTAACTTATCGGAGCAAGGTATTGAAATGAATTTGGCATTATCACTTTCTAAATTTTTCTCATGATAAGGATTGGTTTGGAGATAAAAGTTATCTCCGTGATAAAAGCTATTTCCTTGACGACTTCAAGTAGTTGAAAGTAAACTCATACTAAATACCACGGGAGCTGGAAACAGATTAAACTACATAACTTAAAAAAGTTCCAATGGTGGACTTAAATTACAAAGAACAAGCCATGAAAATGACATCATCAAACTAACTAAACTAATAATTAATGCTAAATGATCGAGAAAAAATAAACAAGATTTTATCACATCTAGATTGCAGGGCAGCCTTCAGCATGAACACCTGGTGCGGTAGGACAGCTTGCCAAATCACAGTGATCACCACTATCAACACCCCACCAAACTGGACCATATACGTTAAAGGTTTGGAGGGAAAAGAAAAGGAGTATAGCCATAAATGCAACACCAGCGTCCAATGAAGCTGACAAAACGTAGGTATGTCTAGCCCACCAGCTCTTGTACTTTCTGTAAACGTAATAGTTGAATATCACTCCTACAATTGCCCAGCTTATGTAATGTACAGGTCTTGCCGGTGGCAACATTGAAGTGGCTGATAAGATAACCGGCACGTTCAGGAATTGGATCCATTTCTTCTCAGGGTATTTGCGTGCCAAAATCCAATGTGGAAATGGAAGAAGGAAACCAATAAGGAATAACCAATTCATCGCCCCATAGACACCTAGTGTTGAGAACATCCTACGTGGGCCTATAACTCCCCATATAATTGAAGCATTATAAAAGACATCATCCCCAGGACATGCCCATGGACTTCCATCTGGTAGCAACTCGGGTCTACATATGTTCTTAACACTTGTGAGAAGAAACCATGCTGTGCTAAAGCAAGTGGTTGAAGAAACTACAGTTCCAACCAACTGCAATTGCAAATTGTCTCAATAATGGTGCGAGTAATACATGATATCTATTTATTTATATGAAGCAAGTTCTTAGTAACTCAAAATATGGGACTGACTGTAAGTACCTGCACGATGAACATTGATTTTGGTGGAATCTTCATGTAGTGGCCCAATTTGAAGTCTGCAAGAAATGTGAGGGCTTGTGCCATGCTGATATAACCATATGTCTTAAAAGCTACGTTAGCAAGAGGTCTTCCAGGATATATATAACCTATAATCAATTCTGTTATCACGTTTAATCCCATTTGCTGCATGTAAAAACAAGAAACTAATCAAAATTTCACTTGAGATTCAATATTTTCTTTTAATATATTTGGGAATAAAAAATAGATACGTACAACATTTGTCGAGGCTTGAATGATCCCAATGGGCAACGTGAAGAAAAGTGCAATAGCACAAGCCATGAGAAGTCCCCACCATGGAAGCTGTAATTGTCTATTAAAACCTTCCACAGCAAGAAATGAAAGCCCAACACTTATAACCAAAACAGTAGCAAACCACCATTCAGGGACTCTTTCATAGTTCTTCTTCATTATTCTAGCGTGCACATCATCCAAATTGTCTTTAGCCTTGCTCACTAATCGCATCATTGTTCTATCCACAAAAACACGCACAAATAAAAGAAACAAGAATGTTATGAAACCTTAATAGTTTACGTATCTTGATCGATGAGATAATTAAAAGTCCGTACTTTCCATGGAAGAGTGCCACATGCGAAACAGTGGCTGTCAAATTCGCAAAACTCAATCCGTAGACAGTAGCAAACAATACACTGAGATAGAGATTGCTATAGTTGTTGTACTCGTTTAGATTGATGTCGAAGGAAACTGGATCTAAGATGCGAGTAACATTGTATGTCTGACCAGTGGAATCGAAGGTGTGGGAGGATAAGATTGGGAATTTCTTGGCATCGTAGGTGTTAGTCCAATAAAGACTAGGAGTAATAATGTAAACAACAATGAAGAAACCAACCATAATGTTGGCAATAGTATGGAAAGGGTTAGCAAGAGGAGTTCCCAAAAATCCAGCAATTGTTGACCAATCCAATCCCAAAGAACCAATGCCGAGACCATTTCTCCCTGAACCAATTTGTTGAGCTGTTACTGAATGCTTCCATATCCAGCAAACGAAGGACATGGCAGATAATGAAGGAAAAAGGTAGCTTGGAAGCGTGTAGTAAGCGAAGCTTGATACGAAAGCCATTGAGAAAAATTGCAGTCTGGTAAGTTCACCCCTTTCCCTTTTCTCTTCATCATGCAATGTCCTGTAAATTTTCCGTCCAATATTTTATTTGTAACATTATAGATAGATTTACTGTAGCAATCATTATTATACTACCTACCTAAAGAGAGAGACTTGGATTAGGTTTGAAGGCCACCACATGTAAGGCGATTCCACTAGAATTTTTCTGAAAATGCCCGCCCATCCGTATCCAACCAGCTGAGTTTTATGAGGTCAGACAACAGCTTAATAATCCACACATACTTAATGTCAAATTTTATGTACAGAATGTAATGACATACCTGAGTTGTCTGCACTAACAACATAGCTGCCACTGCATTCAATTTCCTCTTATAAAAAGCCATCACAATTGTAACAATTGACACTGCATAGGGTGTCCCTCCGCCACAATTAGCAAATATGGTGATCAACACGTGTTCTTTAAGAGTGAAAGGGCCTGGATTCAGTGAAAATGACCATTTGGTGAGTGGGACATGGATTTTCTTATTTGGCAGAGTTGCAGCCATCAATTTTCCAAGTGGAAGAGTCACAATCTGTGCTGAAATTGAAGTAACTGATAACTGATTTTGACGGTAACCAAAGAACTGATTCGCAAAAGAAAGTAGCACGCATGCTGTTATCCCCAGAACCCATGTTCGAAACGTTAGGGCTGGCTGAGTAGGATCGTCGGTGATTGGAACTGTTAACCTCACTTGCTCGATTGGATTGTCATTTACTTCTTCTCCATCTCCTGAGCCATTTTTTTCTTTTTGGTAAAAAAAAAGAAAGAACACCGTTATAAGTATATGTTACTGTATAAGTATAAAATTATATTTTGAAAGGAAGAAAAAAATAGATGGTTTACCTGCAGGCTCCATGTTGAAGCTTGAGGCAGGAGCTGACATAGTTTTTTGTTGTTCTGATCTCTCTTTCTTTCAGTTTCAAACGCAAGATATATAAGCTAATCCTGTGGTTTGGTCAGTGCCAGCTACGTTCCCGCAAAAACAGGCCGCATTAACAAAATACTCTTAACTGAAAATCTTATAGCATTCTGTACTTAATTATACGTGTACTATCGCACATGAAATACCTTTTAAACTCATCCTAATAATTTAAATAAGTTTACAATCATATCTATCTAAAAGCATCAGGAGTCAATCATCTTTCATACTTCAAATCAGACAACGTGCCAAATTAAGACTCTTAACCAAATTAAAACTAATCCATTCGGGGCTCCAAATCTTTTACGCATCTTTTAACTAATAAATTATAACTAATTTAACAAAATATGTTGTTTTAACAGAAAAAGCAATTAAAGTTTGTATTAGTCAGGTCCTCAAACAGCATTAAATTTGCACGGAAACCGAACAACATTTAATTAATTTCTTGTTTGGGTAAATCTTTTACTAGGCACGAAAACAAGGACGCACACAATAGTAGCAGACTTGGGGCAAAAGACGGACTAAGGTTCCTGAACGTTTCATTTTGATTATATTTTGAAAAATTAGACTAAGAGAACATGCCACAGTAACGCTTCCACCCGACATTTAGATCTGAAACACCTGCTCTTCCTCTCACTTGTCTCCTGATTCTGACAGTCTTCATCGACGACGTGAGTTTTTTTTTTGGCTTGCCTATGATAATCTATATATTAGTGTCTTGCCAATTACGAATTCATCTCGAAGAGTTTTAAGATTCAACCAAATTACAATGGTTTGAGAAAAAACAAGGTTTTAAAAGACTTTTATTTCATTAAAAAATATAACAAAAATAAGGGTTCAGCGAGAGAGATTGCTCTTGTTACCATTTAAAAAAAAGAAAAGAAGGTTAGAAGACTCAAATGCTTAAGTTGGAGCATTCTATTCGATAATTCATTTGGATGTAACCTTAAAAAGTAAAGAAACAGTATATAAGCAATATTATAAAATCATAGAAGAGTTTGTGTATGTGATATAGTTCTTTAGAGCTAAACATAGCCTTTATCTTTTAGATATAACCTATATCTTTTAAGCTCTCAATAATCTATACTTTGATGCAGATAACAGGGTTTTAAGTGTTATTTTAAACCAATAACGATTGTTTTTTTTGAAATCAAGCATCAGCTTTAGATATTATTAGCATCATGAATCAAAGCATCAACTACAATAGACGGTCGATTAGCCTCCCAAACCACCTTGTCAGGCATAGAAACAGAAGCCCGAGCTAAGATATGAGCCACCTGATTCGTTGACCTACGGGCAAAACAAATAGTAACGTTACTAAGCTCCGCTAAAAGAGCTTTACAATGAGAGATTAAAGAACCAAAATAAGTAAAATCTTGTAATGAACTCCTTAATGCTTGTACCACACTTAAACAATCTGTTTCAATTAAAATAGAATTCAAACCTTGTTATTTGATCCAACTTAATGCCTCAGCCACTCCCATCAATTCCACAGTACTAGGTTCATAGGCTATGGATAAAGGACATGTGATAGCAAGTAAAAAAGTTCCTGCATGGTTACGTAAAACACATGCATAAGCAGCTCTCCCAATAGCCAAATCAATACTGCCATCCACATTGCACTTTAAATAACCCAACACCGGCGGTTTCCATCTTTCATCCGAACTTAATAAAACTTTACCTGTTCTACATATTTTCTGGACTTGAGCTGTCTTCCATTCTATCTGTTTTGTAGTGGCCATACGCACAACTTCACCCTCAATTCTTCTCTTTCCTTCCCATAGGACCAGATTTCGATGCTGCCATAATTCATATAAAATTGAAACCACCATAATAATTTCATTCTCAGTACCTGATTGCAGCAACAAAAATAACCAGCTCCAAAACGTATTCTCAATAAAAGAGAATCGCAATCCAGTTGTTAACCAGACTCCATGTGCAAACCTACAAGATAACAATACATGATCAATCGTCTCCGCCACTCGCTCACAAACAGGACAAATTTCCAATACCTGAACTTGTTTTTTCCTCAACTTCATACAAGTCGGAAGAACATTGTGCAAAATTCTCCAAAGAAAATTTTTAATCTTTGGTGGAATCACAATCTTCCAGATTCCTTTCCAAACCACCTGTAAATTGGTAGCAACCACTAGTAAGCAACCTATAGCCACTTTTAACATAATAACATCCATTTTTTGTAAATTTCTACATCCAACAATCTTGACTATCAGATAAAGTAGCTATTGGTATTCGAAGAATTGCCTCCTTATCTCTGGGTTGAAACATCTCAAAAATTAACTCCACATTCCATCCACTTAATGGAAGAAATAAATCTACCACCCTAATATCCTCCATTCCAATATTATTCATTGACTGAACATAAGGCGAATCATCTTCTATCAACCACGGATCCTTCCAAACATGTGTTTGAAATCCCGAATTTATCTTCCGCCTACATCCTCTCCTTAAAACCTCCATCGATTGAATAATACTGCTCCAGAAATAACTTGGGTTTTCTCCTTTTACCGCCTCCATTAATTGACAATGGGGAAAGTATTTGGCTTTTAAAAGTTGCGAAACAAAAGATTGAGGAGATGACAAAATACGCAATCCTTGTTTAGCAACTAAAGCCATATTAAAATCTTTGAAACTTCTGAAATCCAACCCACCATTCTTCTTCGATAGACATAATTTCTCCCACCGCATCCACCTTATACCATTTGACCCACTAGTCCACCAAAATTGATTCAACTTTGTTTCGATAGCTTTGTAAATTCCAACCGGTAATAAAAACACACTCATTATATAGGTAGGAATTGATTGAGCCACTGTTCGTATTAATAGCTCCTTTCCTGCTTTAGAAAGCAATTTGTTCTTCCAACCCTTTAACTTTTGCCATACCTTTTCTACCACAAATTCAAATATTTCCATCTTCTTCCTTCCAATAATTGACTGGAAGCCCAAATATTTACCAGCCAACTCATTATTATAGAATTGGAGAATATCATTAACTAAATGTCTCTCCTCCACCCTTGTATTAGGGCTATACAAAATAGTGATTTCTTAAAATTCACCTTTTGGCCTGATGCATGTTCATATAGGCTTAAACAAAGCTTTATCTCTGCAGCTTCTAAATAATTTGCACGAAAAGAAAACAAACCATCATCAACAAAAAATAAACGGGATACTTTAGTTGCATTAGTAGCAATAGATATACTATAAATCAAACCTTGCCTCTTTTTTCGCTTGATAAGTGCTGATAAACCTTTTGCCACTAATATAAACAGATATGGGGACAAAAGGTCCCTGCCTAAGTCCACAAGTGGGTATAATAGGTCCTAATTCATCTCCCCATAGAAGAATTTCATACTGGACTGAGTTCACAAAATACATCAACCTATCCACCCAATTATTTTCAAAACCTAGCGCTAAAAGCATATTAGCCAAAAAAAACTCCACTCCACTCGGTCACAGGCCTTGCTCATATATTTTTTTAAAGCCGCTACACCCTCCTTTCCTTGTCTCTTTCTGTTTAACACATATAAGATCTCATGTGCAATAACTACATTATCACTGATTAAACGCCCTGGCACAAAAGTGCTTTGATTTTCAGACACCACCTCACCCTAAATCAGCTTTAAATGGTTCCCAATAACCTTACAACATACTTTATCTATTACATTACATATGGACATGGGTCTTAAATCTGTCACCCTTTCAGGAGAAATTTTCTTTGGTATCAAAACTATTAATGTTTCATTCAAACCAGGTAAATTCTCACCATTATTCAAACAAAATAGACAAGCAGACACTACTGAATCCCCCACAACATCCTAATAGTGTTGATAAAATGCTGGATTAAGACCATCAGGCCTTGGTGATTTATCAGGGTGCATACTAAACACATCATCTTTAACCTCATCACCTGTATACGACAACAACAACATATCATTATGTGCATCAGTTACCTTTCTATCGACACAAGAAAGAACAGCCTCACTACTATACCATTTTTTGAAAATAACTCTGTAAAATAATCAACAATAAGTGTGTCCAAACCTGAATTCTGATAGAGCCACTCCCCATTTGAATTCTTTAGACCAAAAAAATTCTTCTTTCGTCTGCTAGAGGCTGCTGTATGAAAAAATTTTGTATTTAAGTCCCCTTCTGAGAGCCGTATCTGCTTCGCACGTTGTCTTTAAAAATCCTCCTGCTGTTTCAATAAATCGTTATAAGCTGATCATGCTATTGTAAACAGATTTCTTGAAAACTCATCCATAGCCCTCTTATTCTCCCTCATCTGCCATTTACATAAATTCAATTTTCTTCGACAAAATAGCTTTTTCTCCTTGCTCTAATTTTGCAAACCATCATGAACCTTTTGTATTCATTCAGCAATTGTAATCGTCTCACCTGGCTGCCAATTATCCATGATTACCTGCTTGACATCATCCTCCTATAGCCATAAATTTTCAAAACAAAAACGACAGGCTTTATAAACTACCACCGAAACACTAAGTCTAAGCAACAATGGATTATGATCTAAATTCGAAGCCTCAAGTGTAGTGACTTTCGAATTTTGAAAATTTTTTTCCAGTTTGTCGAGGCCAATGCTCTGTCTAGTCATTCCCGAATTAAACTATCAGAGTCTCTTCCTTTCTCCCAAGTATAAAACTCACCATCATAAGGAACATCTGTTAAACCTGCCACCCATACAGCCTCACGAAACCCTTCTATTAGCCATCTTGCCCTTGGAACTCCTCCCATATTTTCAGCGTTGGATAAGAAATCATTAAAATCCCCCATAATGCACCAAGGTAATGTTGATTTAAGCTTTAAAGACTTTAATAAATTCCATGAATCCCTTCGTCTTGAACTTTCAGGAAAACCATAGAAGCCTGTGAACCTCCAAGGATGAATTCCATCTTCACGAATTGCCACATCAATATGGTTCTGTGAATAGCTTATCAAACTTACAGCTTCCTTATCCTTCCACAATAACAATAAACCACCACTTCTTCCAACTGGATCCATTGCAAAACAACCTTTAAAGCCCCACGTGGACTTTAATCTCTGGACTTTTTTTTTGAATTAAAGTTTTCATCAAAAACAACAATTTGGGTCACTTATCGGACACAATGTCCTTCAATTCTTGAACTGTAGCCTGGTTCCCAAGCTCGCAACAGTTCCAGCTAAAACTATAAAGTAAAATATGTAAATATATCATGAATAATGAAAGTAAGTTACAAAAGGATCACACTTTAGAAAGTACATCTCCAAGCTCTCCACCTCTACTCTACACATTCTACACTTCATATGAGAAAAAAGTTATATTGAGCTTAAAAAAAATCAAAGTTTCTAAATTCTCCATATAAAGACACCAATGTGCTATCACATTTCATTGCAAATTGGTTGAAGATAAATTGCTCCCTTATGCTTGCTAATGTTGAGGCAATCATTGTGCTTAAGTTCTTTTCTTTGCCTGTGAATCTTCTTGAGTTTCTTTCTTTCCATATCTCCTGAAAACAGGTAGACAAGGCCACTAAATAGGCATTTTTATCTTCTTTGGGTATTGGCTTTACCAGTATCTATTAAATAATGTAAGCTAAACTAGAAGATTCGATATCCCAGTGGCATAGTTTAGTAATCTTCTTCAGAATTTGTTTAAAGATTCTACATTAGAAGAATCGATGGTATCTATTTTCATCCTTTAGCTTGTATAAAGCAAGGTTTTAGGTAAGGATAGATATCTTAGTTTATCCATTGTATTGAGCTTGTTCAACATTGCTAACCACAATAGAAAACTAACAATTGGCTTAAGATTGCTATTCTATATCATTATGCTCCATTCTACCTTATATCCAATCCTTTGTACTAGTTCCTTGGTTTTCTTATCTGTGAAACCAACCACAAGTATGTTATTGCAATAATAGATATCCTCATTTTCTACATTTGAGAGCTGGATTGTCATCCTTTTTCTTAGCACTTTTGGAAATTGTGTCCAGATTCCATTTTCTAGTAGAACTTGTGCATTGACTTTTTGAGGAAAAGATGAGAGAGTGGTCATTGCATGTTGATTCTGTATAAGAGCACCATAACCATTCTAATTATCAAACCATAAAGAGGCCTTATTTCTAACATCCCCTCACCAATTTCCATGAATAGGAGTGTATAAGTGTATTGTGACATATGCATGCATTCATATATGCACATGCATAATAATGAATGAATTTTACACATGAAATGTTTGTACATGCATACATGACATTTTTCTCGGTTCTTGGATTGTGATTAATTTAGCTAAATA
>JANIIA010000005.1:31595827-31607855 GCA_027478495.1 Erythroxylum alaternifolium
ATGCACATATCACTATTCACAAATGCATGAGCATGAGATGCATTGATTTACCCCACTTGGACCCGTTTCTCTGGTCCAACCCGTTCTCTGGAAACGGGATGTTACAGGAGTTCATGAATCACACAATGGATAGTTGACATATGAGTTCTTAAGTCTTGTATAGGTAGCATATGATAATTATACAACTACCCGCTTGGCTGATGATGCTTTGTGTTTGTTCAAATATCTCTGTTACTCTTGGCCTTTTCATCATCTAGGACTCTTTCTTGAAGTCAATTCAAGAAATAAATCGTCATTATAAAATTTAAAAGTAAACAAATTATTTACACAAAATAATCACCAAATAACAAATTACTTGAACATATGCTCACCAAACAATATAATTTTTTGAACTTAAAGACTGGTTAAATAAACACATTATTGAATAAGAGGATCATCAAATAAACAAATTATTTCATAGGTAGATATTATATATATATATATATATACTGGAATTGTAAAATTCATGAGGTGTACATACTAAAATATTATTTCTTAAAACTAGGGATAATAATGGGTCCGTAGGGTTGGCAATGCTCCAAGTATGCAATCTAGGCCTGGCCTGAAACTTGATTGGGGTTTAGGTGACCCAAAACTTTTTTACAATTTGACTCAACTCGTTAATTCTAAAACTTGAAAGCCAAAACCTAACCTGCCCAAAACTTGATCCCTCTAGAGTCTAGAGCTTCTTTCCATTACCACATCATACTTCTCCATTGCTTCTCCATTATATCTTCACTCTTTACTCTTTGGTAAAACAATAACCTTTTAGCCAAATCTCTCACTTCCTCTCAACATAGAATCAAGTTGGATTCAATCTCTCAGCCTAGTTTTTCCTTCATTTGACTTGTTATAGAAATGCCCAGAATATTACATCTTTACTTGTATTGAAGACTATATTCCATATATCATGATCATTCTCCAACTTACTTCAATTTGTGGGGTAGTTAATTCCTCACAAACACAACAAAGATTGAAATTTCAAGAAGAAATCAATAACTACAAAGCAAGAAAAAGAAAAGAGGAGAAAAGAAGAAGAAGACTAAAAGAAAGCAAATTACAATAAAGAAGATAGAGAGTTAAGGTTGAAAATTTTGGGTTTCTTATATATATAATTGGACTTCGAGTTAGGTTAGGTAGTAAAGCCTGATCCCAATCTTGACTCAAAATTTAAAATAAAAGAAAGGTCGAGTTTAGTTCATAACTCAATTAACGTAAATCGAACGTTAATTTTAAGTCAAGTTAAATCAAGTTAGGCCAGGTTTGAATTTTTTTTACAGTCTTTTAAAAATAAATTTAGGATATATTTGAATAAATAGCCCAATATACAAGATAAAACAATAAAAATTTAGTCTAATACACTAATATGGTCAATTTAATTAAAATGACTCAACCATAGCTTTAAGACATAATATTCAAGGATAAACATTTCTTATTCATGGTTTATATTAGGTTGACCTTATAGCCAAATAATACTTCTTTTAGGTTTAATTTATGATAAATTTACAGCCAAATAAGGTTTATTCTAAGTTTAGTTGAAGTTAACCTTGTATCCAAATAAGGCTTATTTTAAGTTTAGTTTATGATATCCTATTGACTAAGTGAGGGCCTTCTTCAACCTTAAAAATTATCTCTTTTTTCTTACAATACCAACCTCAGATGATGGTGTAGTCAAACTACCATCCCCTATCCATAGCTCATTGAAAGCAACCATCACATGTGTAGCCTGCTAATTACCACCACAATTAGATAACCTTCGCACTCTAATAGAAATCACCTCATACTAACATCAAAATTCATTGAAAATAAACAATGCAAGTAGTAAACCTTCAAGCCTCCCAGCTAGACAATAGAGCATATATTAAGACACTTTTTTGTTTTTTTAAACTACTTATGAATTAGAAATTATTAGAAAAGACCCCCAAATAAATAATCTACTTACTAGCCACATTTACTTTGTTTTGTTACTTTATTTTGCAGATGGCGGTAATAATTTGTCCTCCATTTTGAATAACTACGGGAAGTTTAAGGAGATTTTTTTAAATATCAATTAAAACTAATATAATTACCTCATATAATTTCCAAGAAAATAATTCTTAAAAATAAGGGATATTCTTCTTTATAAGACTTGAATGCTGAAAATAATGAGTATATAATCTTATTTATTATGTCTTATTACATTAGATATAAGATTTGAAGTTCATAATCTAACTTTAACAAATAAAGTTAATGAAATAATTACTTTTTGCGAATGATCAAACAAAATAATCAAGACAACTTTCTTAATTTCAAATTGAATAGATAAACTTTATTATCATCACAATTCTAATATAAATTTCTGTTTTAATTATAAGTTTATCAATATACATATTATTGAGAATAAATTTGTCTTTCACATGTTAAAGGACAAAAGTTTATGCAAAACTTTTCTCTGTTTTCTTTCTCAAATTTGTCTTTTGTATTTCCTTAAAAACAAATATTTATAATGACAATTGAAGCAGTTATCACTTATCAATACATGGATGTTGTGGTATCCATCACGATAGTCATCAATGTACACCAATACTACAATCGGAAACCCACAAATGACCTGGCCCTACTTTCAATTAGTAATGTCAAAAATAGCCTATATCGGGACAAAACGACGTCGTTTTAAAAGTTTTTCTTAAAAATAAAAATGGCCAGCCAAGCTCGTGGCCCGTCGGGCCATAACCTAGGCCACGAGCCAGTTAACTGTGGTTAAGCCGGGTCATAAGTAGACTCATCCTAACATTCCGGGTCATGAGCCGCCATGGCCTAGGATTGGGCAAGCCTACTCTCAACATGACCAAGTAACCCTCCAAATGTTGTCGTTGAAATAAGAGGAAAAAATGTCTCATTACATGAGTCTTGACCGTTGTAAAAGCCTTCAATTATTCTACGCCCACGCTCGGTTTGTCTTCACTCTTCCAACCTTTTAAACCATATTTTTCCACCACTATACCACTCTCTCTGTGTCTTATGAAACCCACCTCTAAGATCCTAACGTTTGATAAAATCTACGTCATCAACACATAATGAGGATTTAATTTCGCTTTTCCACTGTGAGTGATGGTGAATTGGTCCCCATTCAGAAGAGAAACTTTATGGGGCGATTTCAACAATTTTGGAGATGTTAAAGATGATAACTTCGAGGTCATATGGTCGATAGCACCACTATCAATCACCCACAGTTTAGAGAAAATGGATAAACAAGCAAGAAGCTTACCTGCCAGATTTGTCTAGTGTTCGAATGTACATGGAGAAATCAATGTTAAGAGCTTCGCACACTATTCAGGTGTAAATGATATTGGGGCTTACGTATGGTTATTGCTTGAAGCACTTTCAGTTCTAGGGAATTGTGAAGCAAGAGCATTTGTAGCATGTGAAGGATTTCGAGTTTGTTTCCGTAAGAAATAATTGCCATTGCCAAAATTTCCATGTCCTCTTGAATTTTGTTACTGTTGATGCTAATTTTTTTAATTTATGACCATTTTCAATCACATAATTATCCTTTTTGTTATCGATAAAATAGAGAGGTTGTAGAGTCTCCAATTGGTTTTAAGCTCCTAGTTGTAGTGAATGTTGAGCCTTCTGAAGAATTCTTTGGGATTTCATGGAGGAATCGTTGATGTTCTTCTTGGAGGAGAAGACTGTATGCCTTTCCAATTGAGGTTAATGGATCCATGAGGAGAATTTGGCTTCGAAGTGTAGCATAAGAGTCATTCAAGCCTATCAAAAAAAATTTTATACAAGGAGAGAAACACAAACTTACATCGCGAGTCATGGCCAACAGGCCCCCAACATGTCCTCTAAGAGGATTGGTAGGCACCCTAAAGGTGTAGTGTATAAGTTAGTGATCCCGATCCCAAATCACTCTGCATAGTTGGCGATCCAATCCGCGCATCTATTCCCTTCCCTATAAATGTGCCGAGGGACGACCATCCAATTTTTGGTAAATAACTCATGAATCCCCAAAACAAGGGGATTAAGAGATAATTGTCTCTGGGTTGGCGATGAAATTAAGTGCAGCACATCACATGAGTTGCTTTCTAACTCAATGCGGCAATGACATAGGTTCCAGGAAATGTTAATGCCCGAAAGAACTCCCCACAATTCTGTCGAAAGTGTGGAGCACCAGCTAATATTTTGCGCGAAGCCTCCAAGCCAAATGCCTGAGCTGTCTCGGAACAGGCCACCTACTGTAGCCGATGAGAGAGATCTTTTGCTTGCTCCATCGGTATTGAGTCAAACCTAACCCTGAGGTAGTTTTTGGCAGCCAGTCGATGTTCACACCTAGGTCGAGGAATAAGATTTGCTTGACTGTGCCAGATCAACGCCTTATGAATCTGATTAACATATGCTAAAAGTTGGTGCATTGGGGACTCAGGCCTATCAAAAATTGCATTAAGCATTTTTGATGTTCTGATTGAGATGCAGACTTAGATGCACTACATGTACACTGTTCAAGCTCTGACAGATCTCTCAGCTCCTCCCACGAAGACCTAAGTTTTCCATAGTAAATAGCAATAGAAGTTATTGTTGGATGAGAGCAATATCATGAGTTAACTCGAAAATTTGCTGCCCGTTGCTTTGCTAGAAATGCTCTACCAAGTCAGTTCATATGTCATGAGTGTTGATTAGTAGAGCACACTGTTTGAAATCTCCCTAGAGATTACATTTAGAATCCATGACATAACCATGTCATTTACACGACTCCACAGAGGATAAATTGAAGACGTGTTTGGTGGTTGTGTTAGGTACCTATCAACAAAACCCAACTTATTTTGGCATTCAACAACATCTTCATAGAGTGGGACCCTGTATAATAATTGTTTCCAATTAGTGGCTTCGAGACCAGCAATGCACCCGGATTGTCTGAATGATGTATGGTGTAAGGTGAGAGAGAACCATCCACTGAGTCACCAGAACCATCTACCTTTGACATATTGACAAAGCAAACTTGAGGGAATTCAGGCTAAACTCGTTGGAAACTTTGGCAGAAGGTATAAGAATTTTTTTGGAAAAGAAAAAAGGAGGAGCTGCAACCGAAGTCGAGAACCTGTCTGGACAGGATTGGATTTTGTCTTGTAAAAAGAAAGAAAAGGCACAGGTAATTCGATCTTCACCACCTTCAACTCCCTCAAACTCGAAGAAAGAACCAACCCCATTTCTTATAATTCAAGAAATCCAATCCCCATGCCCCCAAGAAAGCTTCTTGTTTTCTTGTTTTGTTTCACTCTCTTCACTACTTTCACACACTTTTTTCTTGCATTAGCCTACGATGTGAGTTTTGATTTTTCTTCTTTAAACCTCAGCAACTTCACACTCCTTGGTTCGTATATCCGGAACGACGTTGTTGGGCTCATTAGAGATGTCATTGTTCCTTCTTCAAGCTCAGTCACTGTAATCCACGACAACCCATTTTACTTTTTGAATCCGGAGTCCAATGCCACTACTTCTTTTTCCACAAGATTCACTTTTTCTATCAGTAACGTGAATCCAAGCTCTTATGGAGATGGTTTAGCCTTTGTCTTCTCTTAAGATAATGAAATTCTTGGTAGTCCAGGAGGGTACTTGGGGCTTGTCAATTCTTCTTTATTGACCAAGAACAAGTTTATGGCTATCGAATTTGATACTAGGCTTGATGCTCATTTTAGTGATCCAAATGATCACCATATTGGTGTAGATATTGACAGCCTTAAGTCAATTGAGACTGTTGATCCACTGTTACAAAATTTCGATTTGAAGAGTGGGAACTAGATTAGGGCTTGGATTGATTACAACAATGATCTGAGGGTCTTAAAAGTTTTCGTGAGTAATTCAAGCTACAAACCAAAAAAGGAACTGCTAACTGTGGATATTGATCTCTCTGTGTATCTTAAAGATATCATCTATGCCGGTTTTTCAGATTCTAGTAAAGGGAGCACCGAATTTCACTTTATTCATAGTTGGAGCTTTCATACTTATGAATTCCTTCTGGTAAGACCAAACTCACATCTTTATAACATGTCTTATAGCTTAGTCTCAGTAACAACTATTATTTCGTTTTATTCTATCAGTAAGCATCACAAGGTGCTTGGCTTAGGTCTTGGGATTGTAGGTCCTGCATTCCTTTGCACGTTTCTAGTGGTTTTGGGTTATATTTCTGTCAAGAGACGGTAAAAAACCAAAGTAATGAAGAGCCCAAAAGCAGAGTTAGTGGCAGGGCCAAAGGAGTTTGCTTACAAAGAGCTGAGTCTGGCCACAAGAGGGTTTCACTCAAGTAAAATCATTGGCAATGATGCATTTGGGAATGTTTACAAAGCCTTCCTCTACTCGTTAGGGACCTTTGCGGTAGTGAAAAGATCTAAACATTCACATGAAGGGAAAAATGAATTCCTATATGAACTATCAATTATAGCTTGCTTAAGGCACAAGAATTTGGTTCTATTGCTGGGTTGGTGTGTTGAGAAGGGTGAAGGGTGAACTACTACTTGTTTATGAGTTTATGTCGCATGGGAGCCTTGATATGATCCTATACTGTGAATCTTAGCATGGAATATTTTTGACTTGGTAATTTTGCTTTTGGTTTAGCTTCTGGATTGACATACCTGCATCAATAATGTGAGCAGCAAGTCATTCACAGAGATATAAAGACCAGCAATGTTATGCTAGATGTTAACTTTAGTGCCAGGCTTGGTGATTTTGGATTGGCAAGGATAATAGATCACGATAGAAGCCTTATTTAAACAGTTACTGCTAGAACAGTGGGGTACTTAGCTCCTGAGTATCTCCATGTTGGGAAAGCTACCATGAAAACTGATGTTTTTTGCTATGGTGTGGTGATGCTTGAAGTTGCTTGTGGTAGGAAGCCCATTGAGAGAGAACCAAATGTTGAAAATAAATAAACTTAATTCTATAGATGAATAAGTGCTTACACACCTATTCATATGTCTAGGAGATGCCTTATGTTTTTTAGGAGGCGTGATGTTTTTGAGGCGATGTGTCATCTATGTAAGGCATGAATGGGTGTGATATATATGAATGAGTGTCATACGAATGGTCTTTTCTATTCTATATAAGTATGGTTGCTAATTGTATGAATGGAAGTAAGAAAGAAATAAAGAGAAATATATTAGTTCTCCTTTGAGAGTTTCTCCTCATTTGTTCGGGTCATTTTACTCCTCCTTTATCAAAGTGAGTTATAGTTTCAAATATCAAAGTGGTATCAGAGTCATGTCTAACATGAATGTTGTGATGGGCTAATTCATGTTTCCTCATCTCACAAGCAACAACTATGATAATTGGTGCATACAAATGAAGGCGCTCTTCAGATCGTAAAATCTATGGGACATCGTCGACAGGAGCTACATCAAGCCGGCGCAAACGCCGAACTCACATTGAAGCAAAGATATGCTTTGAGAGACTTTTGGAAGAAAGACAAGAAGGTGCTCTATATCCTCTACCAAGTAATAGATGAGACTGCTTTTGAGAAGATATCGGCGGCATTGACATCCAAAGAGGTATGGGATATACTTCAAGCAACCTATAGGGGTGCTGATAGGATGAAGAAGCTTCGCTTTCAAATGCTTCGAGGGGAGCTTGCAGCCTTGAGGATGAGGGAGTTCGAGAGCATCTCCAAATATAGCTCTTGGGTTCTTGTGGTCGTGAGCCAATTACGAAGGAATGGAGAGGAGATCCAAGACGGCCAGGTTGTGAAGAAAATTCTTCACACCTTAATCGACAAGTTCGGGAATATCGTGTGTGCCATTAAGGAGTCAAAGGACATGGATAAACTATCCATTGATGAGTTAACGGGTTCTCTTATAGCCCATGAGCAAAGAAACAACCAAAAGAAGAAAGGGCTGAAGAAGCAAGTTTTGCAATCAAAGTTTTCTTTGAAGGATGACAAAGAAGCCTCTTTGAAGATTGAGAGATCTCGAAGTGGAGATTCCTGTGGCTGTGGTCGCAGTCATGGTCGAGGTCGTGGGCCTAGCCGTGGTCGTGGAAGAGGTCATTTCTACCATAGAAAAGCATCTGAAGAAGCAAAAGGAGGACGTGGCCAACGAAGTTCATAGAGAAGATGTGAGTATGATAAGTCTTCTATTGAATGTTATACTTGTGGAAAATATAGTCATTTTTCATGGGAGTGTCGAAGTGGCGACAAGGCGAATCTAGCCAATGATGAAGAAAAAGATGGAAAAGGAGTTGTACTACTTGCTAGCATAGAGAGAGACATGGATGATCAAAATATGTGGTACTTGGACAATTGTGCAAGTAATCACATGACTAGCGACAAGCGTGTTTTCATGGAGATGAAGGAAATGTGCAACAATATCTCTTTTGGTGATCACTCCACATTGGCGGTCAAAGGTATTGGTAACATTTCTATTCCATTGAAAGATGGAACTCGCTGCCTCATACATGATGTTTATTATATTCCCAACATGAACTGCAATATTCTTAGTAGTGGCCAATTCATAGAGAAGGGCTATAATGTTTAAGTTTATATTTGCAGAATGAGCATGATAAATTGATTGCTCATGTTCATATGATGAAGAATTGTTTGTTCTTGCTTGATGTGAATGATATTGGTGCTAAGTGCTTGAAGGCCAATGAGCAAGATGATTCATTATTGTGGCATCATTTGTTTGAGCATCTTTATTTTGATGGAATTAATGAATTGTCATCTAAGAAGATGGTGAGAGGTCTTCCTTCTATGGTATGCAAGGATAGGGTGTGTTTTTGGCAAGCACACTCGTAATACCAGCATATGTGGACCGATTACTCCATCATCTTTTGGTGAGCATCGCTATTTTCTCACATTCATTAATGATTTTTCGAAAAACATGGGATTATTCCTTAAAAGAAAAATCTTAAGCTTTTGGAGTTTTTAAGAAATTCAAAGCTCTAGTTGAGAAGGAAAGTGGCAATTATTATATAAAGGCATTAAGATCAGATTGTGGTGGTGAATTTACGTCAAAGGAGTTTGAAGTTTTTTGTGAATATCATGGTATTCGATGTCTTTTGACGACTCTATATTCACCCCAACAAAATGGTGGTACGGAACGAAAGGATAGAACCATTCTTGATATGGTTCGTAGTATGTTGAATATGAAGAATAAGCCAAAAGAGTTTTAGGCTAAAGCGGTGATGTGTACAATCTATTTACAAAATAGATGCCCCATGATGAGTTTAAAGGACAAAACTCCATAAAAAGCTTGGACAGGTATGAAGCCAAATGTTTCTCATTTGAAGGTATTTGGAAGTATTGCTTATGCTCATATTTCGGACCAAAAGAGAAGCAAACTTGATAGTGAGAGTTCCAAGCTTATCTTCATTGGCTATGATATAAGGTCAAAGGCATATAGATTATATGATCCTTTTGTTGGAAATTGATTCAAAGTTGAATTAGTCTTTAAGTTGTTTCATTCCTGTAGATTATGTAGGGTAATTCTTGATTTTATGCCAAAATATCTGGTTTTGTTGAAGATTTTTTAATTTTCAGTTTATCTGTAAGCCTATATAAAGGCATGATTAGATAGAATAAATTGCATATAACACACAAAAAACACATCGATCTTTCTTGCTCTCTTTTCCTTTTTTTGTCCAAAATTCCAACATGATATTAGAGCTAATTTTTGGACTTGTGAGTTAAAAAGAAAATTCCTTCAGATATAAAACCCATGACCTCCAATAACACAACACCTCTTACTCCCCCCAATTTTAATGGTGAAAAATATCAAGTTTGGACTGTCAAAATGAAAGCTCACTAGAGAGGGCTTGGTTTGTGGCAGTGGGTTAATACTGTAAGAGAACTACCACATTTAGGAAACAATCCAACGCTCAATCAAATTAGAGCCCATAAAGAAGAAGAAGAAGCAAAAGCTCCAAGACCGTTATCATTGATTCATGCGGCTGTGTCAGAAATAGTTTTCACGAGAATTATAACTTGTGAAACAGCCAAGGAAGCTTGGGACATACTGAAAGAATTATATCAGGGTAATGATAGGACAATAAAGATGGAAGTGTTGAATCTCAAAAGAGTTTTTGAGACTTTAAGCATGAAGGAGCAGGCGACCATATGGGAATATTCTGATAGGTTGATGAAGGTGGTGAATAAAATTCGACTGATAGGTGAAGATTAACCAGACAGTAGGGTTGTGGATAAGATGCTTATAAGTTTGCCTGAACAATTTGAGGCAAAATTTTCATCTCTTGAAGATTCAAGAGATATCAATCAAATAACCCTTTCAAAATTAATCAGTGCTTGCAGGCTCAGAAGCAAAGAAGGGCCATGAGGAAAGTTGGAACTGAGCAAATTGATGAAAGAGCTCTTCTAGCCAAATCGTTAAAAGGAAAAGGTAAAATTTCTCAATGTGATCATTGCAAAAAATTAGGGTATGGAGAGAAAGATTGTTGGCATAAGGGAAAACCTCATTGTTTCAACTGTGAAAGAATTGACACCTACAGAAAGATTGCAGATTGAAAAAGGAATAAGAATATGGTGGAGTTGGTTGATGAAGAAATTCTTTTTTGAAAGTTGGTAAGAAGTGCACCAAGATGTGTTTAGAGAGATATGTTCCAACGATTGTAAGTTAGTGAGAAGGGTATCAATTGGTGAAGAGAAGTGCTTCACAGAATATTCTGAAGATAGAGAAAAGTGCTCCAAAAAAGATTTGAATGTCCAACTTTGAATCAAGAGAGGGTGTTGGAAGTTGATTCAAAGTTGAATTAGTCTTTAAGTTATTTTAGTCCTGTAGATTATGTAGGGTAGTTTCCTGATTTTATTCCAAAATATTTGATTTTGTTAAAGATTTTTTTATTTTTAGTTTATCTGTAAGCTTATATAATGGCATGATCAAATGGAATAAATTGAATATAACACACAGAAAACACATCGATCTTTCTTGCTCACTTTTCCTATTTTTTTGTCCAAAATTCCAACACCTTTAACCAAAAAGGTGCATGTGAGTAGAGATGTGATTTTCCATGAAGATGCTATGTGGGATTCGAATTCTCAAAATTAGTATTCTCATGTTGATGATGAAGAAGAAGCTCAACCTATGGTGCATGATGTTGTGCCTACATCACCAAGTTCATCTCCCACTTCAAGATCCATATCTTTCGACAATGATACTCCAAGAAACCCAAGAACAAGGAGTTTGCATGAACTTTATGAGGTAACAAATGAAGTTCATCTTGTATGTCTTATGGTCAATGATGAAAACATTTTGTTTGAAGAAGCCCAAGGCGATAACAAATGGAGAAATGCCATGAATGAAGAGATCCATGCCATTAACAAGAATGACACATGGAAACTTATGTCACTACCGAAAGGTCATGAACCCATTAGTGTGAAGTGGGTTTATAAGAAGAAGAAGAATGCCCAAGGAGATGCTGAGAAGTACAAGGCGCGACTAGTAGGCAAAGGCTATAAACAAAAGGAAGAATCGATTATGAGAAGATATTTGCTCCCATTGCTCGAATGGAATCTATGCGTTTTCTTTTTTCTTTGGCAGCTTAACACAAATGGAACTTGTTTCAAATGGATGTCAAGTCTACATTCTTAAATGATTTTTTTAATGAAGAAGTGTACATTGAGCAACCCCCCGGCTATGTGAAGGAAGGTGAAGAAAGAAAAGTGTTAAAGTTGAAGAAAACACTTTATGGTTTGAAGCAAGCCCCACATGCATGGAATAGCTGCATTGATGCATACTTCAAATCAAATGGATTTGTGCAATGTCCACATGAGCATACATTGTATGTGAAGAAAAAAAAAAGAGGACATCTTGTATGTTTCTTTATATGTGGATGATCTCATATTCACGAGGATCAATCCAAGTATGTTTAAAGAGTTCAAACAAGCCAGAAAGCATGAGTTTGAGATGACCGATCTAGGTCTTATGTCATACTTTCTTGGAATGGAAGTGAAGTAGAGTGAAGAGGGAATTTTTGTCTCTCAAGAATCTTATGCCAAGGAGATTTT
>JANIIA010000005.1:31624987-31670099 GCA_027478495.1 Erythroxylum alaternifolium
TATAAAGTATAGGCCAGCAATAAACATTAATTTAATCTCGATGTTATCCATATATGAACAAATCACTTATTTATTAATGTTATCCACATATGAATATATGAATCGATTATTATTATAAAATATATATTTTCAAATAAATTATTTAATAAATTAAATGATAAACTTGTATTGAGCGATAACAACAAAAATTTTCCTTTCTTGTATACAAATTTTAGCTCAATATGATTCTTGTTTAACTTATCACTTGTTTATCGGTATAAAATTAAAGGTTTTTGGGTTCCATTTATGTTTAGACCTGACAGTTTTGGCCTGGCCCGTCTTGCCAAACTTGATTTTAGTCTGGGTTGATCAGTGGGTCACAAGTCAAAACAGTTCGACTAGATTGAATCACGAAGTTGGACTGGAATAACAAAATGATATCGTTTTGTACATTTTTTAATAAAAAGGTAAGGTAAGGTTGGGTTGGGCCGGGCTCGCTAGTTCAAGTCTGGCCCAACTCATTAATATTCTTATTTATATATTTTTTGTTATTGTTTTCAATTTACAGATTCTATGTTTTTTTGGTTGCCTACGAGGTGTCTTAGATGAGTTCCAACTATGAGAAGACATTTTTAAGTTATCCACTCTTAAACTAATCCTCGCTTGAGCCAGACAAGTCCTTTGTGGGAGACAAAACTTTGACCTCTAATTTTTAAAGAAAAAGAAAAGTCCAAATCTTCATCTGTCCAATGCGCCCAATGCACTTCATAGCCCTTCAATTGTGATTTTATTTTCTTAGAGCATTCTGGAAATCTCAGTCTGTCCACGTCGAACAGAAACCAATATCCAATAAAATCTCGCCACGCCGGACATAGACGTCACATTTGATCGTCCATCGTGGCAACGTAAAAACTCAATCAGAGCGGTCAACTACACTGAGAGGTCAAGTCGTCTCGGTGGGACCGTCCACACATATAAGTTTCTCCACGTCGAGTGTGGAAACATCAACCAATAGAGTTCATCCACGTCCCACTTTCTCACTGCTCACCCGTCAGATCCTCCACGCTGGCAGTGCTAAACCGCCAGTTAAATAGACACGAGAAATGAGCCAAACCATCTAAATAACTTACAACACAGTTCTCTGAAAGCTCTCCACTGAAAGAAGCTGCTAAGCTACTGGAAACTAACAATGAGGAAGTGGACGATCCCTTCCCTTTTGCTTCTTCTTTGCTTGTTCTCTTTGATTTCAGATCAGGGTAAGCGCAATTTCTCTATGTGTTCTAAATTCTCTGGATTCCTTAAACTTCTTCTTCTTCTAGATTCGGTTTTCTCTGAGTTTTTGTTTGGATCTGTGTGTACGTAGGCTGGAAGTTGCAGGCAAATGCAGAGGAAGATTCCGAAGACATCGCCGATCTTCCAAAGGTTGAAGAGAAACTCGGTGCTGTTCCACACGGCTTATCGACTGATTCTGATGTAGCGAGGAGGTACGCTTGCTTTTATTTATTTATTTTTTTTGTGAATTATGATTGGAGACGCATGGTTGGAACTTATCTGGATGTTCGAATGTACGTGAAATTTTGGAATTGTGTGTGTTTTTTTGGCTCAGAGAAGCGGAGTCGATTTCGAAGAGATCGCTTCGCAGTAATGCGGAGAAGTTTGAGTTCCAAGCTGAGGTGTCTCGGCTTATGGATATTCTTATCAACTCTCTTTATAGCAACAAAGATATTTTCCTCAGAGAGTTGATATCTAACGCATCTGATGTAAGGATAATGTAGTGTTTTAAAGCTAAATTTGAAAGTTGGTTGTCATTGCCCGAATTTGATTAAAAAATTGCACTGGTTGATTTTCAGGCGCTGGATAAAATTAGATTCGTGTCTCTTACTGACAAAGAGGTTTTGGGGGAAGGTGACAACACCAAGCTCGAAATCCAGGTCAATGGCACTTTGCTTTCTTTTATAAGTGGCCCAATACTCTAGAACGTAAGGGTAGTGACTTATGTATGTAAACTTTGATGGGGTGAATGCAGATAAAATTGGACAAAGAAAAGAAACTTCTTTCAATTCGTGACAGAGGTATAGGTATGACGAAGGAGGATTTGATCAAGAACTTGGGAACCATAGCAAAGTCAGGAACTTCTGGTAAGTTTTATTAGTACGGAGCAATACATTTGCTTATGAAACTTCTAATTGGGTTAAGTTATGAAAAATGCTTATCAAAGTTGTTCTCTAAATGGTGCAGCGTTTGTGGAGAAAATGCAAACAAGTGGAGACCTCAACCTCATTGGACAGTTTGGTGTTGGGTTCTACTCTGTTTATCTTGTTGCTGACTATGTTGAAGTCATCAGCAAACATAACGATGATAAACAGTATGCCTCTTCTCTAATATAGTTTCTTTGTTTTAATGTAATTGGTAACTTAATTTTGTTGCCAGTTTGAAAGTATAACTTGTACATTGCCTGTGTGTTTTTAGGTACGTATGGGAGTCAAAGGCTGATGGAGCATTTGCAATATCTGAGGACACATGGAATGAACCATTGGGACGTGGAACTGAGATTAGACTTCATCTTCGGGATGAAGCTGGAGAGTACTTGGAGCATAGCAAACTGAAGGTGGGTATGCTAATGTATTTGTTCAACAATGATCCATTATATTCCTATCTGAGTGTCTAATTTTGGTGCATAAACATGGATATCTTTTTGGTGAATATTTCGGTCGCCTTTGTGGATGGTACTGACTGATAAATTTTTATTTTATTCCTTTGTAGGATCTAGTGAAGAAGTATTCTGAATTCATTAACTTCCCGATACATTTGTGGGCTAGCAAAGAAATTGATGTAGAGGCTCCAGCAGATGACGATGAGTCAAGTGATGAAGAAGAAACATGTATGTGTTCTTTATGGTTTATCATGTATCGTAAACGCTGCTATTTGTGGGACACATCACTGCAAGGTCAATCTTGCTTTTTGGCTGCCTGATGCTCAATTCTTTGTTGATAACAGCTGAAAGTAGCTCTTCTGAAGAAGAAGGGGAATCTGAGACGAGTGAAGATGACGAAGATAAGGAGGAGAAGCCTAAGACTAAAAAAGTTAAGGAAACTATTTATGAGTGGGAACTTTTGAATGATGTTAAGGCTATCTGGCTGCGGAATCCAAAGGAGGTTACTGATGAAGAGTACGCAAAATTTTATAATGCTCTAGCAAAGGTAAGCTTTTGTATTTTGGTAGCTGCAGAAAGATTAAGAATATTTCATTGATCAGTTTATTGATCGGTTGGTTGCACGGTTTCATTTGTTCTAATATGTATTTTTTTGTTTAACAGGACTTTAGCGAGGATAAACCTATGGCTTGGAGTCATTTCAATGCAGAAGGTGATGTGGAGTTCAAGGCTGTATTATTTATCCCACCAAGGGCTCCTCATGATCTATATGAAAGCTACTACAACTCTAACAAATCCAACTTGAAGTTGTATGTTAGACGGGTCTTCATCTCTGATGAATTTGATGAGCTTTTGCCCAAGTATTTGAGCTTCTTGAAGGTATTAGATTAGTTTAGAGAAGTTCTTTTCATTCTTCTAAACCAAGGTAGAGGAGATATCAAATTTTAAACCATAATCTTTTGGACAGGGTCTTGTTGATTCTGATACACTGCCACTCAATGTGTCAAGAGAAATGCTTCAACAGCACAGCAGCTTGAAAACAATAAAAAAGAAACTTATCCGAAAGGCACTTGATATGATCCGCAAAATCGCAGATGAGGATCCTGACGAGGTTAACAATGACAAGAAAGGTATTTCTGTAACCAAGCCACTGGGGTGTCAGTAATTAGCTCTCTTGTTTCTTATATGTGTACACAATGTTGCATTTCAGTGAAATTTTGTTGGTGACTTCCCATTCACTACTACCAGGTCCTTCTGGCTTATGTTCATATGAAATGAAATAACAACTTAAATTTCTGTCTGTAACCCATCATGCGCTTTTTAACTATGATATGGTTTAGAATTCTGGTGTTGGCTTTGTTTCTGACAATTGTGTCGTAACGTAGTAGATGGAGATACGGAGGATTCTAGTGACAATGAGAAGAAAGGTCAATATACTAAGTTCTGGAACGAGTTTGGCAAATCTATCAAACTTGGTATTATCGAGGATGCAACTAACAGAAACCGCTTGGCAAAACTTCTCAGATTTGAAAGGTAGCTGTTCTCCTCATCTTCATTATCTTCTGTTAGTCAACCGAAAGAGGTGGATCTTCTGATACTTCATTGATGATTTATTTGAATTCGCACATGTACAGCACAAAGTCAGATGGTAAATTGACTTCACTTGACCAGTACATCTCAAGAATGAAGTCAGGGCAAAAAGACATCTTCTATATAACGGGGCCAAACAAGGAGCAATTGGAGAAGTCTCCGTTCCTTGAGAGGCTAAAGAAGAAGGGTTATGAGGTAATTTCTTGACGTAACTAAGAAGTGTCATTCCTTAAAAGCCCTCGATTTTTCACATTGACATTTTTGGGTTGAAACACTTTTCAGGTTATATTCTTCACAGACCCTGTTGATGAATACTTGATGCAATATTTGATGGACTATGAAGATAAGAAGTTCCAGAATGTGTCTAAAGAGGGTCTGAAAATTAAAGACTCCAAAGTCAAGGAGTTGAAGGAGTCATTTAAGGAGCTAACCAAGTGGTGGAAGGGTGCTCTTGCTGCTAGTGAGAATGTGGACGATGTCAAGATCAGCAATCGTTTGGATAACACACCTTGTGTAGTTGTGACATCAAAGTATGGATGGAGTGCAAATATGGAGAGAATTATGCAGTCTCAGACCTTGTCCGATGCTAGCAAACAAGCATATATGCGTGGCAAGAGAGTGCTTGAAATTAACCCCAGGCACCCAATCATCAAGGAGCTACGGGAAAGAGTGCTCAAAGACCCTGAGGTATTATTTGCTAAACTTTTCGAAATTGCTTATGCTAGTAGACAAGATATGTAGGGCAAAGATGAGATTACATCTGGAGATGGCAATAGTTTGGACTAGGGCTAAATCTTTTTATAGGCCAGAGTCCGGCTGAAGCCTGATCGAGTCTCGAAAAAGCATGCCTGGAGCTCGAGCTCAAACGGGCTTTGGATAAATTCTTGTTCTAGCTGGTGGCCCTAAGTTCGAAGCTCAAAATATTTTTTGTTAGACCCAAAACCCAGTCATATCAGACTTCATTCGTGACTACAACATTACAGTCGATCCGTTTACAGAAACTTGAGTGGAAAATCCATTAGAATTTAGTGAACGACTAGTTAGCTTAGCATCAATATGTTTACTGTTATCGATTTTGTTAATATTTTATTGTCTTTTGCCTTCAGGATGAGAGCGTCAAACAAACAGCACAACTCATGTACCAAACAGCCTTAATGGAGAGTGGCTTCGTGCTCACTGATCCAAAAGATTTTGCTTCCCGAATCTATGACTCGGTTAAATCTAGCCTTGACATTAGCCCAGATGCCACTGTTGAGGAGGAGGAAGATTCAGAAGAGGCTGAAGCGGAGACTGAAACTAAAGAAACTTCAACCACATCATCTGGAGCTGCAACCAGTGACGAGGAGGACTCTGCTGTTAAGGATGAGCTATAGATTTACCCAAAGCACGGACCTTGTGGTACATCTACTTTTTCTTACATTTCATCCTCGTTCTGAGTCAAGACACGGGAAAAATACTAGATTGTAGAGTAACCGTATGTTTAGCAGGAATTGTTTTCAGCTTGGTGGTTGATCATGAATTGCAGGATAGGTATGATCTTAAAGCTTCTAACTAATTTAATTTTAGTGCCTTTCTTTTTTGGCTTTATTATCTATAACATAACAGTGATGAATAGGTCCATTCTACTATTAATGGCTATCATAACTAAGATTAATAGTAAAGATGGCAATTTTGATCCGGATCGGCCCGACTGAATTCCGTCGACCCTGAACTTCATCGACCAAAATTGCCGTTCAGGCTGGCCTCAAATAAATACGAACAAGACATTGAAATTCTAAAATTTAAATGAAATAACTTTTAATTTATGCTAAATTGCTTGATAAATATACAATTTAAAATCAAGTATCAATATAATGCAAAGCGAAACTTTGTGTTTCTAACACAAAATCATGAGAAATTCATAGAAATTGAATCCAAGTCCACAAGTTCCTACCTTTTGTGCCTCTACACGTAGTAAGAGGGGTTATTACTGTGGCACTTGGGAAGTACGACATTTACTGTGGTTGTGAAAGCCTGATATCTTCAACAAATTCACCAAGTTTCAGAATCAGTATTGTATCGGAAGCTGAGGTCTTGCTGATAAGTGTATTCTTACTTTAATTTTCACATCTTTCGTTTTCCATTTCGAACCTGATGACCATGCATAAGCCTCCAAAGTTTTTCACAATCCGCTTGAATGGTCACAATGATTGGATAGTGACAGTTTTGGCATAAAATCAAATTTATCTACAGATATTGAGAGTATTATTGTATGAAATATCTGATCCCAGAAAATGAACCCAAATAATAAAAATTTAAAATACGATTAAAAATGTTGTCTTTATAAAAAAAGAAAGAATCGGAATTGATCTCTATAGTTCTTGAAACAATCGAAAATGAAAGATGAAACATAAATCATAAATCAATTAAGCCCTTTTGGAGACTTGCTTGAGAATAAAAAAGAGGTAAATATCATGAAATAGAGTTTGATCCTATTTATAGGGATCCCTTCCACCGACATTAAAATTACTCGTTAATGGTTGATCAAGTTTGATGAGTTCGCCTTCTGAAACAAGAAGTTCTGGCCTTTAAGGTATATTATCAATTACTTAACGGTTATCCGATGCAGTTGTTATGGTTAGTTTGTACCTTGTCGAAGTAAGGAACCATGACATATATGTTTGGAATAGATTTTATTTTGAGAGAGTTTAAAAAGCACTGTCTCGTTGAAAGGTTCTATACATCTCCCTTTTTCAACACATTTCTTTAAACAAAGACTTCGCTTTTTCCTCTTTTCAGAGGGTAAATATTTATCAAAATATGGAGTGTGAATCAAACTCATGTTTAAATAGTAAGTTTAATTTAGTTTATAAAAATTTATTAATTTATAAAATAATCATTAAATTAATAAATTAATTAATTCTCAACAATAACAAATATTAAAATAAATTAAATTAAAAGGTTAAAATTAAACTAAAAAATTGGCATATTTAAAACTTTTAAATTGAACGACAAAGTTTTAAACCATTAACTTAGAAACCTTTTCTCAGATTGTCCTGTCTGTCATCGGTTAAGTAATGAATAGAAATAATAAGAGGCATGGCATGGCTTAGACACCATCATTACGTTCTCAGTCCCACCCAAATCACAAAACTTCCAATCTTGCAAATCCAGCAAAGTAGGCACCAACCATAACACTCAAAAGATTCACAATAAAGCAAATGCTCCTTTTTCTTGATTGCCCTCTAAATCGCTTACAACATTGAAAATGATCTTTAATGTCTCCTTCCCAGTTTGTAGCTTTACATTACCAATCCTTGAAAGAATTGAAGTACAATATTGGAAGGTATATAATTTGTTGGTTAACATTTTTTCTTTCCAATATTAGTATTTTAAAAAATATTATTTTCTTCTTTATATTATTACTTAATTACCGTATAACTCATCTGTCATATTTTATTAATTTTTATGAAATTATATAATAATTAAATAATACTATAAAAATAAGTAGAAGGTAAAATTGTTCCTATGTAATCATAAAGTTAAGAAAACAAACTGTTTGTAAAAATATAAAGAGAAAGTGTATATATTATAACCCTCTCTAACTTTTGCATAACGAAAAATCTTATATGTTGGGTACAATGACGTTATTATAAAAAAAGTAATAATTGTTAAGATATAAGAATTGAAACAGAAAGGTCTATGTGTAGTCAATGACCAGAATTAAACGAGAATATATAACTCGAAGGTATAGAAAAAAAATTCATTTATCCACCTCAAGTTTTCGTGAGGTTCATTTTAAACTTACTCGAACTAGTATTCAATAAAAAATTAGAGCTTTGGTTTCAGCTCACCGGGATAGAGATAGGCAAAAAAGAAATTTTCGCCGTTTATGGTTACCTTGAATAAATGCAAAAATTAGAACGAATAAGGCATCCGACAATTATAATTATAGTAAATTAATAAACAATCTTCTTAATCGGAAAATACTTGCACAAGTAGCTATAACCCTAATATATTTATGCTATCCTAGAAGAAATCATCTAATTTTCTATACATGTGACGTGGAAATTTGGCTTTACAATCTGTGCCTCGTCAACCTTTCTCTCGTCGCAAAGCAATGGCACTAGTCCAGGTGGTGGGCATGTGCACTTAGAGAAAAAAGGAGATTATAAACAAAGAAACAGAACCGCCATTGTAGAGCAAATCAAAGCAAAGAGCCTAGCAGAAGAGGAAACGCTATTGGATGATGAGTCTCCTGTGAGAAAGTTTGAAAACCATGAACCGTCAAACCCCACTGGCTCTGCACCCGAACTAGTATTTGTGCTGCTTGTTCCAGTGTTAGCAGAGGAGTCTCTTGCAGATTTTTGACTGTAAAGAGTTGAAAATTGAGTGGATTATGGCACAAATCACCTATTTTACTTTTATTATGCCACAAATCACCTATTTTACTTTTACTGTCTCACATAAATATGTAGATAAAATAGATTGAAGCAGTGTTAGAACAACAAAAGTAAAACAGGTCATTGTGTCTCAGACAGTCTTAGATTATCGAACAAAATATAAAACATAAAACATATCCAAAGTTTTTCTCATTTGTTAGATAAAAAAAAAATTCATTATTTTCATTATTATCATTATTTGGTAATTATTAATATTTACTTTTATAAATAAAAATTTTATAATATCAATAATCACCAATGCCCACTAATCATACCTAAAAGTTTAAAAAATTAAATAGGCATTAGACCGATATAAAATCAGTTAAAGATCGAATAAAATTAAAAAATTAAAAAAATCTATATTTATCAAAAAATTTAAAGTTTAATGAATAATTATTATATGAAAATTAATCGGTTTATTTTAGTTTATAAAATTGGTCAATTAAATTATTAAACTAAATTAAACTAAAAAATCATATAGTTCAAGATTTTTACTGATAAATTAAAATATTTTTAATTTAATTAATTTTTAAAAATAACTTTTAAAATTATCAAAAAAATTTAATTTTGTTAAAACAATAATAAAATATATGTAAAAGTCTAACAGGAGGTTCAGTAGTGTGCAATCTTACCCCTAATTAATAGAGAAACTGTAATATATGTGTGAAATATGAATAATTTATATAAATTAAATAAATGTGATTTAATAGGAAAATTTAACTTAATTCTTAAATTTAAATATAAATTGTAAAGTTCTTACCTTGCAATTGAAGGGCAAAATGTTATAACATAATCAGCACCAGAACATGTGAACGTGCTAGTGGCATCATCATAGGCATAACTATACGATTTGGGACACGCGGCTTTAAACATCTCCGAGTAAATCGACGGCTTACACGTGTCCGGTGAACCAAACGCGCCGCTGCAACAATATTCCGGACTCCCAAAAGCTTCACACGCGCTCTTACACGCGTCGCCAGACCCGACCTTCAGTTCCACCGGGCACCGTTGGTTCAGATCCGCAGCGCAACCCGTCATCATGCAGGAACCCGACCCTCCATTTGGTTCGACGATCATGGGTAAATTGTACCCGTCGACGAGACTCACGTCGTAGAAGTCCTGACCGCCCGACTGCACCGTGAACTCCGCTAGAGTCGCCGGTGGGTTCGCGTTTTGGCCTTTGCACTCCAGCTGGTTAGTGCTGCAATCGCCGGTGATGCAACTACCTTGCCCTGTACTCGGGTCGAATGTGCAACCGGTTCTTCCCCAGAACCGACCCGACCAATTTGGTGGGGCTTGAAACGACCGCGACCCACCTGATGGAAGCTCAAAACCGGTACTCTCCAATGGAGAACTACCGGCATTGGAGAGAATGCCAGGCCATACTGTGTAACCGCATTTGTTTGTGACAGTGAATGTAGCTCCTGAAACACCTGTTACAGAGGTTGTCGTGTTATATTAATAACCAGTGACGAGAAAACAGACAACTCGTAATACGTTACAACATCATTACATACCTTTGGAGGTTGTTAGAAAAATGAGAACCAAGTACAGCCAAGAACTAGGGAAGACAGGATTCATCGTTAAGAGTATCGATTGTTGTATTGTTCTAACAGAAAATGGTGTGCATTACCTGTTGATGATATGAAAGAATAAGAAGAGTGAAAAACAAGAAAGAAAAGCTGTTTGGTTGGTTGGAAAATGATGAGAAAATATGGATGGAGACTTTGTGTGATGAGGTAAAGAAGAAGGAACAGAAATGAGAGTGATCTGAAGAAGAGATTTGATGGGTAAGAGAATCATGTCAGCTTGGTCCGTGCTTGTATATATAATGATTGTCTATGCATATAATCATATAGTTTTTGATTTATCCAAAGAACTACTTGTATTTTTAATATTTTATGAGTAAAAATCGAATATCATAGGATTATACACATCCTCTTCGATCTACCCCACGCGAGGAAAAACAAGTAAGAAAGGAATTTGCTTTGGCCACCCTAATCCAATTTCTTCCAATTGCTATCATCTTGGATTATTATTTTTTTAATTTTAGTGGAATTAATCTTTACTTTTGATCTAACTTTTGAAGTCTTAGATTGAGGAAAGTTGTTTGGAAAAAGATTAATTCTTATAGTTTAAAAAATAAAAAAAAACTCTGATTTTTAAAATTATTTTTAAAGCATAACATTCAGATTTATGCAATACCCTACAAATCAGGCCAATCGGGTACTCCGTACTAAGCAAGCCCTATATAATAGGTTCAATCGAGAGAGCGTAAGTAGGAGGATTTAAACACATGATTTTTTGACCTCATACCTTCACTCTACCAATTCGATCACCTCGTAAGAGGCAATGAAACACATATACTATAAATATTGGACGTGAACTAATCATATCTTAATAACATGATAATTCAAATCAGTTCTTAAATTTGGTCTGAACTAATTAAATTTAATTGAAATTAATAATTTAAGATAATTATAATAAATTATTATTTTGAGTTCAATTTAGTTATTTCGGCTCGAACCTAAGAGTTAGGTTCTGCCCATGGCCCACCTATGGTTCGGTCAACCAGAGCCAAAAGCGAGCTGGATTGATTTTGTCATCCCTATAAATAATATTTGATTGGTACATGTGTAACACTCATAACTGTGTATTTTGTTATTATTTTTTACAAAAAATTAAGAGAAAAACATTTTTATATATTTAATATATTTTTGAAAAATAATAAATTATAAGTTTTATCGTTATAAAAAAATCTACTTCAGGGCTTCCATCACTTTTTTGAGAGCATCTTAATGTCATATTTGAATTGATTATCTCTTCATGCCGACTTATTCCCTCCTACCTAAATAAAGTGTTTTTGGAAATCTTTCCAGGAATCTCAAATCATTTCTTTGGCATTATTAAAAAATGGAATTGGATTCCCAATTGGTTTATTCACACTCAATAACAACCACGACGACGACAACACCTAATAGAAATTTCTTCAAGGCGTGAAGTCTAAAGAAATTTAATAATACGAGATTGTTTCTAAAGTTTGTTCACACATACAAAATTTATAATTCAAAAGAGAATGTAAGTGATTTTGATATAAGCTTGATTATACTCAAGTTTTATTAAGGGGAAAAGCAAAATCTTAAAATTATGTAATAATAGACTAATTCTTAATTGTTAATTAAAAATTCGAAACAGGTTAACCACAAAAATCTTAAATAAATCAATTTTCGATTCAATTTCTATTTTTTTCCGTTTTATCTTAATAATTTTTTTATTAAAATACACCAATTTATTAGTTAATTGATCATTTTTTGTAAAGTAATCAATTTTCATAAATTAAAATAAACTATTTAATATTTATTTAATAGTCTTCATTTTCAATTAAATTTCAAGATAATTTCATTTTTAATCATATTTTGAATTATTCAATTTTATTTAATATTTATCACATAACAATTTTTCGATTGATCTAATACCGGTTGAATATTTAAACTTTAACTTTTTTATCTTACTAGTTTAAATAAATCAATTAATAATTTAAAAATTAAAATCAATTACTAAAAATATTCAAATAATTAAGAATATATTTTATAAGAGGGCCTTCAATACGAAATATTTTAAAAGCAAATTAGTAATTTTGCTGAATATTTTAATAACTTTATGTGAAACAAAAAAATTATTAATATATTATTTATAAAAAATAAATTCATGTTATTATCGTGATTGGTCAGAATATTTTTATATTTCTAATAAATATATATAATATTCATCGGAAAGGGGTTTTTTGCGTCGGATCGATCATCGGCTCATGGGACGGTGGGAGGATAATATAATTTGGTTCAGTTACGGCCGTGAAACGCCACGTATTGTACTCAACGTGCCAACCCTCCAATCAGAGCTGGCCACGACTCGGCTTCCGACGCCGTCGAGTCACGTATAATTGAAACAGTAGGCAAGGGATTCCCAGATTCGGTGATCACAACATTTATTGTTTGTTTTTTTTAATTTCAAATTCATTAAAAAGCATACGTTTGTTTAAGTTTTTAGTATTTGTTTTTACTTTTATTTTTTCAGTTTTTAAAAATTATAAAAATAATTTTTGCTTCATTTTTTATTTTTAATCTAATTTACTATCATTTAATATATATTATTTAATTATTAATAAAAATTATAAATAATTTAATTCAAGATTATATATTTAATAAATTAAAATTAATTATAAAAAATTATGAATAATTAAATTTTATCTAATTTTTATAATTAAATTATATGTAATTAAATTTTAATAATTATTATTAAATATAATTAAATTTAAAATATATAAATATTCAAATAAATTTGATTTAATCATTAAAATATATTTCAAATAAATATTAATTTATAAATAAAATTTTAATTTATTTATTTTATTAAAATAACATAATTTTATGAATAATTTGTTAATAAATATTATATAAGAGATTAAATAAATTTATTTAATTAAAAATAATTTATCTATAACTTTTATCTATTATGTAATTATTATCAGTGATAAAAATATAACTACATTAACATTAACAACTAAACAAATTTTTACTTTTATTTGAAAAAAACAGAAACAAAAAATTAAAAACAAAAAATAAAAACTACAAAAAAAATGGAAGTAGAAATAAACGTAAATTTAAAATTATTATAATATTTTAAAATTAAGTGATATATTTTATATGAAATTATTATAATATTTTCACTTATTTATTTTTATGAAATTGTTATAATAAAGTGATATATTTAATTTAGTTAATTATTTAATAACAAAAAATAAACGATAGGGTTATGAGACTTAATTCTTAAAAAATGAATGAGATCAGTTTTGTTTCAATTACCAGAGGAGGTCCGAACAATTAAGATTATAATTAATTAATGTTATCAAAAAGTTTAATTTTCAATTCACAACCAAGTCAGGATGGCCGAGTGGTCTAAGGCGCCAGACTCAAGTTCTGGTCCTCTAACGAGGGCGTGGGTTCAAATCCCACTTCTGACATATACTTTTTTTGTTTCTACTTTCTTTTTTACAATTTTACCCTTTCTCCCAATTCCTATTTTGTTTTTCCTTCTAATACTATATTTTCTTAAAACTCCCCCCTTTTGGTGGTCTACACTTTTCAAACTGAATGGTTTTACTTAGGGTAAGATCTTACATGTTCTTACAAAAATGGCTAATTTCCAAAACTAAGGTTGCTAAAAGTCTATAAATTTCAAGTCAATCTAGTATAAGATTAGTTTAGATCCTCTGTTCAAAATAACTTTATCCAATCATGTCTAATGTTCAAAATGACATTGATTTAGACATTGAATATGAATTTAGAGACTGTCTAACTATATTTAATGTCCAAAACGACATCATTTTAAACATTAGATAGGATTATTTTTAGTAGAGGAATTGAATTCGTACAAGATAAGCTAAAAGTTCACTAACAACCTAGCACATGGTTAATATTGGAAAAAGTGGATGCAACTTTATGTTTGGATGATTATTAATAATGGCCAAGTGGACATGATTTGTAAAGGTTATAGTAGTAGAAACCAATTTCAAATCTTTGGCAAATTTAGATGAATTGGATTACAATAAGATGTTTTTCCTTAACTTTTAGGGTAAAAGATATAAATTTCTTATTAGTTTAAGAAACTTCAGAGTTTTATTTTTTTGTTTGTAGTTTTTCATAAAAATCTCTTCTTATAGACTTTGGTTTAAAATAATAATGAAATACATGTGATATGAATATCAAATATCACTAATATGGTAATTTAACCTAGTTCTTAAATTTGTTTTGAATCAATTAAATTTAACTTAAATTAATAATTTAAAATACCTAGTTGGCGTGATTTGCAAGCTATTACGTTAATCTATTCAGTATGCATACAAACGATAGCGGCTGCAAGTTCTTCCGTTCTAAAAAAATATTTAATTGGTACAAGTATGATATCCATGTCGTATGTATTTCGTTATTATTTTCCATTTGAAATTTAAGAGAAAGGACTTTTTTATAAAATTTAAAACTAGAAGGAAATTTTTTGAGAATTTAAAAAATTAATTTTTAAAATTTTCTTAAATTATAGAGGAGATTTAAGTCTTTTACTATAAATTTTAGCTTGTTTAAATTTTATATGTTTAATCATTTCTTAAATCTATAAAACTTTTTTGTAAATATTTTTTAATAGTCTTCAATGTTATAAAGTTAAAATTATAATCTTTACAAGGACTCTTCAGATATTTTTAAAGGTATTGAACTGAAATTGTATTATGTAAGAGAATTTGAGTTCATAATTTGAATTTTAATAATTAATTTGTTAAGTAATTATTCAGAACTCATAATTTATATACCATTACATATACATTAATGCATAGTTAAAAATAATGGTCACAACCTTGTTTCTTTGTTGTAATTATCATTTATTAGCACACATACATGTAGAAATTACAAGACAAAAGTAAGGATAACAATAATCAAGTCCGACTTGTTTATATCCAACTTCATATAAAAAATATCATTTTAATATTTAGTATGAATTAATTTGAGTCAAGGTAATCATCTTTGGCTTGGTTTGAGGGAGCGATGGTAGATAATAACCTGTTGAAATGATAATAAGTACTTATGTGTTTGAGATTGTTATTTTGGTAACTGCTGAAACGTGAAAATATGTGTTTGGCAAGTGTGATTGTGGTTGCTGAAAAGAGATAAAATGAATAAAAAATCAATTAATTTAATAAATTATTAATTGTTGTATAAATAATTAAAAAATATATTAGTAGTTATATAAATTCAAAATTATAAATAAGAAAATATAAATAAAATAAATTTAGTAAATAAAATATTTCATAAAAAATATATTATTAGTCATTGGACTTGCTTTCTATTAGTTGAGGATATAATAGAAAATAATAATTATCAAAAAGTTATTAATGAAAAATAGAATTTTTACCGTAGAAGCACTTTTCTAACGTAACCATTTTTTAACTTATTGATTTCTGCGGTGGCACCGCATTTTTCTTCAACCTCCAGTTATTCACTCGCAAATTCAAACATGTGACTGTGTTTAAAAACTGCGGTGGATAAGTACTTATTCCACTACACCACAAATCCAAACATGTGATTGCGTTTAGAAACTGCAATGATCTTAAATTTGAAATTGATCAACCCAAATCAATTAGTCATTTTTCCGAATTTAAGACCAATTAATTTTGATCAAATAAACTCGAACCTACTTTCAATTAAACTTCAATTAAAGAAATATCATTTTAATATTTAGTATGAAGTAATTTCAGTCGAGTTAATCATCTTAAATTTGAGATCGACCAATCAACTCAAATTAGCTCAATTTAGTCTATTTTTCCTAATTTAAAACCCATTAATTTAAGTCAATTAAACTCGAACCTACTTTTTATGTTTAGCAATAATTAAAAAATTCAACTGGTTAAGTCAGTTTAATCGCAAAAACTTTGAACCCGTTGATTTTCTAATTCGGTTTTTAATTTTTCAGTTAGATTTATTTTAATAATTCTTATTATTAAAAACTAATCAATTTATTATTTAATTAGTCAATTTTGTAAATTAATCAATTTTTATAAATTAAAATTAATTAATTAATTTTCAATTACAATTTTTATAGGAACTGTAATATTTAATGTTTTTTTTTCTATCTTTTAAGAAGAAGGAGAGATAAGTGCATATATCTATGTATTAGTAAACAAGACGGGCAAATATATACAGGAAAACCAGATGAACGTTAGAACTGAATGTTGGCAATGAACGTTGGAGTAGGGTCTAAGTTATGGACCAATACGAGTAAATAAAAGTACAAATCTTTAGTAAGTGATAGATACACGGTCATAAAAGTTAGCTGGTGAAGGAGTGTTGAGTTTGAGGATAAGGTTGTAGTGTTGGTGGCTTGTGTTTTTTTGCATGATCGTCATACTTTAGCCCTAAATAGTTGACCATGCAATCTTAATAAAGAGAGCAAGGTCAGGTTCATTGACGTACCAGGCGATGACATGCAAAAGTGGGATGTCTACGTTGCACGTTCAAAAGAAAAAGCCTACTGTCTGTAATCTGTATGCTTTAGAGGTTCGGCCATGTCCGTTTCCATGTGCAAGAATTTCAGGAATAGCTTCTGTAAATATCAACTCAACAGACTCATGTCTGCGTATTGCCTTAGCTTTAGGTGAGTGTGCATTACGTGGAAGAAGTGACTTCAGTTTATTAAATGTTACAAGACATAACAGGAACATCAATCAAGATAATGTTCATAGAAACAACACGCCTGAATTGTTGAACCTTAAGGTCAAACAAAGTCTTTGTAAGGAAATTGACAATATCCATTTTAGCTTTTGAGCAAAGTTGTTTGATCAAAAAACACTTTTGACATGTTAGCCATCGTGTAAAGAGCCAATTAGATTGAAACGATATCGTTGTATATTCAATGTCCTATCTTTGCAAAAAGAGTTGCGTCACACAAACATTATGTTACGTATATATTAAAGGAGTGTTTGTTTGCTTTTCAATGTTCTTGATGACCAATTTGATTCCAACCTTCATTCACTTTTTCTTTTGAGGGTTACATGACTAACTACTTATACATCATCATATCTTATCCTTGATAAGTAAGTTGAAGAATTGGACAAATAAAAAGTTTTGATCTCTTTGCTTTTCATTTTTTTATGAATTTCTTTTAAATTTTAGTCACCTATATGATCTTGAGGGTCAATTAAGGTACCAACATTCTTTGTGAAGCTTCTTTTTTTATTTTTTATGTTAGTGGAATTTGTAGTTGTTACTATTTAAATGTGTATCAGATAAAATTTTTAAGTACATACAATAATCACAATTCATTTGATTCGAAATAAATTATTTGATGAGTTAATAACTCGTAAGTAATTAACGAACTTAATCTAATTTGAGTTTGGCAAATTTAGTTTAGCCAAATTTATTGGACATGGGTTTAGCTCGACATAGTCCAAATCGATCTAAATAAACTTGACAAAGCATTTCTACTTTGACATAATTAACCAAAATTATGTTATTTTAATCTTAATTTGAACCGATTAAGATGAACTTAAATCACAAAAAAAGAAGAGTTAGATCAGGTCAGGCTGATCATCCTTATTTGCGAGCTTAACAAGTATGTATTTGCATGATTTGATTAAGATAAAGCATCTTATAAACGTTAATCACCTTGCTTGAAGCTAATTGGAAAAAGGGTTCACAAAGAAAGCAAGTGTAGAGAATATGTCTACACAAATGACATCAAAAGTGAGTTAGTTTGATACAATGCTTGACAATAAGACAAGCCCTTCTATCCCTTTTGTTATCTCCTAACAATAGTGAAAGAAGCATCACCATTTGCCAAGCTAAGATTTTTTTCCTTTATTCACAAAAAAAGTGAAATTTGAAAAGGTAAAGTGGAATCCAAAGAATTAAGATGGCTTTAATAGCATTGCTGACTGTAAGGTATAGTTTTAAAACATAAATCTAAAAGGAGGATGACACACATGTACAAAAAACAAATACTTTGGTGTTAATATAATTCTCAAATTGTGTCAGGATTAATTATAAAAAATATAACCGTTTTGGCCGATTTAACCGTAAAAACTTTGAACCGTTCAATTTTCCTTATCGATTTACTTTAATAACTCTTATTGTTAAAAAGAAAAAACTGATAATTTATTGAGTAATTGGTCAATTTTTGTAAATTAATAAGTTCTTATAAACTAAAATAAATCAATTAATTTTCGTTTAATAATTTTTTTTCAATTTAACTTCAAAATCTTTGATAAGTAAAGATAATCTCTTTCAATTATATTTCAAATTCTTTAATTTTATTTAATCTTGAATCATTTTTATGATGGTCTATGGCCGTATGGACTTTTTAAATCTTAAATCTCTTATCTTATCAAGTTAACTTCTGATCTGATTTTTAAAACATTAATTATTAGCAATCATTATTATTAAATAAGAAAAATTTTATTTTATAAAAATAATACTTTTTATTATTTATAATGTTAATAGTAATAGACACCAATATCCATTATTTACCAATTGTGTTTAATACTTTAGCACGCCAAGCTCTTACCACAAAAGGTCTGTTCAAGTGTAACCAAGAAAAAGAGTTTGGGCTTTAAGGTCAGACCCTTTTAGTGGCAAAAGTAAAATCAGGCTTAGGCCTGCTTCTAAGAAGCCTGGTGATGGCATTGCTGCTTCCTGTTCTATCTTATGTACTCATCACCACAAAAGGTTATTCCCATATTATCATATTTAAGGTTGACAAAACGTAATTTGAAGTTAACCAATTAAATTCAAGTTTAAATTAAATTTAAAAAAGAAATATCGACTTATATTAAACTTTGGACACAATATTTCCAATTTGAAATTTAATCTAAATTTGATCCGAAATATTTTTTTTTATATATAATCAATAATTATCATAGTCCTGCATCTTTAATAGGCTAATTCAGATATTATTCAAACCTAATCGAATTTAAGTTCGGGTCTAAATATGAAAAATCTTCCGAGCTCGGATCTAGCCCTACTTTTATTTTTGTTGGATATAAGGGCATCTCCAACTCATTCTTATTTTAGAGTTTCCTCTATTTTAGATATGCTATAGTACTTTTTACTCCAATCTACATCTCTATTCTTCACGCTAAAAAGGAATATTATCAACATATTCTTTTTCACCTTTTACTAATGATTATTAAAATTATTTTATAAAATCAACTCAACTTTACTTTTTCGCGTATATTTTTATTCACAATATTATTGTTATATTTTTATGTTAATAAATAATAAACAATAAAATTTCAATTAAACTATAATTTGTTATTTGATAATACTAAATAAAATAATATATGAGATATATTGCACTATTTTATATCATTTAATTATAGTAAATAATAATATAATTATGTAATATCAAACACCAAATTTTGTTGAATTTCATAAATAAAAAACATTTTAACATTAAAAACAAGTACAGAACATTCATTACATCAAAAAATTTAAAAGATAATATCACCACTAAAAATAATCTTTAAAATTACTATAACGTTATAATTACTTAAATAAACATATAATTAAAATATTGAAATATTATTTAAATAACAAAATAAAGAATGAAAACATCAAAAAAATGAATAAATGAAAAAAGAAAGAAAAAAGGACGAGAGAAAAAAATGAAAAATAAAAAAAGGGAACAGTGCCATCGGGTTCGAGTGCATTTCTCCTCTAAAATGGTGGAGAAAATGTTCTCGGGATAAAGTGCATTTTTTCGCAACATTTTGGAGGTTGATTGGAGATGGCCTAATATTTGACTTATAATTACATAAATATGAAAAGGGTTTTTGTGTTGGTTGTGGAATCGTATTCCCTTCCCATCAAACACATCATTTATTTATTTAAACCCTATAATTCTTTTCCAAGCTCTAAAGTCATAAGTCACGTTCCAAATGAAACCATTGTTTTGTTGGAAACCAACAAAAAGTCTAATTTAATATATAAAAACATTTAATGATATTCTTTTTTTTTTGTTTGAAATATGTAAGAATCAGTCAAAACCTTGGAGCTCAATAGAACCGGTTCGAGTTTACTTGAAATGATTGAAATTGATTTAATTAAAATATTAAAACCATACTGTTGTAATAAAATAATGTTGTTTCGATCCTTTAAGTTTGCTTTATTACCAAACCTATCCAATTATCACGTGCACTTTCAATTGATAAGATATAAGCTTGTCAGCACACGCAACATGCACGTTGTTTTCGAGTCAGCAACGGATAGCACTCTTATCACTAAGTTGGCGGAGCGAAAGCAGCCATCTACGACCTTGGTGGATTCGATACCTGTTTGATGTTTACATTTTACAGACTCATACAGTATCAGTAGAGGCAAGACACTGACTTGATTTAATCCTCCTGAAATTGATGGTTTTGCCAAAATTATGTATGACAATAAGTCGGATTAACATGATCCAAGTTCAGATTCAAACCCGCCAACATGAACTGTGTAATGTGTTCTTTGTAGCAGAATACTTAACCCGAACTTAATCTAAAGTTCGAACTATACGATCCGAGTTCAGATTCAAACCCGCCAACATGAACTGTGTAATGTGTTCTTTGTAGCAGAATTTCAGTATGTCTGCATGTGATTTGTCCTATGGTAAATGCTGGAGATTCTATGCTTATGTCCTTGTCTAAACTTATCATTCAAATACCAAACTCACTTGACACTTGGGGTTGGATCGTCTGGACCAGAATAGCATCTCATCAGTTATGTTCTGTGGATGTAGCCTCTTACTGTTGTCATCAGGAGACGGTTCAAAGTATATTATTGACTCGATTGGAGTGACCTCATGAAATGGTTTTGAACCGCTAATTTATTAAATAATTTCCAATAAAAACACGTAATTAATAGAATATTATATACTTACAAAAGTTTAATGACTATGTATAAACATGATAAAATAGTATAATCAAGTACGTTTAATTAATCAAGCTCACAAATTAGCATGGCTAAGTTCGGTTTATCCGAATTTAAATATTTTAACTTTATCATCTTTGAGTCTTACTAATTTTTTAGGTTCGGATGAATCGACCAAAAGGTCAATAAACTTGTTAAAATTTAGTTAAATTTAAATTTGAATTCAAAATATTCTTTTTAACTTGAATTTGTCTCCCAAGAATCTTATGCCAAGGAGATTTTAAGAAGATTCCAGATAGAGAATTGTAATCACGTAAACACACCCGTTGAGTGTGGCTTGAAGCTATCAAAGTTTGATGAAGGCAAAGATGTTGATGCAACTATGTACAAAAGCTTGGTGGGAAGCTTATGCTATCTTACATATATAAGGCCAGATATTTTGTATGGTGTTGGTCTCATAAGTCACTATATGGAGGCGCCAAAGTCAACATATTAGAAGGTCGCAAAGCGGATTCTTCGTTATATCAAAGGTATACTTGATCATGGAATGTTCTATGCACCCTCCAATAATTTCAAATTGTTTGGATATTCGAATAGTGATTAGGGAGGTGATATCAATGATAGAAAGAGCACAACTAGCTTTATGTTCTTTATGGGAAATACGACTTTTACATAGGTTTCAAAGAAACAATCTATTGTTACTCTATCCACTTGTGAAGCTAAATATGTTGCGGCATCTTCTTATGTTTGTCATGCTATGTGGTTAAGAAGATTGCTTGAAGAATTGAACTTCTCTCAAGGTGATGAGACAAAGATTCTAATGGATAATAAGTCAGCGATTTGTTTAGCTAAAAATCCTATTTTTCATAAGAGAAGCAAGCATATTGATGTTCGCTTTCATTTCATGAGAGAGCATGTGAAGGAGAAGCATATCAAGCTAATACATGTCAAGAGCCAAAATCAAGTTGCAGATATTTTTACAAAGTCACTTGGAGCTGAAATCTTCAACCATCTCAAACGTTGTCTTGGAATGAAGAGTGGAAGAGAATTAAGTTTAAAAGGGGTGTTGAAAATAAATAAACTTAATTCTATAGATGAATAGGTGCTTACACACTTGTTCTTATGTCTAAGAGATGCCTTATTTTTCTAGGAAGCGTGATGTTTTTGAGGAGATGTGCCATCAATGTAAGGTGTAAATGGGTGTGACATATGTCAATGGGTGTCATACAAATAGACTTTTCTATTTTTATATAAGTATGGTTGCTAATTGTATGAATGGAACTAAAAAAGAAATAAAGAGAAATATATTATTTCTCATTTGAAAGTTTCTCCTCATATTTGTTCGTATCGTTTTACTCCTCCTTTATCAAAGTGAGTTAAGAGTTTAAAGCATTAAGCTCAAATTCACTTATTAATTTGAAGACTTTTACAAATTTAAGTTCAACTAAAATTGCGATACCATATATTAAGAAGAAATTTAGAACTCACTTGGTTACAATTCCATTTTAGGATGACTTTTATTTTTAATTAATTTTGATTTTACATTCTCAATGAAAATAAAAAAACTTTTATTTTTAATATCATGTAACTATATTTTTATTATTGATAATAATTAAATACTAAATAAAATTTAAAGATAACTTAACCAAGTAATTAATTTAATTTTAATATGTATATAATATTTATTAATAAATAATAGTAAATTAATATATTTTATTAAAATAAATAAGTAAATAAGTAAAAATCAAATTTTTATTTCAAAGTTAATAGTTAAATTGTTAAAACCGATGTTATATTTAGAATTAAATATTTTATTGATAAAATTTTATTTCACAAATAGATATTTTTAATATTTTGAAACTAAGTATTTTAAGATACTATAATTCAAAATATGTTTGTTAAATAATTATTAAATTTTTATTATAATTTCTTTTACAACTTTATCTTAATTATATAAATAAATTAATAATAAAATTAAATTATGAAAAAAACTAAACCAATTCTTATAGTTTTATAAATTATGAAAACAAGAAGAGATCAAAACTAAGAATATAACAGAAAATAAAATATAAGTAAAATCAGGCAAACCCTTATTCTTGAGAATTCAAGAGACTTCAATTTGATAAGTATTTCTTTACATAATATACATAGGGTTTAACTTTATTTCCACTTTTTTGTTGTATTTTTAATTTTCTTTCTTTATTTTGGTTTTTGAATTTTTCTTTTTCAAACAAAAATATATTTAGTTGTTAGTATTAATGTAATTGATATTTTATTATTGATACTGCTGCATAAAAGTGGAGAAAAAATAATGCAACAAATTTAAAAGTAATTGTTGAATCAAGGGAGGTTCCAATCGGTATTTTGATAAAAATAAAACAAAATTACTATTAATGAGTTTATTATTTTGGTAAAAATAATATAAGAAAAAATTGAAATCATAAGCTCAAGAACATAGCTTATGAAGTTGATAAAAAGAAGTTAAAGTTTATAACTATGGAAATGAATATCAAACCAAGAATAAAAGAAGATCAAGGCTTATCAAGATCATTCTTTAGTTTGTAATATTAATTGAGAACTTACTTTGTTGATGCTCTAAAAGGTTCATTAGACATAAACTTTTCAGTTCACTTTATTACATGAGTCTTTACATTTGTCAAGAGGAATTGAAACCTTTATTTTTAATATAAAAACATCTCAATCTTTCAAATAAAGTTTGGGGAATACTTTGGGAAGTTTAATTCAAAATTACATTAATCAAATTAAATTTGAGCATCTGAAGGAATTAAAATCACATTTTAAAGGTGATTGGTCAACCTATATAGCTTATTGGTCAACCAAGGTAGGTTAAAGTTATTAAATTTGATGTAGGTTAATGTACTAAAAGACTAATATGCCTATTGGTTGACCGGTGTTATAATGACTAGTAAATCTATAGCATTTAATACATGCCAGTTGATCAATGCGTCGTACATAGTTGTCATAATGGCTAGTTTTTGGCTTCAATGCTAGTGAAGGTCTCAAAACATTATAAATATGTGTTCTCTCATTAGTTTTAAAATCAAAAAAGTTTTGAGTGTTATATACATATATTTTAAAGAGTTCTTCAATCTTTTAAGCATCATTGTGTCATATTTGTTTGAGTAAGTCATTTTGAAGTTATCAAATGATAAAGTGAGGAACTTTGAGTTGTAATATTTGATTTAGAGAATATATTATTGTACTTGAGAATGATCAAAGTGAAATTAAGGTTACTCTTTACCTTAGAGAAAGATTGTAAGAAGGATTCCGCTTTACCAAAAAAAAATTATACAAAGGTTGTTTATTGCCTTAAAAGAAGAATGATAGTGAAATTCCAATAAAAGTCTTAAGAGTGGACATAGACAATGGTTATTTGTTGAACCATTATAAATTAATTTTCATTATCTCTTCCTTATCCTCTTCCAATTATTACTCAATTGTTTGATTAATTTATGTTAAATAATTTTCTCATCCTTATTTATATTGTTTGATTTTAATTGAGTACATTAGTTGGAAAAGTTGTTGAATATTTTAAAACATTCAATTCACTCCCCTTTTGGGTATCATTGGGAACTAAGAAATAGTATCAGAGCAGGTCTGTTAGGCTAGCATTTCTCAAAATCTTATAACAAAGATCATAATGGCATATTCAGAGCATCATCATCATCATCATCATTCAATCAAAAGGGACAAGTATCAGTAGACATCCTTTCTTTGATGACAATGATGACAATCGTGTTGTTAATATCATCACTATTAGGCTCTATGGGATGTCAAATAACCACCACTATTGGGCTATCTGGGATGTCAAATAACCACCACTGTTGGGTTATCTAGGATGTCAGAGTCCTGCATTTGTAGTTTGCCATGAATGAATTCTTCTGGCTAAGGTCCAATGGATGTAAAGACAGCTGGTGATGCATATTTAAGAAAATGGTTCAAATCTTTAAGAAATGCCTAAGACTTTTAAGGATATTGTCCTTATATCTTGGCCATTGGACTAAGGTATGGTAGAAATACACCTAATTATCAGAGTAGATAAATCCATCATGTGTTGTGCTATATGGTCAACGAAGAACAAAGAAACATTGGGTGGATTGCTTCTCTAATGGAGTCTCCAATAACCTAAAATCCTCAATAACCTATGAGAGTTGTGTTTTCCATCTTATCAATAGTTGATACCACTCAAGGAAAGTCCACAATAGGAAACCTTCACTTTCTCTACCATATAAATGCTGATAAACTTGAACGGGAGGAAGAGAAATAACACATACATATAGGGTAAAGAGTGCCCATAAGTACCACAATGCATTTCTGAGAGTGGGTCATTGATGAAAAACACAATGAGATATGGTAGTAGTAACGTAATTTTTCTTGGTTGAGGAAGAAGTGAAGGTAATAAAAAAGGCTTATATGGGCAAAGAAGCTATTTCATCAACGGTAGTGTGCTTGCAATAAAAAGGAAGAATTTCTTTGTCTTGGCAGTGTTGGACAGGTCAGTCGTTGAAAGACAGAGAGAAATATTTCTAGAGGGCATAATAAGGCTGATATGCTTTTGAGGCCGATAAAGAAAATTAGCTAGGATGTTCTGGTAGCCTTTGATGTGGTGAATTGTGAATTTTATAGTGGGAAAATCAATCTTTCTAACAAAGCAATTGAATCTTTGGTAGAAGTTTTTATGTTTAATTCTAGTATTTTTAGAAAGGACGTATGTCCATTTCAATTTTAAAGAGATAAGGGCTAAGGTGGAAATTAAACTTCTCCATACCTCTTTTGACTACCAAAATTTCTGTGTAGATTATGTGATAATGCTTTTCAAAAGTTTAAATTGTCAGCTAGCATATCCACAATAAAGCCTTTTTCCTTCTCTCTTCTATTAAAATTGCTCGCCATAAATCTTTACTAGCATCAATGTGCAAGATTTGTTTTCCTTTGTCAGGAATTTTTAGTGGAGGTGGATGCTACTGATTTTCTTTAATTGCTTGACTGCCTTTTTCTAGTTAGGACTCCATGATAGTGGCTTTTTCTTCAATAACTTTGATAACTGACATATTCTAACACATAAGAGATGAAATCCTTAATATAATTCACGATTTCCTAAAACCATTAGATCTATAATTAATAACTAACCTCTTTTTTCCTTTGTTCTTTCCACATAAAAGCTTGACATGCCCAATATGATTTGATCGGCTCACTCGGTCCTTATTTTAGAAGTATAACATATTCTTTATGTACCATCTTTAAGTCATTTAGATTCATTCCCAGATAAGTTGTCTTTGTTTGATTAATGTCCTCTTTGTTTGATTAATGTCCTCATTCTTTTTGAAAGGTGATTGGACATAAAAATATGCATTTTGTCATAATGGATGTAAATGATTGAATTGGTCATAACTTTCCAGGCAATATTGTAAGAGTCATGATATTCTCATATCTAGAAGGAACTTCTTGTAGCTCAAAGATGATGTGGTCTTCAGTGCACTGACAAAAAATCTTGTTTATAACAAATCCCCTTTAGCAAGATTTGTAACTTTTCTATTTAGCAATAGACATTCAACCCAATAAGTATGTCAGGATCAGAAAGATTATTTCCTAGTATTTTTGTCCAAACAATATAGCTTGGGAAGAACTTTATCTCAATCCTTCTCTTTTTGATAAAGTCTATCTTAAATGATTTGCTATCAGCTGCAATGAAATATTCTTAATATGGTTGTCATTCTTCTGTTGGAAGAACATGTGATTTCATTACACTTCTACAAGAGCTTGTATCCATGTAATCGATAGCTGGAAAGCAATTGGAGCTTAACATATGGTCGCATTACTACTAGCTTCCTGAGTTCACGCTTGAAGCAAGACTGTTTCATCATATACATCGATTCATCATCTTCGTCTTCAATAGAAGAGAATTCATCATCAGTGGATTCATAATCAAGTAGTGCAAACAATGTCTCTTCATCTTCACTAGACTATTGTTCAAAAAGAAATTTGATGTCTTCGTCATCTCTTATGGGCATCATAGCTTCATGGAATGTAGGATTTTTCATATCCTTTTTAAACTTTTAGGCACCTTTTTGCATAATGACTTGACTGTCCACAAATGTAACACTAGTCTGACTTTCTAGTTTCAGAAGCACACTGCTTAAAGAATTTAATTCTCTTTTTCTTCCTTCGATTGCAAGGATGTATTCTTAACAGTTTTCTTCTGAAATGTTTCTCTTTCTTTGTGTTACATGCACATTTCTCAGCGTATTTGCATTTAATCTTTAAGTACGGATTCTTGCATGCTTATTATAGTTTAGGTCCACTTTTTAGCATAGTTTTGAAGAACTTATGTTATTAACATAATTTGTCTAATGTCACCAAAGCTAATTGGTAGATTTCTCCGAGAGAGATTTTACATATCTTTGTGAAAAAAATTAATTATTCTTTGTAATTCTAGTTGCAGCTCATTAGGAAGGGAAGCAATGAATGTGTATCAAAGATTGACATCATTGAAGCCATTGAACACATAATATTTTTCAGATATTCTTCAAAAATGCTTATATAAATCTTTCCTATCTATAGAGCATCACCTTATTTCAAAGTACTCATGTCTGCTTTGTCGATTAGTGAGCCGTAAATCTCCAATGAATTCTTTATGGATCATTCCTAACAAGGAACTAATTTCTAACAATTGTAAGACTAGCAAGGCTTTGAACTCATTCTGTTAAAGTTCCCATCATTCTGGAGACAAATTCTATCGAGATACCTTTAAGAGACATAAATGGCCTTGTCATTTGAAGATATATCCAAATACTGAATTCATGTATCTGTCTCTCCATTTTGTTGGTGGAAAATCTTCAAAAGTGAACCATGGACCTGAATTAGGTTTATAGACAGTAGTTAGTTGTGATCTGACTAGTTCTGTCATTCACTCAAGATCTTCAACCTCAAGTTCAACTTTTGTGTGTGATTAAAAAGATTATGGAACAATCATCACCATTTTGAGATATCTGAGTCAAATTTACAAGTTGTTATAAGCTTTCTGAGTTTTCTGTAAAAAAATCATACTCTTGGCTATTAATGTGACTATTAGAGTTATCTGGTAAAGTATAATTTTCAAAGTTATCTGAAACTAATTGAAGGGTAGCTATGAATTCTTGGTTGGGCAACGGTTCTTTTGTTGTGTCTAAGGATGGTCTTTCTTTTGGTGGAGAAGTTGGTGGTGTATGGATATGTAAAAGTTTATAAGTGAAAGGAATGCCTTTTATTCGCAGGTTTGGCTTAGAAGGCTTTGATGGTTTTGGAAGGGTTTGTCTAAACAACGGATAAGACATTTTGAATACTGTTGTAATTAGTAGCATTAAAATATGATGGAGTGTTGTAGGTAGGTTATATGACTGGAAATGTCGAGGGGTATGGTCATATATAGCTCTGAATTGTTCTTTAGTTATATCTGACTCAATTCTTTTAAGCTCTTCTCGAACTTTTTGAAGTTCTATTTGCTTCTTAAAGAACTCATGCTCACAATATTATTGGTCAATATATCTTCTTAGGTCCAAATCAAATTAGATAATTTGATTGAGTATTCGTCGATGTAATTGTTGCACTTGAATAGATATACATTAACCTTTGAATTTAGTCCTTGTGTCTATTAGGATAAACCATTAAGCTTTGAATCAATTTTGTGGAGGATATTGTTTTATGTTACATGTCTATCAATTTAGTACTTCTTCTACTGGAAAAACTAATATATGATTGTCGTGTGGATTGGTATATGTAGATCTTGAGTATGGCCTTATAGATGTCTCGGTGGTTTTATTAGTCTAGGCTTTTAAAAGTGAAAAATCTTCCTCATATAATTTCATCATCATATAAGGTAATAGTTTGAGAATCTCTTTAAAAATTAAAGTAATTATTAACATAGAGCATTTTGGTTAAATCAAATATTCTTTTCGAACTACTATTAATAGTTTTGAGAGATTATTTGGTCTAAACTTAAAATTCCGAAGACCAATCCAGGGTCTCAAGACATCACCGTAGTCATGCTTGGGTTGGATCCTCTTTTATGGTTCACATTTAGATTTTGACTTTCTGTCGAGCTCTTCTCTTCGCCGAGGGACATAAACTTTGTCATCACTATCGAAGTTGTCATCCATCATCCATCCAGCATTCACAATTTGAATCACATAGATGAATTTACATCCCAGATGAAATGTCCATTGACATGGTTGACATATACCACATGTCCATCAAGGTGGACATAATAGATTGAAAGGCCACTAACACCTTCTTCATAAGAAAATAATAGAGCAATCATCATTATTAGCCCAGAGGAGGTTCTGGATTATTTTGGGCATTCTTTTACAGGCTTGCTGAAAACATATTTTACCATTCCATCCTTCAATTGGAGGGTAATAGTAGAATGGAGCACCGATGAGTAGTATGAAATTCTTTTTAGTAATTCGTGATCCACTTCATAGGCATTAACTATGCCAATTGTTGTGATGGCAATTATTTGTAAAATCTGGGTCATTGTGGTCCACTTTATAGGCACAAACTCCATCCAATGAAATTGTTGTTGATAAGAGTGAGTAAGGAGAGGCCTAAATAAACATGAGTAAAGTTTCAACATCATCAAATCCAATTCATTTCTCTTTATCTCTTTCTTTAGAAAATTTCCTTCTCATCTTAAGAAAACTCTCTCCAATAAAATAAAAAAACCTTGTACAATTTACTCACTTACCTGAAAACACAAAAATCCATGATACTCAGCTACCTTTATTAAGCCCATATAGTCTATATCATAGATCTAAATCATTTACAAAGAGTATTCGCTCCTTAAACTCCACACATCAACATCAACTTAAAAAATTGATCCAAGGATCCATATTAGAACAAAGCGGTCTAAATTCCACTTCTGTAGAACAATACGTAATTCTGTTGTTTCTCTCTAAGCTAACATCATTATGATTAGATCAAAGTTACACACATCTCCATCTAGACACTATTCGGATGGTCTTAACATTACATGGAAGAAAAGGAATTCTAGCAATAACTAGAATTTCTCTTCTTAAAATGGCATAGACATCTTATCATAATGCCTTAATTGACACCTTCTTAACCACTCTCAACAATGGAAGTGTCATCATGACTATTGCTTCGAGCTTTAACATCAAACTTGATGGTCCAACTCTAACCATAAGATTAGAAGTTCAAATCCAAATTTTTGGAGCTGAACAGGACCTTACTGTCATCATGGTCATACTCCATCATTATATCATTTATAGATTGCAGAACCATGCTCTTGATCTGAACTTTTCAAATTCTACACAAGATACACTTTATATAATAGTAGAAAGGTCTTAGAATGAGACCACAATCATCCAGATTACACAACAATTGTCATCATAACAATTGGCGGAGTTAATACCTATAGAATAGATCACGAATTATTAAAAAAAAATTCATACTCCTCGTTGGTGCTCCAATTTTGAAAAGCTTGAAGGATGGAACGGTAAAATCCATTTTTAGCAAACCTGAAGAAAAACACCCAAAATCATCCAAAACCTCCTTTGGGCAAATAATGATGATTACTCCAGGATTTTCTCATGAAGGTGTTAATGGCCCTCTAATCCATTCTCAACCCAATGGACATGAAATATATGTCAGCCATATAAATGGATATTTCATCTAGGATTTAGATTTATCTACGTGCGATTTAGATTGTGAATGTTGGACGGATGACGATTCTGATAGTGATGACGAAGTCTATATTCCTCGATGGTGAGAATAACTTAGCAGAAAGTTAAAATCTAAGTATCAACTACAAAAGAGGAACCAACCTAAGCATGACAACGATGTTGACTCCAGACCTAGGATTGGTCTTAGGAATCTTAAGCCTAGACCAAAAGATTTCTCTGAACTATTGAGAGCAGCTAGAAAAGAACACTTGATCCAACCAAAATGCTTTATGCCAATAATTTCTTCAATCCTTAAGGAGATCTCCAAACCATTACATTGTATGATGATAAGATCATATGAAGAAGATTTTTCCACCTTTGGAAGCCTAAACTAATAAAACCACTGGAGTATCTGTAAGACTATACTCAAGATCCATTGGTATCAATCTAGATGGCAATCATGTATCAGTTTCTCTAGCAGAAGGAATACTAAATTGGCAGACACAAAACATTATACCATAAAACAATGTCCTTCACAGAATTGATTCAAAGTTTAATAGTTTACCCCAACAAACACAACTAAATTCAAAGGTTGGATCATATCTCTCCAAGTGTGACAATTACATCAACAACTACTCAATCAAGCTGCCCAATTTAATTTAGACCTGAGAAGTTATATTGACCAGTAGCATTGTGGACCAGAGTTCTCTAAGAATGAAAGAAAACTGCAAAGATTTCGAGAAGAGCTCAAAAGAATTCAGTCAAATATGGCTAAAAAACAATCCAGAATTATATATAAACTATAACCCTTCTAGTTGTAAAACCTACTTATAACACTTCACCCTATCCTGACGCTACTAACTATAGAAAAGTCTTCAAAATGCCCTATTTATTGTTCAGACAAACTCATGCAAAACCATCAAAATCTTCTAAGCCAAACCTGTCAGCAAAAGACATTCTATAAACTTCTAAACCTTTACAAATCAATACATCTCCAACTTTTCCTCCAAAAGAAAGACATTCCCTAGACATAACAAAAGAATCCATTCCTAACCAAGAGTTTATAGCTACCCTTCAATCAGTTCCAGATAACTCTGAAAATCACATAGTACTAGATAACTTTAATCATCACACTGAAAACCAAGAGTTTGAATCTTTTACAGAAAACTCAAAAAGCTCATAATAGCTTACATATCTTACTCAGATATATCAAATGATGATGACTGTTCCATGCTCTTCTCAACCACACACAGAAGTTGAACCTAAGGTTGAAGATGTTGAATCAATGACATAATTAGTCAGACCATAAATAACTCCTGTCTATAAACCGACTTCAGGTTCATAGTTCACTTTTGACAATGTTTCACTAACAAAATGGAGAGATTGACTACATTAATTCAATGCCTGGATAGATCTTCAAATGACAAGGTTAAATATGTCTTTTAAAGACATATTGACATAATTTGTCTATAGAATAATGGAAACGTTAAGAGAATAGCTCCAAAGTCTTAGCAAATATAGGCGCATGCAAGTCTTACAATTATCAGAAGCTAGTTCCTTGTTAGGAATGATCCATAAAGAATTTATTGAAGATTTTCAACTCATTGATTGACAAAGCAAACATGAGTACTTTGAAATGAAGTGTTGCTATATGAATAAGGAAAATTTGCAGAAGCATTTTTGAAGAATGTTTGAAAAATATTATATGCTCAATGATTTCAATGATGTCAATCTTCGGTACACATTCATTGCTTCCCATCCTGATGAGTTACAACCTAAATTACAAAGAACAATTAATTTTCTTCACAAAGACATGTATGAAATCTCTCTCGGAGAAATCTACTTTGGTGATGCTAAACGAATTATGTGAACATAAGTTCTTCAAAGTTATGCTAAAAGGTGAACCTCAACTCAAACAAAACATGCAAGAAGTCAAATGCAAAGACATGGAGAAATGTGCATGTAATACAAAGAAGGAGAAACATTTCAGTAAAAAATCATTAAGAATTCATCCTTTCAATAAAAGGAATAGAAAAAGAATAAGATTCTTTAAACAGAGTGTTTTTGAAACTAAAAAGCTAACTCAGTGTTACTTTTATATACAACCAAGTTACTATACAAAAAGATGCCCAAAAAGTCCAAAAAGGATATGAAAATCCTATAATCCGTTGAAGTTATAATGCCTATAAGCGACGACGAGGACATTGAATCTCTTTTTGAAAAACAGTCTAGTAAAGATGATGAGACATTGTTCACATTGCCTAATTATCAACCTACTGATGATGAATTCTCCTATCTCTTGAAGAAGAAGATGATGAACTAATGTCTACGATGAAACAATCTTATTTCAAGCTCAAACTCAGGAAGTCAATAGTAATGCACCTATAAATCAAGTTCCAATTTCTTCTAGAGAATTATCACAAACCAATCTCAACTATTGGTTACATAGATACAAGCTCTTGTAAAAGGGTAATAGAAGAATGACAACCATATGAAGAATACTTTACTGCAACTGATGGCAAATCTTTCAAAATAGACCTTATCATAAAGAGAAAGATTAAGATAAAGCTCTTCCCAAATTGTATCATTTGGACAAAAAAATTAGGAAGTAGTCTTTCTAATCCTGACATACTTATTTGGATGGATGTCTATTGCCAAGCAGAAAAGTTACAAATCTTGCCAAAGGGAATTTGTTACAAACAAGATTTTCATGAGTACATTGAAGACCACAACATCATTGAGCTACAAGATGTTTCTTCTAAATATAAGGATATCAGAGACCAACTCTTACAATATTGTCAGAAAAGTCATATCCAATTCAATCATCAACATCCATTATGACAGAACGTCAACTTATATGTCCAATTACCATTCAAGAAGAATGAGAACTTTAATCCAACAAAGGTAACTCATCTGAAAATGAATTAGATGACTTAAAGATGGTTCAAGAAGAATGTGCTATGCTTCTGAAACAAGGACTGATCAAGTCGACCAAATCAAATTAGGCATGTCAAGCTATTTATGTGAAAAAAGAGCAGAAAAGAACAGAGGAAAAAGATTTTAGTTATTTATTACAAGCCTCTAAATCATTTTCTTCAAGATGACAAGTTTCCTATGCTCAAGATCAATCGCAAGTGTTATTTTTTAAAGAGGCTAAAATATTCTCAAAGTTTGATTTAAAAGCTAGATTTTAGCAATTGAGTATTGACCCAAAAGATATGCATAAAATAGCATTCCGCATTCCTAATGCCTAGTACCGATGAACAGTCATGTCATTTGGGCTAAAAATCACCCCATTATTGTTTTAAAGAGTTATGACAAGTATCTATAAAAGTTCCTATCAAGTGCTTTAATATACATTGACGATATTCTACTTTTCATATCTAACACGAGCATCAGGCCTTATTACGACAATTTTTGGATCTAACAAAAAATTATGGGATCAAGCTCTCAACCTGCAAAAGCCAAACGAGTTCAGCCCATATAGAATTTTTAGACAAGAAATTTCATGAAAGTTTCTACTATCCCTGCCCATATATAGCTGGTGAACTACTAAACTTCCCAGACACGAACCTTACTGTTAAACAGATCCAGCAATTTTTTAGAATCATGAATTATATTAGAAATTTGTATCTCAGAATATGTCAGCTAGCTATCAAAGCTATTAAAGAAGAAGCCATTACCATAGGGGCCTGACCAAACAAAAGCAGTCAAGCAATTAAAGAAGATTAGTCAGCATCCACCTCCACTAAAGATTCCTAACAAAGGGAAGCGAAACTTGCAAGGTGATACTAATGAATATTTTTGGGGAACAATTTTAATAAAAGAGATAGAAAGAAAAATGTTTTACAATGGACATTCTAGCAGATAAGTTAAACCCTCAGAAGGGCATTATCACACAATCTTCAAAAAGATTCTAGTAGTCGAAAGAAGTATAAAAAAGTTTAATTTCCACCTCAACCATTATTTCTTTATAGTAAAAACAGACAGTATGTCCTTTCCAAAGATACTGGATCCAAACAAAAAACTTTTGTCATAGAACCAATTGCTTCGTTGGAAAGATTGGTTCTTGTTATAAATTCACACTCCACTACATCAAAGGCCATCAGAATATCTTAGCTGACCTCCTCTCTCGACCTCAAAAGCATATTAGACTTATCACTCCCTTCAGAACTATACATCTCATCTTTTTAATGGCTGACCTGCCTAGCACTGCCAAGATGAAGAAATTCTTCCCTCTCGCTCCCACTACTGTTGATGAAATAACTTCTCTTACCGGGATAAGCCTTTTCTATTACCTCCACCTCTTCCTCAACCAAGCAAAATTACATTGGTACCTATCCCTATTTAACATTCAAGCACCATATCTTGTTGAGTTTTTCATCAATGGCCTACTCTTAGAAAATGCATTATGGTATTTATGGGCACTCTCATCACTCAATGCATGTGATATCTATCTTCCTCCCTTACGAGTCTATCAACATTTATGTGATAAAGAAAACGAAAATTCCTTCTTTTAGAGTTTCCTTGAGTGGTATCAACCACTGATGAGGTAGAAAAGCCAACTTTCACAAGTTATTGAGGATCTCAGGTTGTAGAAGACTCCATTAGAGAAGCAATCCAACCAATGCTTCTTTGTTCTTCATTGACCATATAGCACGATTCATATGGATTTATCTACTCTAAGAATTAGGTGTATTTCCAAAACACCTCAGTCAAATGGCCAAGATATAAGGAAAAAGTCCTTAAAAGCCTTGGGCATTTTTTAAGTATCTAAACCATTTTTCTAAATATGCATCGCTAGCTGCCTCTACATCCATTAGACCTTATCCAAGAGAATTCATACCTGGTGAACCCCCAATGTCAGACTTTTACATCCCAAATAGCCCAATAGATTTCGGCTTCGATAATGTGGGACCATCTCAGACCCTAGCTTCCTCCTTCAAGGATGCCCAAAATCCAGATAATGATATTTCTATCATCAATGAAGAGGAGTTAAATAAATTTTTGAAAAATTTACGCACAGAGGAAGCAAGCCCCAGTAAAAGACAGAGAACAAGCAGTGATGATACTGACAACACGAGTGGAACTTCCCCGTCAAATCTGCAATCATAGAAAGAACCTATTCGACAAGAATAATGATTAGGGTTATGGGTCAATCTATTTAAAATAGTTTATCTGTATGTCTTTTATGATGTAACATCGTTCTTATCTATTGCTATGCGATGTGACGTCCTTTTCTCATATGATTAAGCTAGGTCTTCTCGCCAAAAACTTCCTTGCCTTCTTATCTAAAATAGTAGATGTGAGGTTCTTTTCTAGAATAGTTGATGTGATGTTCTTCTTATTACTTTAGGGTGTGATGTAACTTTGTTCTTATCCAAATATGCTGTCTTTTTATAATCTCCTTTGCCTATATCAGCAAAAGTCCCCTCCTATTGTATTCAAGCTTCATTAGATCGAAGCAAGAAAGTTTCATTGTATCTAAAAAATTACTATTCAATAAAAGTTGTATCTCTATACGACTTCTCTCTAAAATCTCTTACCTAAAAATTTGACTCTTCAATAAGTTTAATTCTGTCAAACATAAATACAAGTATGTTCTATACTTACCTTCGTATAAAGGTCATTAGCATCAGAAAGTATCAAACTTATGATCCTATTTGAATTGTAAGTTATACGGGAAGAATTTGTCAACTTAGATCCTTAAAAGGCAGGCTTTGAGAGTTGAAGCTCATTAAGAAGAAATGACTTATGTCTCAACTAGCATACCTAAGGTTTTAGCTATCAATTTTCTTTGTGTAACTAAGAGCTCTTATAGAAGTCTGCTCTCTCATATCACTACTGATTCCTATTATCCCCATAACCCTCTAACTAGGGTTCCAACTAGTCAACCTGAATGAAGGCCAAGGACCAAGGCATGTTTTCAAGGTCTTAGCTTTTTCAAGTAAGTTTTGATGGCCTTGGCACGTCAAAGTTACACGTGAAGCAACAACTGGTAATCAGCCATAAATATGAATTTTGATGAGGATGGGAAACCAAACGTCATGTTTAAACATTGTTGCACAATCAAATTATAAGCTTGCATTCTAATGGATTTTGATGCTTTTGCCAACAGAACAAATTAATAATTGGAAGAAGAAAGAAAAGAATGTTCATTTATTACTCGTATATGCAGCAAAAATTGATCATGCTTCATCTTTTCCATGCTATAACGCTGCTGCTATGTCGCCTCGTCATTTGAAGAAATTTTTCACGGAGCTATTTCGACATTGGGTGTGCCTCCAAGCATCAGAAAATAATTCAAACCAGCTTTGTTCTCGTTCTTATAACAGGTTTGATTAGCATGGTTTAGAATTGCAGACACACTGCAATTTGTCGGGGCTTCCCATGTGAAGTGTGAACGTCCTTGCTGGCTGCCAAGTGAATTACATCACATAAGGAAAAAGACAAAACGATCATCTTAAGCTGCCAACATAACTGTAAGAACCTATTTATATGACGAATTGTTTCCTTGGAAAAATAAGGACAATAACCCAAGACCGACCTTGAGCCAAGTGATAAATACTACTGGCATACCCAGACAAATTGGAAAAACATGGCTTGAAAATAAGTTCTCAGAAGCTTCTTTTGTTTTGGCATTAAATGGAAGTAAAAGCAGAATCTGCGTACCCATCTGCAAAGCCGTTCACTGTACAATGCCACAACAAATCGTGGGATGGTCAGAGGAAATATTGCTTGCTTAGTAATTTCAAATGAACAGTTCTTCACAAGGCCCGAACCAAGCGAGCAGCAAAGGCCCCATCCATGGAATGTCTTACTGGATCAGAATAATAATATCCCCGTTTCGTCACAAAATCAGATGGTACATATTTGTCAACAAGATCTACGTGAAATTCCTGGAACAAACATTAAAAGAAAGAGCGATCATGTAAGTTCAATGCCGAAAGTCATTGTTGATGTTCTTTCCTTTGAAATTAATCCAAAAAAAAAGAAAATTTAAGGGGCTTCCTTAACTGAACCTATACTTGAAATATAAAATAAAAATTGTTGGCTTTACTAACAGCTTAAAATACATATTCATAGACTGGAGTCTTACTGGATGCCTCACAAGAAATGCTTCCACCCTCTCTTCATTCTCCTCAGGATCTATGGAGCAGGTACTGTACACCAAAACCCCACCAGGTTTTACCAATCTATAATAAGTACACAATATACTTTGTGAGGAACCATAAACAGACCAACAAACTTGATCAGTAAATCAACTACCAGCCTCCAAGTTATTTATCAGTTACAAAAGTAAAGAGAATAAACAACATTCAGATCTTACGAAGAAGCTGCATTAAGGAGCTCATCCTGCAAATTTTTAAGTTCTTCCATATCCTCCAACTTCCTATTCCACCGCAAGTCTGCCCTCTTCAAATGGGTATAAACAAACAAAATGCACTTATTTAATTTGTATGATATAAAGGATTCATTGACGTGTATTAGAAAAGAGAAGGAAAAACAAAAGACAGTTGCAACTGAATATTTATTCAGTACACTATCTTTACAACCATACCTTAGAGAGAACACCAAGCCCGGAACAAGGCGCATCAAGTAAAACTTTGTCGGATTTCATTGGATAATTTTCCTAAGAAATTTTCTCAAAATCAAATTGGAATTAGGACTCTATCTTCGAAGAGTTTAGGTGTTTCAGGGTGGCGCTAACTTACAGCCAAGTTACGAAGATCTGAAGGGATAGTAGTAATCACACTATCAACTTGCTGCAGCTTTGCCGCCTCCTTAAGGATTCTCAACCTCCCTTTGTTTATGTCAATTGCATACACGATGCCTATAATTTAACAAGGATTATGACACCGTTCAAAATTTGCTGAACTACAGACCAAAATATTAATTACAGAATCCGAAAAGAAAAAAAGAATCTAACCAAAAAAGAACAAGTTATTAATCATGATTTGCAACTCATATACTACAAACAGAAAAGAAGTAAATAAAGCAAGGCTGGAAGACAAAGATATACACCAACAAGACTGTCCACTCATAAAAGATATGTAAATAATAAAGAGGCATAGTCAACAATCTGCAGCCAAGGTGCAATTATTAAGTCATGAGAGGGGCAAGAAATTGATGGGTTCAAGTACTGAATGAAGTTCTTATGTGTACCATAGGACAGATATCACCGACCTTATAAGTACTGAACTGGAGATTTTATGGAATAAAAATACCTTGGCCATTCATTTGAGAAGCCATGTACAATGTCTTTCCTCCAGGAGCAGCACAACAGTCGATAATAACTTCACCAGGTTGAGGATCCACAATGGAAACTACCAGACCTGCAACATAAAATGCAATTAACACCAATAAAGTCTGGCCTAGGGATAATAGGATATGTCAGTATTATCAATTTTTTTAGAATTTGAGAATTGAAGCAAAACTATATATGGATTACGAGTCTATAAACATGGATGCAGCTATTTTTTATCCTTTTATTTTCTCCTTTCTGGTGTTGAGCTGGGAAGATGGATCAGCAATTCACCTTGGCTACGCTGTGGCCATAGGACTAGTTAATAAAGTAGGAAGTTATACAGACCTTTGGATCTTCTCTTCAAACGCCAGTATTTCCAGTAAAAGTTCAATATGGTCTTCTTGCAGCTTATATTTTTCTTCTCCTCTTATTGGTTTTTTGTTTTTGTTTGAATTCTTCTCCCTTGGTCTGTTTTGCTTTTAAATTTCTGGTGAATATTTTAGCTTTTGTCAAGCAATCTACAGGGAAGGAGGGAACACCAACCTGCACTCTCATCCTGGACTGCGCACAGACCTTGTTTTAACAATCCTGCTTGTATGACAATCTGAAATGAGGAAAGATATCAAGACCCTCAACAATGATAAATTCAAAGTATAAGCTACTTTCGACATAAAAAAGATGCAATTTGTGACATGCAGCATAAACAGGTAACTATGTGCACTGAGTTTGTGAAGGTCAACTAAAATAGAAGGGAAAATGAATTGTCTTCTTTTAATTGATTTGGAATTACATTGTTATATATATCTCAGTATAGGAGAAAAAATAGGAATCAATCTCTTAGGATACTACACTCTCCTAAGAAAAGAAAAGTGTCTCCTAAGATTCCGGACTTTCCTAGAAAAGGAAAAACAACCTCACGTTCCTAAAAAGGTGTATCGCTAATATACAACTCGATACTGTCCCTCTACCTGAGGAATAGATGTCTTCCATTCTCAGCTTGATATTATGAAAACTTGAAATGTTCAACACCTTTGACAAAACATCTGCTAATTCACTTCCTGATGGAACATATGACATGCATACAAGTCCTTCTTCCAATTTCTCCTTGATGAATTGTTTATCGATCCCAATGTGCTTTGTTATCATGTTGAATAGGTATATGAGCAATATTAATAGCCGATTTTTTTGTCACAATAGAGCTTCACAAGACATTCCCACTTAATTTTCAAGTCATTTAGAATAATCTTCAACCATAACAACTCACACAAATCTTGAATAATTGCTCTAAACTCTGATTCTGCTAATAATCTATTCTTGCTCCTTCAAGTCACCAAATTGCCTTTTGAGGAAAGTACAATAACCTATAGTTGATCTTTGATCCACTATAATCAGTATCGACTTCTAAAGCGAGATCATGCATGAATTAACTAATTATGCTTAGTGAGTATGCTATGTCGAATTGAGTATGAGCAAGTTATATGAGCCTACCTATTAGCCTCTTGTACATCATTCTATTAGCAATTAGTTCTTTCGCTTCTCCAAACTCGTGATTCGGGTCCATTAGGGTAGAAAGAGGATTGCATCCAATCTTTGCCACCTTCTTCAAGAGGTCAATCACATACTTTTGTTGAGATATGAAAATTCCTTATATGGAATATGCGACATTGATATCAAGGAAGTGTTGTAAGTTTTCAAGCTCCTTTATCTCAATTTCCTTGATCAGTCATTGCTCCAATTCCTTTTTTCCTTTTTCATCATTTCCAGTTACAATAATATTATCAACATACACTAGAAGAGCAACCAATTCCCCACAATTGTGTGTTTGATAAAGAGTGTCATCACTTTGAGTTTGTATATATCCAAAACTTTCATAAGTTTAGCAAATCGATCAAACTATCCTCTGAGGGATTGTTTCAACCCTAAGAGTCTTTCTTAACCTACACAGTTTATCCCATGTTCTTTTCAAATGTGAGTAAAATGTTCATGTAGATTTCTTCATTTAGATCTCCACAAAAGAAAGCATTCTTCACATCATACTACAAAAGTTGGTATTCAAAGTGAGCTACCAAGGATAACAAAATCCTCACAGTATTCATTTTTGCCACTAGGTCAAATGTTTCCTAGCAATCGATCCTAAAAGTTTAAGTAAACCCTTTAGCAACTAAATATGTTTTATATCTCTATAATGATCCGTAAACTTTATATTTTAATATGAAGATCCATTTACAGTTAACTATGTTCTTCCCCTTTGGTTTATCAACAATCTCCCATGCCTTACTTTTCTCTAACACGTCCATTTTCTCTCTCATAGCATTTCCTCTATTCCATTTTTGACAATGCTTCACAAACAATATTAGAAATAGAAATGATATTTAGACTAACCATTTTTTTTTTTAAGGCTAAAGGCAAGTGTTTAAGTGATGTATAATGGGACAATGGGTATAGTGTTTGGTCTCTTGGTACACTCCCTAGTACCTTTCCTAACAATAATAGGAAGGTGGAAGTCATCTATAGGTGTTTCAAGTGCTTGCATATATAAAAGAAGATTATATCTTACCATGGACTCCAGAGTTTGCATTGGAATCTTAAACTTGTTTCGAGTCTGAAATAGTTGCTCTTCTAGAATATACTTATGAATATCTTGGAAATCTTAAGTAATAAAGATCGACACAAGATATATTTCTATATTTTCTGGGATAGAAACAAACCAAACGGCACAAGAGAGTTTTCTATATTTTTTAGGACAGACATAGAAATAGAGGTCAAAGATGAGTTTTTGACAAACACAGGAAGGCCAAGTAACACAAAAGATTTAAAAACACTATCTTGCATCATTGATGTTGTTGGATATTTTCAAGGACAGACATAGAAATAGAGGTCAAAGATACGTTTATGATAAACACAGGAAGGCCAAGTAACACAAAAGATTTTAAAACACTATCTTGCATCATTGATGTTGTTGGAAGAATATTTTCAGTTTTATTACTTTTTTGTTTCCTTATTTGCTCAATAGTTTATTTCCTAAAATATCGTTTTATCCTTTCCACTTCTAGTACCTATTTTCATGGGATCTTATTTACTTCTTTCTACGCAACAATCAAAGGATTGAATAGCAGAACTATTGCTTATCTTCCCTACATGCATTTCTGTCATTTATGAGAAATAATACACAAAAATTAAACGCAGAGGAGGATGGTTTCATTCGGGATGATAGAAGTGTGGCATGCCAAGTTAAGGGAAAATTCTGCCACTGGACCATCAGGCATCGCTCCACTAGGATAGATCCCAGAAACGTCGAATCCCAGAAACTCGTCCTCTTCACAGAACAACATTGACATGCAGCTGTCGGTAGTAACCAACCATTGGTTGAATGGGAACAACTATTAACGGTGGTCCCACAGTATGCTTATGTTCGTACGAGGGAGAGGGAAGGAGAAATATCTGATAATCGGGCAACCAGCTGCATCTGACTCAAAATATGAGGCGTGGATGACCTAAAACAACCAAGTAATGAGCTGGGTGGTTAATTCCATGACTCTTGAAGTTGGTGAGCAATTTGTCCTTGCAACCTCTGCAAAAGAAATATGGGAGAATGCTAAAGTGACGTATGCCACTATAGCAAACACCAATTCTTTGTTTCAGATCAAAGGAATTATGAGGAAAACTAAGCAAAGTGAGAAATCAGTCATTGGTTATTACACCACGTTGGTAAAATTGTGGCAACAGCTAGACCTCTATGACCCACACCAATGGGCTTGCAGTGAAGATATGGCATGCAACAAGAAAATTGTGGAAAGAGAACGGGTGTATGAATTTCTTTTGGGACTAAACCCTATTTACAAGGAGGTTCGTGGAAGAATCATGGCAACCCGACCACTACCAAGCATTATGGAGGCTGTCAATTTGGTTAAATGTGAAGAGAGTAGAAAGATATTGATGCAAGGCACTCCAAGCAATAAAAATCCCTTTGAATCTTCAGTCATGGCTAGGTGCAGAATGCAGAATTTCTTGGTGCAATGTGTCCGATGAACCATCACTTCTCAAAAAACAATCGGTTGTTGCCAGAAGCAGTGCAAAGGCTTGAGTATAGAGCACTAGCATTGGGAATTTGTGAAGGAATATGGATTAAAAGACTCTTGGCAAAATTTCATATCAAAGTAGAGCCTCAGATGAGGGTGTTGTGTGACAAACTAGCAACTATTGGGATTGCAAAGAATCCTATCTATCATGATAGAACTAAACATGTGGAGATAAATCGTCATTTCATGAAGGAGAAAGTAGATTCTGGTTTGACAAATCTAGCTCACATTCCCACTAGCAAACAAGTTGTAGATGTTTTCACAAAAGCACTTTAGAGATCTAAAGAGTTAAGCAGCAAGCTGGGAATGATCAACATCTATTCACCAACTTAAGGGGGAGTGTTGGAAGAATATTTTCAGCCTTATTACTTTATTTGTTTCCTTATTTGCTCAATAGTTTATTTCCTAAAATAACGTTTTATCTTTTCCATTTCTAGTCCCAATTTTCATGGGATCTTCTTTACTTCTTTCTAGGCAATAATCAAGGGTTTGAATAGTAGAACTATTGCTTATCTTACATATATGTATTTCTGTCATTCATGAGAAATAATATACAAAAATTATCCTCCAAGTCGTTCAGATGTCTCCCCATGAAGATAGAACTTGACAAAATATGGTTTGTTTTCAAAGAAAGTGACATCAACTGAGGAACTTTCAGGATGAAAGGGTTATAGCACTTGGCAATTGGAATTGCTTCCCCAATCAAGATTTAGGAACATTCCCTTGAAAGAGTAAGGCCTAAGTTACGTTAAGTAAATACCCTTTTTTTTTTTCTCTCAGCTATCCTATTTTGTTAAGGTGTGTAAACAAATGATGAGTAATGAATAATTCCATGTTTTTGAAAGTAGGGTGACAAAATATGCTAAGTAATCTCTAGCATTATCTAACCTACAACTTTTAATCTTAACCATAAATTGTTTTTGAATCATGAAATAAAGATTAGGAATAATAGCGCTAACATCATACTTTTGTTCGAGTAAGAAAAATCATATAACTTGAGTACAATCATCAATCAAGGAGACAAACCAACAAACTCCAAAAATATTAGGAACAATAGAGAAATCCTAAAAATCACTATAAATTAAATGAAAAGGATGAAGCCTTATATGAATATATTTTGCTAATTCACAAATTTCATAATGAAAAACTGAGATATCTAATCATTTGAACAAATGTGGAAACATGACTTGTAAAACTCTAAAAGATGGATGATTAATCTGTAAATAGTAAAGTCAAATGACATCTTCATTGTACGTATCAAGAAATGACATGGACAAATTGTTTATAATTTTTTTAGAAGACCAAGATGACAAAGACCATTCCTTTCCTTAGCAAGATCGATCATCCTCCCCAAAATCTAGTGTTAAATAACACAATAAGAAGAAACAAAATTGCATAACATTTAGGCTTGATTTAGGAGAGCGATAACGATTGATAATCTGCTAAAATGATAAGTACTTATATGTTTGGGATTAATTTTTTAGTAACTGCTAAAATGTGAAAATAGGTGTTTGGTAAGTGCAGTTGCAGTTGCCGAAAAGAAATAAAATGGCTAAAAAGTCCATTAATTTAATAAACTATTAATTGTTGTATAAATAATTAAAAATATATTATTAGTCATATAAAATTAAAATTATAAATAACAAAATATTAAATTAAATTAAGAAAAATATAAATAAAATATTTCATAAACAATATATTATTAGTATTCAAATTATAAATAAGAAAATATTAAATTAAAATAAGAAAGTATAAATAAAATAAATTTAGTAAATTAAATATTTCATAAAAATATTATTAGTCATATAAATTCAAATTATAAATATTAAATTATTAAATTAAAATAAAAATAAAAATAAAATAAATTTAGTAAATAAAATATTTCATAAAAATATTTCATTAGTCATATAAATCCAAATTATAAATATTAAAATATTAAATTAAAATAAGAAAAATATAAATAAAATAAATTTAGTAAATAAAATATTTCACCTTACTTAGATACTATTGGTA
>JANIIA010000005.1:31687729-31734334 GCA_027478495.1 Erythroxylum alaternifolium
TATGGGCGAGAGAGAAATCCGTTTCGTTTGTCACGTACATGTTGACCTATAGCCTTCTCCTGGCTGCCCGCTTGTGGCCACGAGATCCTGAGAAATCGGACTCATTTCGTCTCATGGTGTAAACTTCAGTTTCTCCATTTCAATCCACGGAACTCTCGAGCCATTGTATTTGCATTGCATTTTTGAACATGTTAAGTATTAATGTATTTGGAATGTTACGATTGACTATAATTTTCAGCCCATTTGTTTTGTGATGATATGTTGTGTTATGGATGATTATTGTGTGGTGTATGTTTCATTAGCATCGACTATAGATATATTAGCCACTGAGCTATTTGGCTCACCCCAAATTTTCTACTCTTCAGGTGAAGCATCAGCAGATTAATAAGAGCCTTGCAAAGTTTTTGGCATAACTCTAAGGATTTCAGATTTTGTAACTAAGTTAGTGATAATCACTTTTAGATGATCTTAGAAGCATGTCAGCAGAACCATCACTGTATTATTTTTGCAATCATGTTACTGTTGTGACATTGTGAAGCAAAGTATGAAAATATGTATTACTTTGATGTTGTGAATTGATAGTCATATATGTATGCAGAATTTTATCCCATGAGATTGGTTGTGTGCTGAATGTTGGGAGGTATTGTGATGGTTAGGTTGTGGTAAATTGTGTAGCAAAGGAGTTTGGGATGTAAGAAAATCTATGTTGGTTCTGGTCCTTTGAGATTGGTATGAAAATTGTTTGTGTTTTGATGAGTGAAAATAGAAAATATGGTAGTGATGTGATCTGAAACTTTGAAGATTAAACTGCATTGATATAGGCAGAATTAGGATAAGTAATCTTCATAAAAGTTGTAGATTATTCTTTTAGCTTTCTAACGCTATAAAGATTGAAATTTTTTGATAATAGATGCAGAAGTTATGACTCTTATAATATAGTTGTGTTTGGGTGTATTTATGTATAATTGAAGTATGAATTTGGCTGAAATGGTAACCTTACTTCAATGATTAAACTGTATCAATACAGGTTGAATTAGATAAAATTGTCTTCATAAACGTTGTAGGTCTTGATCTTAGCTTTCCAACAACATATTGTTTGTAATTTTTGAATTTCTTTATTGAAAGATATGTTGCTTAGAAGTAAGGATGTCTGATTGGGCAAAATCGCGATCGTGAAGTGGTGCGATCGTGACAGTGCGAATTTTCACCGAATCACGATCGCGACCAATGCACGATCAAGACACAGGGCATAAAAATCGCGATTGCGACGCAGCGCGATCGTGACCGACCTAAATTCATCAGTTTCACGATCGTGACCAGGTCGCGACCGCGAGACTCCCAGAGTCCAAGAGTCGTTACGATCGCGACTCATTTGAAATTTTATTTTATTTTTTTATTTAGTTAACCCAATTGCTATTAATTCTTTTTGCACCCAAATTCATTATTCTTTGTACATTCTGCTATGGATATTTTTTATTAAATTGTTAACTATTATTTTCACTCTTCCTAAAATTTTATTTAGTATTATTTTCACTCTTCCTAAAATTTTATTTAGAAAATACAATTATAACCTATTTCTTTTATTTGTTATGATCCCACCACCAAACTTCCGTGTCTAGAGTCTTTAATTAAATTTAAATGTTATAATTTATTTTATTTTATTGCAATGTTTCCAAAATATATATTTATAACAAATTCAAATAAACTCCCAATGGTGAAACGTAGTAGCCATAGAATCTGTATGGGGACCCAGGGCTAACATTTAACGTACTAAACTTACTTATCTGTACAAATAAAAATAGTTAATTTATATGTCTAAATTAGGACTAAATAAAAACTACAATAAGAGCGTGGAGAAATAATGATTTAGCGGTAACCAAGACAAGACTTTCCATTTTCCTCACATTGGAAAAAGTGTAGCATTGGATGGTAGGTAAATACGTTGAATAGCTTTCTAATTTTCATTGGAATCCAGAAGATATGCAAATAATTAAATAATATTAGAAAAAGATAAATATAAAATTGTAAATATTAAATAATCAAGTTTTAATGCATAATTACCAAACTATATGATTCGGAGAATAAAACAATCTCACTGTTTAGGATTGCATATTTACTGTAAAGAAGAAATTTTTAGAGATGCGACATTTCAGAAACATGTGTTTGGAAGACTATTCTCTATATAAATAGGAATATCAAAGCTATTAAAACACAATGGTTATGATTACAAACATTATAAAACTATTAAAACTAAACATATAAGCACTTTTTTCTTCTTTGCTTTTTATTTCTTCTTTCGATCTCCTATAGCCACTATAGAATCACAATTCTCTAGCCCAATCCATTCATCTTCATTCATTTTATTTCTACAACATACCAAATAACATAAACCACACAACCTATTGAAAACTGTTGGCAGGGAGCAACTAATGATGCTGAAAGAGAACAACTAACAATGGTAACTAACGAGTGTTCAGGGAAGAAGAGAGAGAATCAACTTACTAAAGAAGACGTCACTGCTCAAAATCCGTTCGACGAACTATTGTAACATTCTTTACTCTGCATATCAATGAAATATAGGAGAATTTTGCATATAAATATGTTGTAATGTAAGATTGTGTTAGCTTTTCCATTTTAAAGGTGAAAAGAGACAGTAGAGTAGCTGTGAGTAATCAATGAAGTTAAATGCAATAAATACAAAGAATAGCTACTGCCTCCATGAAATTAATGCAACTTTTTACAAACACCTACAAAATACTTCGATTGACACAGTAAAATTGTAGCAAATCCATATTTATCTTAACTACTATCAGACTTTATTTAATGAAACTAAATTTATCTTAGATTTCATTCATTAAATCTCATATTGCATTCATTAAATCTCATATTGCAGGCACCAGTGTTCCATTAAATTAATTACAACTAAAATCCTAGTCTACCAAAGGAACATCGAGTTAAATAATTATCTTGACAGAAGCTTCTTTCAGCAAAGTAGAGTGATTGAACCGTGTACTTGGCTGAAGCTACAAATCATCTAAATTTAAGAGATTTAGAGAGAGACGGATAGTCAGACACGTGAGGAATATGGTTTGATGATTGTGTGAACGGAGCACTGAAAGTGAACCATTAAGAAATAGGATAGTGACTTCTCTAAGTAGAGTGATTAAAGCAACCAACATTATATGATAGGTACATAATATTAGTAGCTTCAACAAACAAAATATTAAAGTCAATTTAATGTTTCAACAAACAATATGTCACATGAAGAAATTGGGTTATGAAACCATATCTAGGCGTAATAGGGATATCTCTATCCATAAAATGAGCAGAGGTTGTTTCCTTATATGAAAATGGAAAGCTAGGAGCTGAAGCTTTATTAGGAGTTGGTGAATTACCACCTGATGATCCCGAACTTAGACTTAGTCCATCTCCTAAGGTAAATACATAGTACTCTGGAGAACTAAGTACAAAGGATCTTTGTCTCTCCCGACTTAGTCCATCTCTTGAGATAAATACATAGTACTCTAGAGAACTAAGTACAAAGGATCTTTGTCTCTCCCTTATAAACAAAGCTTTACTTACAGTAGTAACTTGATGCCAGGAAAAACGTTCATCAACATCAGAGTCATCTTAATGAGAATCCTAAGAGTTTCCAAGTCACCCAGAAGAAATAAGTATATAAACAGCAAGATAAAGTTGTAGTTAGAGTTTTAAAATCAAGAAAACAAGCACCTGTTCCTCATAATGATCCTCATGGAAATGAGAAACTTTCATTGCCACAGCAGCTCAAATCATGTTCTTTGTCCTTAAATGTCTCTCAGTTTCAATAGCATCAAGCAACTCTTGGGTGCAAAAGTAAAATAATCAATCAACAAGAATTAAAAAAGAAACAACATTTTGGAGTTTCAGGATTAATGGGAAAGTCAGGTTCTTCCATATCGTCTGTGGTTGTCAAAGATAAATTTTTTATGCAACAATTTATTTACTTAGCAGGGACTTTCAGAGATATTAACTGCCAACAAATTAGGCACTCTTTGCTTCTTTGGCACCTACAAATGTATGAATCACAGTGTAAAGCTCAACCTTAATTCTTATGTTAAACTAGTGCAGGGAGGTAGAAAGTGGTGATTCACAATCTGTAAACCAAAGTTCTATAAACTTACCATTCGAAGATGCACTGAAGATGATATTCATGTTTGCAGTTGGTTATATGAAAAAAGAAAACAAAATCTTGATCATGATTATCAATTCATAACAGCTTCAAAGTAAATATCAGTGCAATCCCATACTTTTTGAGTATTTAAGATAAACAAAATCCTAAAAAATTCTACAACTGAATCTTTTTTTTCTTCTCTCACTAACTCACTTACTGAAAAGATTTATAAAGAGAACAAAGCAAGTTCCTTTAAACTTAAACAAAAAGAATGAGTTTTAGCAAGCAATATTGGGCATCCCTGCATTCCATAGGGATCTGCAAATGAGAAAGACATTTGCTTTTACTTTACCCTACACTCCACTTATTCTTCTTCGCCTTTCTCTTACTTTTTTTTGTTCAAATACACATAGACACATAGACATTTATTGTATATATATAAAACACCTTAAAACTGATATCTACAATGAAAACCAAGAAGCATTAAAATTTAAAAGGACAATGTCATCTTTTTTGATGATCACCTTCTAATTTTAATAGAGAAATTACTTTTTAACTCAATTATAAAATTATATTTAGTGTCAATTAAGTGACGAGATCACACTCTCCAGTAATAGTTGAAGAGAACATATCCAAAAGAAAGGGAAAAAGCAAAAAAATGAACGAACAATGCTTTAACAAACACAGAAACACAGCAGATCACCATAAAAAATCCTCGAAATGAAAGGATTCATATAGCACCAATGCAAAAAAAGCCTCACTAAAATTTTAAAAAATGTAGTGATACAGTGACATGGTCTTGAGAAGAGAGATAAAGAAAGTGAAGAAGTGATATAGTGGCAGGGTCTTCAGAAGTGAAAGGCTCCAGACAGATACTGCAAGCATCCTCGAGATCCTCATCAACAACACCTCCCGCCGGTGAAACAACAAATGAAAGCATTCGCTTCTCCGTCGCTGAGGAAGAAGAAAAAGAAGAAGATGGAAAAGAATTGAAATAATTAATGGTACCATGACTTCCACAGAATCAACGTCAAGTCGACTTTTCGTTTAGTCCTTGACAGTGGCCTCTGTAGTCGAGACTCCATATTTGATGAATTGTGCTAGTGAAGAGTTGTGTGTCATATGATGTTTTGTGGGCTAACACAGATAAATGTAAGCGATAGTTCGGTAGAGAGAACCAAAGTTAGACAAACTGAAGAAAAGAAGCGAAATTTGTTTAAGCAAAGCAAAGATTTAAGATACCTACCAAAGTCTAACAAGGAAAAAGAACCCAAGTTAGACAAAAACCAAAGCAAGGCCTCAATAAGAACGTCCTCCATGGCAAGAACTTGATTGATAACGATCAATGACTGGCAATCCTCTTTGGGCTACTCTCGCCATTCCTCTTTCGCAAGCTACAGAGATGTGAGAGCCAAGAACATTCTGGAAAACCTAATGAGAAATAAGACCGAGAGTAGAGAGTAGAGAGTAAAGTGGGGCAATACTGTCATAATTCAATTAGCTAACTCCAAACGCTACAGTAAAAGAGCTTGTAAAAAATTAACTGGTTGAGTTGAATCAGTCAACCTAACTAGCTCATAACCAAACAAATAATAGTTTTTTAATATTAGGTCAAACGACTAATTTGAGTCAAACAGCTAAAAAACAACTGATAAGTTGTTTACCAAACATGGCCATACTCTCTTTTATGGCTTAAACTACTACTAAGGAGACATTTTTCTTTTGTAATCATTAGTGCTTATCTCTAATGAATCTAGGCTTATCTTCATCATTCAATTATGATTACTACCCACGTTTTGCAGAGCATATAAGAAAGCATGTTTTGCATTTGGTTGAGGATGATGTTAGATTTATGGTGGGAATAAGCCACCATTTGGGGATTTATAGTAAAGGAAGATAATGAAGGGAAATGTTAGGGGTTACGGTTGCTTTTTATGTAGGACTCACTAGTGTCATGTGATCTCAACATTGACATAGATTTGTATATATATATATAAGTAATAACGACACTAAGATTATGTTATACATATAACAACGTGACACTTAAATGATAGGATTCTAACGAAGTTAAAGATTACGTTAATTAGTAGTTTAATGCACATGTTTTAAAAAATTATTGTTTTTTTAAATACTTTGAAACATTAAGGTCTAACATATATCTTAGTGTAAAAATTAGGGTTTAAAGGAGCTGTTTGCTTTTAATGCTCTAAAGAACCTTGGAAAATAATATCATGATTTTACATTGTATAGTGTTCAATGTTCCCTTGAACTATCAGATTAGACGTTCGTCTAGTTTTAAATGTTCATCTACATATATATAGATATATATATCTATATATAAGTAATAACGACACTAAGATTATGTTATATATATAATAACGTGACACTTAAATGATAGGATTCTAACGAAGTTAAAGATTACGTTAATTAGTAGTTTAATGCGCATGTTTTAAAAAATTATTGTTTTTTAAATACTTTGAAACATTAAGGTCTAACATATATCTTAGTGTAAAAATTAGCGTTTAAAGGAACTGTTTGCTTTTAATTCTCTAAAGACCCTTGGAAAATAATATCATGATTTTACATTGTATAGTGTTCAATGTTCCCTTGAACTATCAGATCAGATGTTCGTCTAGTTTTAAATGTTCCCTATGGTTAGTAACAGAGGAAATGTCTTATTGATTAATTACAAGTTAATAGAGAATGGTGTAAACAATTTTTAAGACTGCAAATTAATAGGTAAAGATAAGTTTAGACTTGTTTATGAGGCCTGGTTGGAAGTTGACCAAGTTGTAGTCAAGGATTTAGAATAAGTAACTTGGGATGCATAAAGAGAATTGTAAGAATGAGAAGAGTATTAAGCGATCATTTTTAAGTTTCGAACCTAAAGGGCCCATTTTTCTTCTTGTCTATATTATTTTGACTCCTTACTTTGGCCTCTTATTTGTTTTGCTAGTGGGTTGAGAGGGCTTTCAAGAAAATCAATAACCCAAATCATTTAGGCTCAGTCTAACGTTAACTCAATAAAAGTAGAAGTTCTAGAGGTTTATCAATAAGCTCAAAAGGCTATTCATTTTTTTTGTTTATATGTGTTTTATTATAATGTTTGTATAAAAATTTGTTTGGACTTAATTAATGTAGACCATGTTTTCTTAGAGTGATATTAAGAAATAAATATCACCTAGGCCTCAGCTCAATAGGAATACAGTCAAAGTGGTATTTATAAAATTAAATTGGGCAATAAGCTTAGATCGGGAGGTCCACACCCAAAGTTTAAAACTAAAGTCAATCCAAATAACACAAAAAAAAGTATGACCTCTTTTTTACGTGTTGTGATTGCTTGACTCAATAAAAAGGAATGAGTGGAGTGAGAGGATTCGATAAAAAGTTTTAAAAAAATGTTCTTTCAAAAGCAAGAATTTCCTTTTTCAAGCCAAATTTTAATAAAAAATAGTTAAGAATCATATTTAGTTAATCCAGCAGGCACATTAGGAATAAAGATCTATTATTTGCTTAATTTTAAGAAGGGTTCTTAAGTCTAGTAGTTTAGTTTTACTTAAATCTTTTAGGTCTTTAAGGCCTTTAAACAACTTTTAAACAAATAAACAATTATTCCCATTTCCCTTTCCTTTACATACTTTAATCAAAAAAGCTTTTAGTCAATAAAACCTAATCCTTTTTCTATTTTCAATTTAAACAGCCTAGCTTATCAAATTCTCCTTTAAAGTTTCAATTCTTATTTAATTGACTCTTTTATCCTTTCAAATAATTTTTTATTTCCATACTTAAAGAATCTTATTTCATTTTTTGTCATCATTTTCTATTCAAAACTGCATTTTCACACTAAAAAAATTGACTCTTGCTAAAACAAAATTTAAGTTTGTTTATATTCAAAATCTGATAACATAGTTTAGGCACATTTGGGTATTTTATTTTAAACCCTAGGTCTATAAAATTGTAGACCCTTGACCTATATGTTTTTTTAATGTTTCATTTCAAAATTTTAAGTATCAATTCAAGTGTTTAATTTTAAACCCTAGGTAAAACTGTAAACTTCTTTCAACCACATGTTTTTTAACCTAAATTTATTCACTTTATACCCAAGTTTTTTTTCTTTTAAAAATCTTCCTAATTTTGTAAAATCTTTTTCTAAACCTAGGTAACTATTTAGATAGGTAAGTTAGGAAGTTTAACAGTTTTCTTGTTTTGTAATTTGACCTAAACTCACTTTTTGATTATGACCTTTTCAGTTCATTTCCTTTAATCTTTCTCTATTTTTCTTTAAAAAGATAAATTGATGACTCCGTTGAAAATTTATTTGATATTTGTTCCCATCTCTATTTAAAAAGTTCATAGTTTCAAAGACAACTATGTCAACTCCACTAAGAAATTTATTTAATATTCGATCTCATCTTTTTTTAAGACATCAAAATAAATATTAGCAATAACTACGGTGACTCCGTGGGGACTAAAGGCTAATAATATTTAGGTCTTAGTTTTTGGTCTTTTGGGAGTATTTTATTAATTATTAATTTTCATAATAACTTAGGTATGATAATCTCATAACTTTATATATACATTTATTTACAATTTACTGCTTTCTTTCTTCTTCTTTTTATTTTCTATTCATCTCTCTATCTTGTAGAGTAGGTGAGGTAGTATCTGTATAAAATATAGGTAAAGTTTTAGGAAATTTGTTTAATTCCTTCTGAAGACATATAAGCATATAATTATATGAATATCTTTGTTTAACATTTTTTACCATAATGTGCTAAAACCTTACCATGGATACCCCCATAGCTTTAAGTTTAAGATGATACCTGGTGGATTGAATCCCTTTGTCAACATCCATTCATTCCTCCCTTTAAGATGAATACCACGAAAAGATGGAAGGAATAATCCAATTCATATTGATCACTTTAAACCCATCCTTTCTCTAAGGCTACGTTTAGTTGGGTGGTTATTAATGGAGTGGAATAGAATGTAATAGTATTCTATCATTTGGGAGAAGGGTTTATAATGGAATGGAATGGAACAGAATGGAAGAGGAGGGTTTCACATTACATCCCATTACATTCTAAATAGTAAAAATAAATAACCTTCGATTTGGGGGGTTTAGGATGGAATGTAAAATGATAAACATTTCACTATATTACATTATAAACCATTCTTCCAAACATCATTTCACTATATTACATTATAAACCCTTCCATCCCTCCCAAACAACAATTTTCTAATATTACATCCATTTACATTCCATTCCATTATAAATCATTCCATTTCATTTCATTTCATTCCATTAAAAACCTTACATCCAACCAAACATAATCTAAGGTTCTCATTCTTTAGTGATAGGATCTTACTCCTTAAAACGAGTGCACTAGTCGACCTAGAACTCCCTTTAATGTTAATCATTAGGGGATGTCAAATTTTAAGGTAAATTAAAGGGAATCAACATCTTTTTTTAACCTTTCAGTAATTTATTTTTGTCGTCATGCATATTTCCAATAATTAGAAGGCATTTCCTTTTGACCATTTCTTTTAAACGTTATGGCGTCTTTAGATTCATAAGATTTTTGTTTTTTAAAAAAGATTTCATTGTACTCTTTTAATTTACAATATTCCTGAGGTTTAGAAATTTGGATAAAATTCTTATTTTTTAAATCACAATTTTATTCCAAGCATTTGCATGGCTAACTTCTTTTGAACTTTTTGCTACGCAAACTAAATCTCTTATTATATAAAACTAAGGGGTTATAGTTTGCCACGAGCTTATGAGTGTATAAGATGTTAAAGATAAAAATCCTTATCTAGAATTTGTATCAATAAAGTGAGTTACAGTGCAAATAGTAATATCTAAATCGGTCATTTAATCTTTTATTTATGATGAAGGATCTAATTTATATAATGACATATACAAATGTATCTTTGAAATTCAGTTTAAAAAATATTCATTTGACATAGCCATATAGTCATAAAATTTTATTATTCTTACAGGTGATTGGTTATGTTAGAAATAGCTCAAAAGAGGAAGGCTAAAAAGGCAAACAAAGATAATTCTTATCTCACAAGATCTAAAGTTAAAATAATGGAACTACCACAAGCTGAAAATTTCAGGGTGGAAAAGCTATTGGAAAAATTAGCCTAGATAACAAGGGAGCTCAAGCTTGAAAGGATGACAAAAGGGAAGTCTTATGTTAAAAAGGAGACTCATCATAATATACTTGGAGTACTTGTTCTCTTTGTTTCACCACCACTTCCATTTGATTCATATGTTATGTTAATGTCACCTCTTACATTGGCTCCTCAATTCCCATTATTGTTAGTGCCTTAATTTCCACCATTTCATTAATTCTTTCCTGCATCAACCTATCAATTTTCTTTAGCATCTACCAATTAGTTTCCTCCTATATTTACCTACTTTGATTCACCAATGTCTGCATACTCAGTGTTACCACTTTTCAGACATCCTATGCTAAAAATGGGGAAATCATAACTAAACTATTCCATAATAATTCCCTCAAAAACAATATTCTTAACTACAAAGTTGCACCATTGCATGAACCTTCTTACTATAACCATATGAACATCAAAGTGATGAAGAAAGCTAATGAAGGGATAATAAAGGATAAGGTGACCATCAAAAGGACATAAACCTTCACCTTTGGAGTTTTGCTTAATATTAAGCATTCAACTACCTCCCAAGTTTAAAATGCTAGAATTAGGGAAGTATAATGAAAATTCAAACCTAAAGGATTATATGAGAATTTTTACAATAAGATTAAGGGAAATTTTAACAATGATGACTTATTGGTCTATTGCTTTTTATGGAGCCTTAATGAAGCAGCGTTGTAATGGCTTTTGAATCTAGATAAATCATCTAAGAAATGCTAGAGGTACTTGGTGGATTTACTCTTGACCTAATATAAGTTCAATTATGACATTATGGTGACTCGTGAGGACCTCTAATAGATGGATAAGAAAATTACTGAGATTCTAAATCATCATGAAAGAAGGTATTAATATTAATAAGATATTAATATCTTATTAATATTACATCTGGACAAGGGGCAAAAAGTGTTAAATGTGAACTTTGCCTCCTCTACAGTGATACCAAAGCATATAAAGATGGAAACTTATATGCTTACAAATGTATGCTTTCACAGACCTAAAGTTTTATCACTATCAAAGGGAATTACATCATTTGAATACGTTGTCACTTAGCAAGTCAGCCTTTCAAATCACCAAAGTTAGAGAGCTAATGGATAGGGACTCATATGATCAGTATGTAGAACATAAGTAAGCGAGTTAAGGTTAGCAGATGACATATAAGCAGAAATAATATATAAGGACCAAGGGAATAAAGTAGGTGACACAAGTATTTATAGTAGTTCGACCCAATATGGACCTACATCTACTTCTTAAAGTGATCTAGAATTGCTTATTATTCTCATAAAGCATTACAATAAGGAGAGTGATCCCCACTGTATATTCGAATAGACCAATTTCTCCTAAACATACGGATAAAGACAATAGCATCACACCCCCTAAAATTCCACATAAAGAAATATGAGATCTTCACCTAATTTCATTAAATATTGAGGTTTAACTCTTAGTCCATTACATATTTACTTTTTAAATCCCTCATTCTGACAATTATAAAAAAAATTTAAACTTAGTCTATACACACACATATACAAAAAGAAATAATACGTTAATAACCCTCTTTGCTATGGTAATACATCTAAAATCTAGAAAACTTCAAACTTATTACATGAAACGTATTATACAACTCAAATGTTTCATTATATTTTGGTTATTATAAGACTAGTGTATTTGAACAAATCATAATTTTCTCGAATACAGATACATTTTCATTCACCTAAACTATAGCACCCCACTATCGCAAGACGCGTACCCAACATCCTGAGTAATATCCGACTGTGTACCCTGAGAGGGTGGCATGCTAGAATAATCAATTAGTCAAACACTCGAAACTCAGTATGCATTTTTTAAAAAAAATTACTCACTCGCGTGTGAGAAAATCAATATTCAAAATCAGGCCCATACTTTTATTTCATAAACATCAAATTTTCAATTATTATTACACTTTGATTACTCTCATTCAAAACATTTCCAATTTCAAAAGTTATTACATATAGAAAATTATACAGAAATTGCGGAATACACAAATTGATACATTGAGATTTAACTCTTAGGCCATTACATATTTACTTTTTAAATTCCTCATTTTGACAATTATAAAAAAATTTAAACTTAGTCCATACACACACACATACAAAAAAAATAATGCGATAATAACCCTCTTTGCTAGGTAATACATCTAAAATCCAAAAAACTTCAAACTTCTTACATGAAACATATTATACAACTCAAACATTTCATTATATTTTGGTTATTATAAGACTAGTGTATTTGAACAAAGCATAATTTTCTCGAATACAGATACATTTTCATGCACCTAAATTGTAGCACCCCACTCTCGCAAGACACGTACCCAACATCCTGAGTAATATCTGACTGCTTACCCCACAAGGGTGGTATGCTAGAATAATCAATTAATTAAACACTCGAAACTCAGTATAATTTTTTTAAAAAAATTACTTACTCGCGTGTGTGGAAATCAATATTCAAAATAAGGCCCATACTTTTATTTCATAAACATCGAAATCATAATTATTATTACACTTTGATCGCTCTCATTCAAAACATTTCTAATTTCAGAAGTTATTACATATAGAAAATTATACAAAAATCGCAGAATACACAAATTGATACAAAAATAAGAAAATACAGATGTAGACGCGAACTGATCCCAACCTCTATCTCTTACTTGAATGCAGTGGCTATACTTTTGTTTTCCTAACGGGGTAACTCTTTTGAGCCTAAAAAATGCGAACTCAGATGAGGTAATCATCATCAATAGTTTACTCAATTCATGCAACCTATCATTTCACATAACATATAATTCACATCATTTCATTTTTGCATATATTATCACATATCACAATCTCATTTAAGAGTAAGACAATTGCATTTCAATCAATCAAACATACTTAATAAAAAGTATATGGAATGCACATGCGACTCTTTTCCAATTATTACATTGTTATGACCGAGTGCCTAACTGTCCCGTATCTATTGTAGATACCAGACTCATTTATACTGTTCCTTATCTGTTGGGGATACAGAGGTCATTTTACATAGTGAGCCTTTGGCTCTTATACACTTTCTGAGCTTTAAGCTTTTTTTCACAATCTAAGCTTTGAGCTCTTTTTCATAATATGAGCTTTAAGCTTTTTTTCGGTGGCTATTCAAATCACAACTTTCATTATTTGATCATGCATTCATGTATGGAATGCATCTCTCATAATCAATCAATAATGTTATGAAGCATTTAATTCTTCATATTCACATACAAGTAGCACTTCAATATCACATTCATTCATCAGAATCATCGGACCTTCATTGTCTGGAATCAACACAATCAAATCACATTCATTCAATAATTTAAACATAATATAAAATAAACAATTAATTGAGTGAGACCGTCTAGGTTACTTACAATACGCTCCAGATTAGCATTTGCTTCCAAGATTTGGAAATGTTTGGATGTGGACATTTTATCCTGCACATCAATATTTTGTAATACACATGTTGTACACACATTAATAATTGCATAATCTTAAGTATTCATTTATGCACAAATGTGTATATGGACTATGTACAATGCATGCTCAATGACAATCCCGGGTATCTTTCCCTAATTCACATCTTAAGATCATTCATACATCAAAGCTTACATAGGTCTAAATCAAACTTAGGTTAACACTTCATTTGTACAAAGTTATTCTAAGTTCATCATTCAATCATTTCTCAAGGTTATTCAAGCATTAAACGTCACAAAACATCCAATTCATCATTCATCTTTACTTAATACTCATCATTCATCTTAATCGAATCACCTTGACCATCATAGGTTCACTTTCATTCCCATATCGTCTCACAATTTCAGATTTAAACACTCAATACATAACAATTCATCATTAAGTTCTATCCCCATTCATCACCCTAACCATATCACTCATTTAATCACTTGTTCAAGCATCATACTAAACTCATTTCAAGCTTCATTCAAGCCTATAAGCATCACATGAAAGTCCTAAACTAATTGCAACTTCAATCCAAAATAAAAAATATATATGTGATGTTTAACCAATTCCCACGTTCTTGGGAAATTTCCATTTTCCCACGGACGTGGGATTTGTTGGCAGAAACTTTCCCAATCAAATCCTTCCAAATTTTAGCTTTTCTAACTCTATTTTTTAGGTCAGTTTTGTATGGCCATTATGAACTAGAAAATGAGGTTTTTTGGCAATACCTACTTCTAAACAATTGTTCCTATATGTCTTAAGTTTCTAAGGAACCTAAGTTCATACAATTTGGTTCAGTATTCTGAACGTTATACATAATTTACTATATACTATTCAGAAACAAAGACATAATCCAAAACTCAACTTCAAGCCAAAATTCAAAATCCTTAGGGACAGAATTCAAACTTGATTCCTTTATGAAAAATGTAGCCATATGTCTATAGTTTAATTTACTTAAAAATAGTCCTATTTGGATATCTACACATCAAGATATGTCTAAAATACAGGTGTATGTTTAGTGAAAGCACTCCATCTAACATATTCCGGCACACATTTAACTTTATTTTCATCCTAGTTCATCTCTTTTACTTAGTCTATCATTTCTAGCTTATGTCCTCATTATTTCCTCTTCATTTCCACTTTTATTTCAACTCAATATCATACACAAAAATTCATAATCTATGTTTGATCATTAACCCAAAAATAGAACATATAACATTCATTCATAAATCAAATTTTCTGCACTTCTTTCAACCCCATTTTAGAACTCATTCTAACTCTAAATCATCTTTACATCAATTTATGAATCGTTAATTATCAAATATACAAAAACAAGACATTAAGGAGTTCATTTCATTAACCACCTTCCCACATATTTTCATCACCATTTCATGATTTTTCAGCCCTAACTATCATCCTATATGCTTCATTAATAAAGCTATGAAGATCAATAATAATACACTTACTTGATTAGCTCAAAGATTATTCAATAACCATTAAACCCTAGCTTCTCCATGATTCATGATCATCAACATTTTAGGTAGAATAGAATGGGTCTTTTAATGATAAATTGAAAAAGATAACAAAATAGAAGTAGCAAGTGAAAAATGAGAAGGTTTAACGTTGATGGAGTTGGGTAAGTGTCATAGAAATGAAGAAGATAAGAGAAAAGAAGAGATGGAGAAGAAAGCAACGAAAATGAAAGGAAGTAACAAGTGAAAGACCAAAATAATTGGTCTTTCTATGAGATAAATTGTGGGTTAACAAGTGGTATGGCAAATGACATTTGTCACTTGCCATATGTCACTTTTTCCATGGTTCTTCCTTAGTCCTTTTAATAATTAGTCCATTTGTAATCCAATTTCTAATCCAATTGACTCCCAATTTTTAATGACATATGTCATTAAATCTTAATGCCACTCATAAAAATTTCTATTACCATCTGATACTTATTTCTATCATTATTCATCGATTGTCTCACCAAATGACATTTTTCTTAGTACAAAATTTCAGAAAATTCTCAAATTTCACCAAAAATTTTAAATCACTAATAAAACACACCAACTCAATTTTCAGAACAAAATATTCACTATCCACATCTTATCACATTAAATCAATTATTTATACTCGAAAATGTCAATTGAGTGTATGAAAAAATTTCTGTACTGTGTGTAATAATCAATGTCATGTACATAATGCTATTTTATGCATTAGTATGAAATGCATTTTTCTAATCTCTCGTTGTTATCTCTCATGTACGATATTCCCAGGCTCTAACCCTTAATATGAGAACAAGATGTTACATAAACATAGAGAAAATAAGACTAGCTAAAATATCTCAATTTGTGGAGACCATAACAAGATCAACTACCAAAGCTGTCCTGAAGTGTATGACATGTTAAAAGCTACCATAGTTTCAATCCTCAGGAAATAATGGTCATCACGGTTAATTTAACGAGAAATTCTCTCCCTATTATGGATAAGGAGTTTGAACACTAGCATGTTAGCCTATTTTCAGACTTACTCACTAGCTCTTTTTAGGACGCTTTAATAAATCTTATGTTTAGTTTAGTGCTTAAAAGGTTCTTTGTTTATCTAGGAAGATTAGGAGAGAACCAACATTTAAATTTCTCAAAATTGACTTTTAGGCCTAAATTAAGGTAAAAAGTACCTTGAAGCAATCTAAGATGATTTTTACCTAATCATTTATTGCTTCCTTAAATAAAATGAGATCATCAAAAAGAAAAGGTGTGAATAAGTTGTATTTTGTTTCACTAGCCTGAAAGGTCTCCATCTTTTTTTTCTTTGAAACTTCATGAAGAATAGGCGTACTTAGTTTTTCCATACATGACACAAATAAATACTTAGTTTTTCCATACATGACACAGATAAATATGATAAGAGTGGATCTCTTTGGCACAAACCTTTGAAAAGTTTGAACTTTTCTAATTTGTCTCCTCTTTAAAGTAGATTAGACGTTATTGTGGAAAGGAGGTGGGAAATTATCCTTTTAATTTTTTGAGACTCTTAGCTCCAAAAAAAGCTTCAATATAACTCTATTTTACTCTATCATAAGCATATTCCAAATTAGTCTTCAATAACATGTGTCTAACTTTTCCTTTCTTTTTATAAAGTATATAGATAATTTACTGTGTGATCACAATATTATTAACACCTAATATACCAAAAATCAACTATATTGATTTGTTATAATTATCCAAAAGGGTTTAATTATGTTAACTAAATTTTTGTACACCGCTTTTAAAGCCATATTAACTAGAATTTTGTACACCACTTTTAAAGCCATATTCGTGGAGATCCCTGAAAGTCATTAGGTTAGAAACTTATAGTATGATAGTTATCAAGGTCTCATTAAAACCTTTCAGGAATGTTACCCCTAGTGTAAGCTTTCTAAACTAGTAAAAATAATTTTGGGCTAATCGAGCACCAGTTCTTTTGGTTGAAGAGAAGGGTAAAGAGTTTATAACAACAACAACATTGAGCACTTCAACCTACTCCATATCGGCTTCTAATATAGTTGATATATCCTGCAATAGTTTAGAGAATTCTAGAAAGTTAGGAGAACTATAATCATGGTCTTCCAACTGGAAAAGTTAAGAAAAATAGGTTTGTACCCCCAATCATAGAAACTCTCCATATAACATTTCACCATTGTATTATAAGGATAAATAGTGCTTCTCCTTCTTTTTTCCCAAAGCTTATTGGTAATAGAATATGGTTTTTCGTCTCTTGATTTGGTCCATATGTCTTTAGCTATCTAAAACTGAAAGAGTTCTTCTTATACCAACGTTAAGTTGTACTCATATTGCAACTTTTTCTTAAGTTGTTATAATAAACTACTCTTATCTTGGTTAAAAACAATGTTGATACCTTTTAGGTGAAAACAATGTTGATACCTTTTAGGTTAGCTAAAATTCTTTTTCCTTTCTAACAATATTTTGAATATGTCTCTACTCCAAATAATAAAATCTCATTCATTTTTTTCATTGGCTTTTGAAGCTCATCGAGGGATCACTCTATATGTTTGTGGTCATGTTTTTGCAACTTGCTAATGTTCGCCAATAAGCTTCAAAGTCTAAAAGTACTATGACTTATTATCAAGAGCTTCTTGTCCATAACTAATAAAATGGGACAATGGTTTAAATATATGTGGAGAAGTTGTTGAGTTATCCTTTAGAAAAATAATTCTTACCATTTGGGGTTGCAAAATGTCTATTTAACCATTCCTAGCTCATCTTGAACCCTCTCTTTAGTTTGACCAAGTGAATGGACTTTGAAAACAACGTAAATCTAACAAATTACATCAACTAATCATATTATCTAAAGTTGCAACAATTCATATTTTTGGTCAATCCTCCTCTCTTTTCATATGAATGTAGATTTTCATTAAAATCATCCACCATAACCTAAAGGCCACAACTGTGAGAATAAGTAGAGCTTAAGAAATTTCAAAGAGTCTCATGGTTACTATAACTTAGTCTCCATATTAAAAGGGGTTGCTTGAAAATTTCTTAAACTATTTTCACTATATTAACATTTTAAGTTGAAATAATATAAAAAATTAGATTACTAAAATATAAATTTCTTAAAGTGAAAATGATTTAAAAATTTCATTTCAATGCGACTCTTCAAACAATATTAATGTACCTTATGAATAGTTATTATTGTAATTATTCACAAATTTTTTTATTCATTGAAATGTGAAAATAGGCTAATTAAATAATGTTTATTTTTTCAATAAATTTTTTTATTATAATCATTAGTTAAAAGTTTGCACTAATCTATTCGCTCCTTTTCAATAAATATATGCTAATAAACCTTCTTATTATATTTAAATTGAAAATTTGTTAAGTTTTGACAATTTTTCTTGCAAAATACATTTTTGTCATTCATAAGGTTTTTTCATTAAATTTTCGTGCATGGCTTATATATATATATATGTAGGAGAAAATAAAAATTGGTATTCTTGAAATTATAAAATCACCTTGAAAGGTATAAGATATCCTTGACTATAAGTCATCACAAATATAAACCTTCGATAATTTTGTAATTAATAATTGTCCTTTAGCTTCATATAAATTATGTTTAAAATTTATTCATATTATTAAATAAGAATTAATAATTTTCTTCTTATATGTAAAATTCACTTAAGCTCTTTTAAATGTTGATTTTCAAATTTTAAATTCTTCTGAGTGAAGTGACTTTGGATTTGGAATTGGAATTTAATGCCCATAGAATAAAGTTGCTAACCCCTTGCAACTTTTTGATGTATACTTCATTAGTAAGAAAGGTCCAACGCGGCCTCCTTTGTTTGTTTTTATCACTTTTCATTGTCCCTTGCATCAAACTTCTACCTGGAAATAAAATTCAGAGAAGAAAGTTCCTTCACCTTTCTAAAACGAGAGAGGTTAGAATAATCGAATACTTTCTCACTAGAAAATATTAAATACTCGACTCGAGATTCAGTGGCAATTTAGATCATCCATAAGTAGCTTTGTTGTAATGTATTGTAATTTGTTTCATGTCGGTTTTAGTATTCCCGTTGTTCTTAATTATTATTGTTGCCAAAAATTAATAAAGTTAATTATCTATATATATTTTTTACTATAATGTAAGTAAACACATTGTAGGAGGTCGTACAAAAATTAATTCATCTTATTTACTTTTTATCGCCCATTTTCATTTTTCAGTTCTCCTTGTCCTTGGTCTATAAAAACGCCAAGCACGCTCTTCAGGCTTCTTTCTATTCCACCAGGGTATTAGGATTCTTCACAACTTCTCTCTCGTCCCTATTTTCTCTCTCTACATGTAAATTTTGATGATATTTAGCAAAACCTATGCTTACACCGCATGTATTCATAGTTTATCGATCCTTTTAAACCCCTGATTTTCCATTCCCTACTCAATTTTATTCGAAAATTTTGTGGCCGATCACTGCCAAAACCCTACTTGACACACGATTCACTGAGCGTGTGCTTTAGGCTTTCGAATTTGGTGGAGCCTTTCGATCGGTTCTAGATTTTGAAGAATTAATCGTTATACTCCATCGATTTTGATTGTTCGTGTAATGCTCTCTGATTCGCCATGAAGATTAAGCGGCGGAGGTCTCCAGAAGCGGTTAGTAAATTCCCTTTTTTGCTTTCACTCCTTTTTTTCTGTGGAAGTGTTTGGGTGTGTGTAAGCTGTGGATGGTATTGAGTTTGACGGTTGAGTGTTGTTTGAAGTGCGATTGTTATGGATAGTTGAAATTCAATTGATAATCTTTTGTTTTTGTATTTGTGCGCTGTTAGCGGTTGTTAATGTTTTTTAGGCTGTGTGAATGTGGTCATATATGTGAAAAGTTGCTCCATTTCTTGATATGTTTACATGTCTTGCTTCTTCCTGGAAATTTGCCTTGCGGTCGTCAATTAAATTATAATTCATCATCATCAGTGTTCTTACGTTGATGGTTCTTTTCTGATTTTTTTTAATGAGTTCTTATCTTTCTTCTTCTTCATGGTTACTTATAATTATTGTCAGATTACGACCGCATCAACTCATTTTTTTCAGTAGTTGTGATTGTGAGTTGCTGTTTTGAGCATCTTGTGTAGGGATTCAAAATCTGAAAAGAGTTTTAATTTAGTGATGAACTTGTATTTTTTGGGTGTGATTTATGGATTGCTGTTGTAGTCTGTGTTGCTAGTTATCAACTTAGATGGATTTGTTTGCTGGGTGATCTTTTATTTATATCATAACCCAGGTGCTTTTTTCTTCTTAAAGCTCCTAAGTTGTTTTAGTATGTTGATGAAATTGTTTCTTCATTTATGCGTTTTGGTGGTCTGTCTTTTTCTCATTCGGTGATTTATCGATTTCATAAAAAATTTGCTTGAACCTTAAACGGGATTGACAACTTATGCCCATGTCTCCCTTTTCTAACCCACTTTGAATGTATATACTTCAGGGAATGCTTTGAAATGAAAGAAACTCTGGTCAAGGTTTCTAACCTAATTTTGTTTCTTGGTTGAAAAGGAAATTTTAGAGAAAAAGGAGCAAAAAACTGAGTTTTTAAAATCTTATATTCAGGTTCAAATTAAGAAAATTTGAATTTACACTAGACAACTGCATGAAGGTGATTGATGATAGTGCATGCCATTGGGTTATTATGTTCAAACTTGTTTGAGTTTTTATTCCTCTTTGTCAAATGACTAGTTGAATCTATTCTTAATTGCACTACTAGACATCCTAAGGTAATTGATTAAATATGTTGAAACTCACTTCTAGTTTGTACTTTCTTTGGTTAGGGGCTTGTTGAATTCATTATTGTTAGTCTCTGATGATATATTATGGGGATGTACGTTCTCTAATGGATATATGACACTTTAACATATCTTGGAAAGCTTACCCTACAAAATAATAAAAGAGATATCATCATGTTACTTTAGAATATACTACTATTTGCAAGAGCTAGATTTTTTATTTCCTGTTACAGTTGGCTTGTTTTCTTTTGCAATTGATACCCAGCAATTTAAGAGGCCTTGCTGACATTTTCACCTTATATTTTATATCAGCCTCCCAAAGTCAAATCATTCATCAACAGTGTCATTAGCACTCCTCTTGAGAATATAGAAGAATCCCTTAAAGGTTTTGTTTGGGATTTTGATAAGGTGAGGAACCTTGTGTTTCTAGTCTTTAAAACCTTATTTACTTGTGGATGCTTATATACTTTTTTATTTGTTTTAAGCTCCATTGACCCAACTGTTACTGTTGCAGGGAGATTTTCATCACTGGGTTGATCTTTTTAACCATTTTGATTCATTTTTTGAGAAGCACATAAAGCCAAGAAAAGATTTGCAGGTTGAGGATAGTTTTTTGGAATCTGATCCTCCCTTTCCAAAGGAAGCTGTTCTTCAAATTCTCCGTGTTATCAGGATAATTTTGGAGAACTGTACGAATAAGCACTTCTATAGTTCTTATGAGGTATCTCTTTCTTTAAGAAGTTCATTTTCATTCGGTTAATGGATATTCCCTTATATTTTATTTATTGGCCCTGTAGTGACCACATTCTTTCTTCCATATTTTAGTTGACGTCTCTCCTGAGCGTCTATGAACAATTCTTATGTATTCTTTGTCTCCCTTAATTTCTCCTCAAGTATTGATTCTTCCCCATTCGTTTTTTGCAGCAGCATCTTTCGTCCCTTCTTGCCTCGACTGATGCAGATGTGATTGAGGCTTGCCTTCAAACTTTAGCTGCCTTTTTGAAGAAAACAATCGGCAAGTATACTATTAGAGATACTTCTCTTAATGCAAAGCTATTTTCTCTTGCACAAGGCTGGGGTGGAAAAGAAGAGGGTCTTGGATTAATTGCATGCACTGTACCTAATTGGTGTGACCCTATTGCTTATGAATTGGGTTGCACCCTCCATTTTGAGTATTATGCATTGAATGAGTCATCTAGTGAGTTAAGTGCAACAGAACAGTCAACACAAGGTTTGCAAATTATTCACCTGCTAGGTATCAACAATGTTTCAGAGACTGTTTTAGAACTTTTGAGTAAGTTGGTGGCCGAGTATAATGTACCACCCAAGTTAAGATTTTCACTGTTGACAAGACTGCGGTTTGCTAGGGCATTTGGTTCATTGGCTTCTCGACAACAATACACTTGTATTCGTCTATATGCCTTCATAGTTCTTGTTCAGGCAAGCAGTGATGCTGATGATTTAGTTTCTTTCTTTAATTCTGAGCCTGAATTTGTGAATGAATTAGTTTCCTTACTGAGCTACGAAGATGCCGTGCCTGAGAAAATTAGAATTTTGTGCTTGCTATCATTGGTTGCTCTTGCTCAAGATCGGTCCCGGCAACCTACTGTATTGGCTGCTGTTACGTCTGGTGGGCACCGTGGCATACTCTCCAGCCTTATGCAGAAAGCCATTGATTCTGTTGTCAGTGACACTTCTAAGTGGTCTGTGGTTTTTGCTGAGGCTTTGTTATCTCTTGTTACTGTTTTGGTCTCATCTTCATCAGGTTGTTCAGCAATGCGAGAAGCAGGGTTTATTCCTACTCTTCTACCCCTGCTCAAAGATACAGATCCTCAGCACTTGCATTTGGTTGGAACTGCTGTGCAGATCCTTGAGGCATTCATGGATTACAGTAATCCTGCTGCTGCATTGTTTAGAGAGTTGGGTGGTTTAGATAATACTATCTCTCGCCTAAAACAAGAAGTGTCTTATGTTGAAAATAGTTCAAAGCAGCAAGTTGAAGATTCAGATTTCGTGGAGAGGAACTTGCAAGTCACCAGTAGTGCTTCCTCAGAATTAGATAATATACATCCTCTGTATTCTGAAGCTTTAGTTTCATATCACAGGCGTTTATTGATGAAAGCTTTATTACGGGCTATATCCCTTGGCATGTACGCCCCTGGGAACACTTCCCGTGTATATGGATCTGAGGAGAATATGTTGCCACAATGCTTATGTATCATCTTTAGAAGAGCAAAAGATTTTGGCGGAGGTGTATTTTCACTTGCAGCTACTGTCATGAGTGATCTGATTCACAAAGATCCTACCTGTTTTCCAGTTTTAGATGCAGTTGGTCTTCCATCTGCTTTCTTGGATGCCATAATGGATGGCATCTTTTGCTCTGCAGAAGCAATAATGTGCATTCCTCAATGTTTGGATGCTTTATGCCTAAACAACAATGGTCTTCAGGCTGTAAAAGACCGAAATGCTTTAAGATGTTTTGTGAAAATATTTACTTCTAGAACATATTTGCGTGCCCTTGCTGGTGAGATATCAGGAGCCTTGTCTAGTGGACTGGATGAACTCATGCGTCACGCTTCTTCTCTACGTGGACCTGGAGTGGATATGCTGATTGAGATCTTGAATACTATTGCAAAAATTGGATCTAGTGTCGATGCTTCTTGCACATCTACTGATGTGCCATCCTGCTCTACTTCAGTTCCCATGGAAACTGATGCTGTAGAAAAGAGTCTGGTTCCATCAGATGAAAGGGAATCTTCCAAGACTGATAGTTTAGTGCAGACTACCGAGCAGTTTTCTGATGCTTCAACAGTTAACATTGAGGCATTTCTACCTGATTGTGTAAGCAATGCAGCTCGTCTTCTTGAAACTATTCTTCAGAATGGTGATACCTGCCGTATCTTTGTTGAGAAGAAGGGGATTGAAGCTGTTCTGCAATTATTTTCTTTGCCTTTGATGCCTTTATCGACGACAATTGGCCAAAGTATGTCTGTTGCCTTCAAGAATTTTTCGCAACAGCATTCTGCTTCTTTGGCACGCGCAGTGTGCTCATTCATGAGAGAACATCTCAAATCAACAAATGAACTCTTAGCTTCAATTGGAGGAACTCAGCTTGCTGTCGTAGATACTATTGAGCAGATGAAGGTTCTGAGATGTCTTTCTAGCTTGGAGGCTGTAGTCTCTCTGTCCAATTTCTTGCTGAAGGGAACTTCTACTGTTGTCTCAGAATTGGGTGCTGCAGATGCAGATGTGTTGAAGGATATTGGGAGGATGTATCGAGAAGTAATTTGGCAGATTTCTTTGTTTAACGACTCCAAAGTGGATGAGAAGAAGCATACAGAGCAGGAAGTTGAGAGTAATAATGCATCTTCATCCAATGCTGTTGGAAGAGAGAGTGACGATGATGCAAATATTCCTGTTGTGAGATACATGAACCCAATTTCGGTACGGAATGGTTCTCAGTCACTTTGGGGTGGCGAACGTGAGTTTTTGTCAGTACTTCGTTCAGGTGAAGGCTTACATCGTCGTAGTCGACATGGTTTGGCTCGCATACGTGGTGGGAGGACCGGCCGGCACCTGGATGCTCTAAGTATTGAATCTGAAGTTCCATCAAATGTACCTGAGACATCTATGCAGGATGTGAAAAAGAAAAGTCCTGATGTTCTTGTCCAGGAAATTCTTAACAGGTTGGCTTCTACACTGCGCTCTTTCTTCACAGCATTGGTTAAGGGTTTTACATCACCAAACCGCCGTAGAGCTGATGTAGGATTATTGAGTTCAGCTTCAAAGACACTTGGAACTGCTTTGGCTAAAATATTTCTTGAGGCTTTGAGTTTCTCTGGATATTCTACTGCTGGGCTTGATATGTCACTCTCTGTAAAGTGTCGATATCTCGGAAAAATTGTGGATGACATGGCTGCCCTATTGTTTGATAGCAGACGTCGTACTTGTTACACAGCAATGGTTAATAATTTCTATGTCCAAGGAACCTTTAAGGAGCTGCTCACTACATTTGAAGCCACAAGCCAATTGTTGTGGACATTACCTTACCCATTTCCATCACATGGTGTTGATCATGAGAAGACAAGTGAAGGACATAAACTGTCCCACAGTTCATGGTTGCTTGACACTTTACAAAGCTACTGTCGTGTGCTTGAGTATTTTGTTAATTCCTCTTTGCTTTTATCTCCAACCTCTGCATCCCAGGCTCAGTTACTTGTTCAACCAGTTGCAGTTGGTTTATCTATTGGGCTGTTTCCTATTCCTAGAGATCCTGAAGTCTTTGTACGCATGCTGCAATCACAGGTTCTGGATGTGGTACTAACTGTTTGGAATCATCCCATGTTCCCGAGTTGTAACCCAGGTTTTGTTGCTTCCATTGTTTCTCTTGTTACATATATTTATTCTGGTGTTGGAGATATCAAAAGAAACCGCAGTGGTGTTGGGGGAAGTACAAACCAAAGGTTTGTCCCCCCACCTCCTGATGAAGCTGCTATTGCAACAATTGTTGAGATGGGTTTTACAAGAGCACGAGCAGAGGAAGCTTTGAGAAGGGTAGAAACTAATAGTGTTGAAATGGCCATGGAATGGTTGTTTAGTCATGCTGATGATCCTGTGCAGGAGGATGATGAACTGGCTCGGGCTCTTGCTTTGTCACTGGGAAATTCATCAGAAGGCTCTAAGGTTGATAATGTGGATAAGTCAGTAGATTCCCAGACTGAAGAAGGGAAACTGAAAGCACCACCTGTTGAAGATATTCTTACCGCATCTGTGAAGTTGCTCCAAAGTAATGATGCAATGGCTTTCTCATTGACAGATTTGCTCATGACACTTTGCAATCGTAGCAAAGGGGAAGATCGGTTGAAGGTGGTATCCTATCTTATTCAGCAGCTGAAGCTTTGCCCATTGGATTTTTGTACAGACTCCAGTGCACTTAGTATCACATCACGTATTATAGCTTTGCTTCTTTGTGAGGATGGAGCTGTAAGAGAAATTGCTGCTCAGAATGGTATCATATCTGTTGTCATAGATACTTTGATGAATTTCAAGGACAGAAATGTTCCAAAAAATGAGATAGCTGTACCAAAATGCATTAGTTGTTTGCTGTTGATCTTGGATATCATGTTGCAGTCTAGGCCTAAAATCCCTTCCGTCACTGAAGAAGGAAGTCAAACAGATTCTCTTCCAGTTTCATCAGCCCCAGAATCTGTTGCGGAGGAAAAAATTGCACCTGATATCCCTGAAAAAGAATCTTGCAATGCATTTGAAAAAATGTTGGGGAAGTCCACTGGTTACCTGACTATTGAGGAGAGCCATCAGGTCCTGCAAGTCGCTTGTCACTTGATGAAAGAGCATGTTCCAGCTGTGATTATGCAGGCTGTTCTACAATTATGTGCCCGTTTGACAAAAACTCATACTCTAGCATTGCAATTCCTTGAATGGGGAGGCTTAGGTACTCTTTTCAATCTTCCAAGAGCTTGTTTCTTCCCTGGATATGATACTGTTGTATCTGCTATCATTCGTCATCTTCTTGAAGATCCTCAGACCTTGCAAACTGCCATGGAGTTGGAGATACGGCAGACTTTAAGTGGAAACAGGCATGGTGGGCGTATCTCCCCGCGAACATTCTTGACATCCATGGCACCTGTTATCTCTAGAGATCCTGTGGTTTTCATGAAATCTGCAACTGCAGTTTGTCAGTTGGAATCATCAGGAGGCAGGACATTGGTGGTCTTATCTAAGGAAAAAGAGAAGGAAAAGGACAAATCCAAAGTATCAGGTGCTGAGGAATCTGTCCGAATTTCTGAGAATAAGATACATGATGGTTCAGGTAAATGTACCAAGGCCCATAAGAAGATTCCACCTAACCTTACTCAAGTACTCGATCAGCTACTTGACATTGTCTTGAAATACCCGTTACCAAAAAGTCAGGAAGGATGTGATAGTGACTTGACCTCCATGGAGGTGGATGAACCTGCTATGAAGATGAAGGGAAAATCCAAGGTTGATGAAACAAAGAAAAAAGAATCTGAGTCGGAAAGATCTGCTGCACTTGCTAAGGTCACTTTTATTCTGAAATTATTGAGTGATATTCTTCTTACATATGTACATGCAGTTGGTGTTATCCTGAGACGGGATTTGGAGCTGTGTCAACTCCGGGGATCTAACCAGATTGATAATCCTGGGCATGCTGGGATAATTCATCATGTTTTACATCGACTGCTTCCAATATCAACAGATAAGTCTGTTGGTCCTGATGAATGGAGAGATAAGTTATCTGAAAAGGCTTCATGGTTCTTGGTGGTTCTGTGTGGACGATCTGGTGAAGGTCGGAGGAGGGTGATTAATGAACTTGTGAAAGCCATGTCTTCATTTTCAAACATGGAAAGCAATTCAAGTAAAAGCATTTTGTCGCCTGATAGAAAGGTTTTTGCATTTGCTGATTTGGTCTATTCGATATTGTCAAAAAATGCTTCCTCTACCAACTTACCTGGTTCTGGATGCTCACCTGATATAGCAAAAAGCATGATTGATGCAGGCATTGTACGTTGTCTGACTGGCATTCTTCAAGTGATTGATTTAGACCATCCTGACACTCCTAGGATTGTTAATCTTCTACTTAAGGCTTTAGAATGTCTGACAAGAGCTGTTAATGCTAGTGATCAGATTCTCAAGTCTGAGAAGAAGAAAAGCATAGTGCCAAGTGGTAGAACTGATGATCAGACAACCACAGCTGCTGAGACAGTAGGGCATAATGAGAACAATGGTGGCACACAACAGCACACTGATCGTGAGCAGATGGAAGAGCAGCGGCACCAAGGAAATTCTCTGTTTGCGGGTAGTCATGATGCACGTCCAAATCAAACTTCAGAGCAAGATATGAGGATAGAAGTAGAAGAGACAATGCCAACTAACCCTGAGATGGAGATTGGGATGGATTTCATGCGTGAAGAAATGGAAGAAGGTGGTGTCCTACACAACACTGACCAAATTGAGATGACTTTCCGGGTTGAAAATAGGGTCAATGATGATATGGGTGATGAAGACGATGACATGGGAGATGAGGGTGAGGATGATGAGGACGATGATGAAGGGGAGGATGAAGATGAGGATATTGCTGAAGATGGTGCCGGAATGATGTCTCTAGCTGATACAGATGCGGATGACCATGATGATACTGGTCTGGGGGATGACTACAATGATGACATGATCGATGAAGAAGATGATGATTTTCATGAGAATCGTGTCATAGAGGTACGGTGGAGGGAAGCACTTGATGGGTTAGACCACTTGCAGGTACTTGGACAGCCTGGAGCTGCAAGTGGGCTAATAGATGTGGCAGCTGAGCCTTTTGAAGGGGTGAATGTAGATGACCTCTTTGGTCTACGTAGGCCTTTGGGTCTTGAACGTCGCCGTCAAAGTGGTAGGTCTTCTTTTGACCGATCAGTGATGGAAGTAAATGGATTTCAGCATCCTTTGTTATTAAGACCGTCCCAATCAGTCGATCTGGTGTCCATGTGGTCAACAGGAGGGCAATCCTCAAGAGATTTAGATGCTGTTTCAGCTGGGAGCTTCGATGTAGCTCACTTCTACATGTTTGATGCTCCTATTCTTCCATATGATCATGTCCCAAGCAGCCTTTTTGGAGATAGGTTAGGTGGTGCAGCACCTCCTCCTTTGACCGATTATTCTTTAGGTATGGACTCATTACAGATACAGGGGAGAAGAGGTGATGGGCGGTGGACTGATGATGGTCAGCCACAAGCAGGAGCCCAAGCTTCTGTGATTGCTCAAGCAGTGGAGGAACAGTTTTTGTCTCAGTTGCGAGGCATATCTTCAGGCAGTTCTCCTGCTGAAATACAGTTGCAGAATTCTGAACTACAGGGGAATCAACCATCCAATGATGGCCAACTAGTGGTAGAAGGTGATAACATCAGCAGTCACCAAACTCAGGTTCAACAACAAGAGAATGGTAATGAAGTTATGGATCAGCAGCTTAATCCAACAACTGAAATTGTTCCTTGCCTGGGGCAAGTCAACCATCAATCTACGGAGGATGATGCAGGTGGTTGTTTACAGGTAGATGAGCCTATGTTGATTCAGCCAATTTCTTTGAGTGGTACATCAAATGGGCATGATAGCATGGAAGTTGTGGAAGGTGAGGGCATCCCAGCTGATCAAGTAGACACAATGGTAGAACATATCAACACATCAGCAGCATGTGATGGATGTTCTGAAGTCCCTGCTGGTACCAATGATCTGCCTGTTGAAGATGTGGGTTGTAGTGAATCTTCAAAAACAGATGGACATTCTGGTACTCCTGGTGGTCCTGGTCTGGAGATACCCAATCTGGATTGTGCAAGCACTGATGTTGACATGAATGGCGTCGATGCTCAGGTAAACTCATCTGAGCAACCCATTCCTGTTTCTGAACATGGTGAGGATGAAGGCTCGTCCAGGGAAGAAGAGGCTGCTGCTCAGGGTGCTAATCCGACATACCAAACAAGCATCAATAATGAGGCTACTGGTGCTAATTCAATTGATCCAACCTTCCTGGAGGCTTTACCTGAAGATTTGCGAGCAGAAGTTTTGGCTTCCCAGCAAGCTCAATCTGTCCAACCTCCAACTTATACGCCACCTTCCGTTGATGATATTGATCCTGAATTTTTGGCTGCTCTTCCTCCAGATATCCAAGCTGAAGTTTTGGCACAACAAAGAGCGCAGAGGATTGCACAGCAGGCTGAAGGACAGCCTGTTGACATGGATAATGCTTCAATAATTGCTACTTTCCCTGCTGATTTGCGAGAGGAGGTTTGTAATTTGAACTTCACCTGATGCTTAATAGTGGGCTGTGTTAACATGTTTGCGTTTGCTTCAGGTGCTTTTGACTTCTTCAGAAGCAGTGTTATCAGCACTACCGTCACCATTACTTGCTGAAGCACAAATGCTAAGGGATAGAGCAATGAGTCATTATCAGGCTCGAAGCCTATTTGGTGGCAGCCACAGATTGACTCGTAGAAATGGTTTGGGTCTTGATAGACAGACAGCTATGGACCGAGGGGTTGGAGTTAGTATAGGTAGAAGGGCAGCTTCTGTAATTGCAGATAGCATAAAGGTGAAGGAAATAGAAGGGGAACCACTGTTGGATGCCAAGGCATTAAAAGCTTTAATCAACCTTCTACGATTAGCGCAGGTAAGTGATTCTTTCTTATAGTGGTTACCTAGTTTGGATGCTGGGAGTTGTGCATTCTTTTTTCTTCTTAATCTTTAGTAGCTATCTTGCATTGTCTTTTCATATATTGGATTAATTTACATTATAATATTGTAATACTCTTTGAATTTTCTGAACTTTGATAAGTGGAGTCTTCCTATTGCTCAGTGTTTACTTTTATATCTCTAATCCAGTATCAAATAAAGCTTACTTTTATTTCTGTGGTTGTAGCCCCTTGGGAAAGGCCTTCTTCAGCGGCTTCTCCTAAACCTTTGTGCACATAGTGTTACAAGGGCAACTCTAGTCCGCCTTTTGCTGGATATGGTCAAACCAGAGGTGGAGGGGTCAATGAGTGGATTGGCAACAATCAATTCTCAAAGGCTTTATGGCTGTCAATCAAATGTTGTTTATTGTAGATCACAGTTGTTGGATGGTAGTTCTCTGATGTTCTCTGGTCACATTTACCTCTATTCATTTGTGGGTCAATTTAGTAATACATGATTTGTTGACCAACAGGTCTTCCCCCATTGGTATTGCGTCGGATTCTTGAGATTTTGACATATTTGGCAACAAATCATTCAGCTATTGCAAATATGCTGTTTCACATGGATCATTCACATGTAGAGTCGTTCAGTACAAAATTAGAAGCTAAGATGGACAAAGGCAAGGAGAAACTAGAGGATAGAGTTGATTTGGAAAAATCTTTGGAAGAAACAAATGATGTTCCTTTAATATTGTTCTTGAAGCTCTTGAATCGACCACTTATTTTGCGCAGCACTGCCCATCTTGAACAGGTAGAAGGGATCTCCTGTTTAACTGATTTTAGAAACTGTCTCCATTTATCCTTTTCGAGTTGAACATATGGTTGATAGGAGGGTTCATTTTTTGTTGCAAGAGTTTGGTAGCCTGTTCCATTTTCTTGCTCAGTTATCTTTTTAAGCCTGATGATGATGTGTTTTATCATGCAGGTCATGGGGTTACTCCAAGCAGTAGTTTATACGGCAGCATCTAAGGTAGAGTCCTCGGTTCAATCTGTACAGGCTGAAAATTCCCAAAAACCAACTAGTGAAGGTTCGGAGAATGTCTGCAATGATCCTTCTTCTCTTGGACCCAATTCAAGTCGAGAGGATAAGCCTACTGATGCTCACTTATGTTCCTCTGATGGAAAGACGAGCATTGATACATATAGTATCTTCTTGAAGCTGCCACAATCTGATTTACAGAATCTGTGCAGCCTTCTTGGTCGCGATGGGTATTGTTTCAGCACTTGTGAACTTTAACTGTTTTGCTGTATTTTTTTTCCTTTGTTTACCCGGCGTACTACATGGACAATGCCCCCATTGTTGATCCTACATTTTTTTCTATTATGCAATTATTCCTTTTCTGTGCCGTATCGTTTTCTTCTTCAGTTTTCTCTTGCTGAAGTAGACTGTCGGTTTCTTAGCTTCCCAATATCTTGTCCAGGTTATCCGATAAAGTGTATACACAAACTGGAGAAGTACTAAAGAAACTTGCCTTAGTTGCTGCAACTCACCGTATCTTCTTTATTGGGGAGCTCTCTGAATTGGCTAATGGTTTGAGCTGTTCAGCTGTCAATGAACTTGTTACGCTTAGAAATACGCAGATGCTAGGTCTTAGTGCTGGTTCCATGGCGGGGGCAGCAATCCTACGTGTGTTACAGGCACTTAGCTCACTCATTTCATCTTCTCTAAATGAGAATAAAGGCACTGAGAGCAACGAGGAACCAGAAGAGCAAGATAACATGTGGAGCCTAAACATTGCACTTGAGCCATTATGGCGAGAATTGAGTGAATGTATAGGCTTGACTGAGACACAGCTGGGTCAGAATGCTTTGAGTCAAACTACATCTATAAATGTTGTTGAACATGTTCAAGGGACATCATTATCTCCTCTTCCTCCTGGAACCCAGAGACTCCTTCCGTTCATTGAAGCTTTCTTTGTTTTATGTGAAAAGTTACAAGCAAATCAGTCAGTTATACAGCAAGATCATGCCAATGTCACTGCAACAGAAGTCAAAGAGTCTGCTGGAAGTTCTGACTCCTTGATCATGGGAGGTGGTGATTCACAGCGAAAACTGGATGGTGCTGTCACATTTGCCAGGTTTGCTGAGAAACACCGTCGACTTTTGAATACTTTCATAAGACAGAATCCTGGTTTGTTGGAGAAATCACTTTGTATGATGCTTAAGGCACCAAGGCTCATTGATTTTGATAACAAGAGAGCATACTTCCGCACAAGAATAAGGCAACAGCATGAACAACAGCTCTCTGGTCCTTTGCGGATAAGTGTTAGAAGGGCATATGTTTTGGAGGATTCCTATAATCAGTTGAGAATGCGATCTAGTCAGGATCTCAAAGGAAGGCTAAATGTACAATTTCAAGGTGAAGAGGGTATTGATGCTGGGGGTCTAACCAGAGAATGGTATCAATTACTTTCAAGGGTTATATTTGACAAGGGAGCACTGCTTTTCACCACTGTGGGGAATAATGCAACTTTCCAGCCAAACCCTAATTCCGTCTACCAGACTGAACATCTTTCTTATTTCAAGTTTGTGGGCCGAGTGGTAAATCTCTCAGCTACACTTTTTGGGCTCTGTTTATTATTGTGTGGTGTTGGTCAATTGATCAACATGACATTGTCTTGTTCACAGGTGGCTAAAGCACTGTATGATGGACAACTGTTGGATGTTTATTTTACTCGGTCTTTCTACAAGCATATTCTTGGTGTAAAGGTTACATATCACGACATAGAGGCTGTTGATCCAGATTATTACAAGAATTTGAAATGGATGTTGGAGGTCAGAGACTCTTGATAAATTCTAAAACTTAATTGTTTTTTTGGTTCTTTAGCACACTTCCACATGTGTTTTGATTCAGGTTATAACAAATTCTGTTTGTCTTTGTATTTTGCAGAATGACGTAAGTGATGTACCTGACTTGACTTTCAGTATGGATGCTGACGAGGAGAAGCACATCCTATATGAGAAAACTGAGGTACTTCTATTCCTAGAATGTATTATGGTTATCTTTAACTGTTTAACTCAATTGAGAGATTTCAGCTTTCTGCCTCCTTCCATTTATACTTTTTGACCTTAATTTTTTACAATGTTTTGCTTGACAAAGGTTACTGATTATGAACTTAAACCTGGAGGAAGAAATATAAGGGTTACTGAAGAAACAAAGCACGAGTATGTGGATCTTGTTGCAGATCACATTCTGACAAATGCAATCCGCCCTCAAATCAATTCCTTCCTTGAAGGTTTTGAGGAATTGGTTCCACGACAACTTATATCCATTTTCAATGATAAAGAGCTTGAGCTTCTAATTAGTGGACTTCCAGAAATAGACTGTGAGTTGGCTTTCTGGTAAATTTGTTTGAAAATTTAATTGGCTTGATTTCTTGTTACGAGTTTGTCTTTTTCTGGTCTTTGCAGTGGACGATCTGAATGCCAACACCGAGTACACAGGCTATACTGCAGCATCTGGTGTTGTTCAATGGTTTTGGGAGGCTGTTAAAGGTTTCAGCAAGGAAGACATGGCAAGGTTGCTGCAGTTTGTAACTGGGACATCAAAGGTATATGTCAAATTTCCATATTCCTTTGCTACTCATGGAATATAGTAAACATGATTCATCAAAGTTGCTTTATGCAATATTTCCACCGTGGAAAAGGCCCTAGATGACTATATTTAATACATCAATTGCCAATATGTTGGTGGTTCAGGTTCCACTGGAGGGTTTCAAAGCCCTGCAAGGCATCTCTGGTCCTCAAAGATTTCAGATTCACAAGGCGTATGGATCTCCTGAACGGTTGCCCTCAGCTCACACATGGTTAGTTTAGAACAGAAGATGTTTAGGGCGTTGGACAAATGCTCTTCTGCTTGTGTGATCTAATTTATCTTCTTTTTGGTTTTCAGCTTCAATCAGCTGGACCTTCCTGAGTATACCTCTAAGCAGCAGCTTCAGGAACGGTTACTGCTGGCCATACATGAAGCGAGTGAAGGCTTTGGTTTTGGTTAACGAGAGAGTTTGGCTTGATGATGTTTTTCGAGTGATCGCCGACAATCTGCATTCAGGTTATTGTACATGTGAGTTCCTAATTTTCCATAATTTTTAGCCTTTCATATATCAAAGTCTGATCACTAACTAAATTTTATGCAGATAGTGGATAATTGATTTTGGTGGGAACAGGAATTAGAATAATTGGAGGAAAATTGGGAAGCAAGCATTTGTTTCTGTGAGGTTGGCAACGTTCTGCAAGAATATTTCAACGGGCTAGGAAATGTACATCAATTTTGGTTTTTCTTCCAAAAATGAAGCTTGTATTTAAGGAAAACCGACCAACCGCCATTTGCTACAATGTTAATATCTAAACATCATTTTCATTTGTCTTATATATATGATGTGTGTCCTTCAAGGCCCAGTCGATCTGTTTGTTTTTTTGGCATTGCATTGAAGTTAAGATCCGAAGTATCCAAAAACTTTTACCACGAGGGAGGGGTTACTTGTATCTTTTAAGAAAACAGAAGACAAAATGGAGGGGCAGTGGTTTTTTTTGGTAGTATAAACTTGTCTCCTTTGGAACATATCCAAATAATAATAAATTAGAACCACGCCTGGATAATTGGGTCCTTTTTCATTTTGTCCTTTTCTTAAAACCACACCTGGATATTTGGGGCCTTCTTCATTTTGTCCTTTTCTCTGTATATGTATTTATAAATATTTTAAGACGAACAGAGCAACAGCTATCTTCTAATCACGCCGTCTGCCAGCTCATTCCCTCTAAGGCCTAAGCACTTGCTACGTCATCGGCGATTATGTCCATCTTTCCGTCACCGTTTTAGATTATTCTATTTCTATACGTTTAGTTTCCAACACACAAAGGCCCATTTTTGGCCCAGTCACTCCTCTCGCTGTCTCTCTCTCTCTCTCTCTCTCTCCCTCCCTCCCATTTACAAGTATCTCCCCCTCTCTCTAGAATTCATGTCGGTATGTTAGTGCTCTCCTTTTGTCTGTGTTTTTGATGTGTATCTGTTGGGCTTTGATAAATTCTTTTAGCTTGTCATGCGATATGTTTTTGAGTGTTTTTCGGTGCTTTCTTTCTTTATTGATTTGTTGTTTTGATGATTCTCCTAATGTGATTTTCTTTTGTCTTGTATTTCATTGATTTCATCTTCGGGTTGTTCACTTCTATCTTTTACTGGGTATAGTTTGATCAGCGTTGCTTACCACTAGTTCTGTCTGATTCTTTGTTGTCTTCATTCTCCTTTTTTCTCGTTGTTACTGCTTAAATTTTCTTATTAGAGCATCACTTCAGAATTATATCAGATCTTAAGGAAGTCTGGGACTGTATGAATACCAATACATCTTTTGGAAAGAATTTGAAAGCAGAAAAAAAAAAAAAGTAGCCGCTTGTTGGGATGCCAGGGAGCTTTGGAACTGCTTTGTCTTTATGTTTATAATTCTGTTAAAAGGAGGACGTTTTTGTTTTTTAAGGGAACGCTGCAAGAGTTGCGGAGAACATATAGGAGGATAATGAATGTAGATTGTTCCTAACATATGTGAAGTTTTGGGTTGTCTTTATGATGTTGGCTGTTAAAATTGTTTTGTATGTTTATGTTTATTCCCTGCAGTTCCTGATTATTCCTAGATTATCAGCCATCTTTCCTTTTGGGTTGAGATTTTCTTTTTCTTTTTTAGCTCATTGGGGGCAGTTGCCGTGCTAAAGTGATCTTTTAGTTGTTATTCCAGAGCTCTGCGTGTACTTTATTAAGTTCTGGGCGGTTTCTGTTAAGTTCTTGTTTGCAAATTTAATCGTAAGCATGTACTTAAACATGAGATTGTGTACTATTTCAATATGTGGCTTCTGTTGGCTATACATATGTCAGGGTTTCTCAAGGGGAGCTCTTATTTATATTCCTAACAGGACACAGGCAGGCCTTTGCCGAAATTTGGTGAATGGGATGTTAATGATCCTGCTTCAGCTGAGGGATTTACTGTGATATTCAACAAGGCAAGAGACGAGAAAAAGACAGGTGGCAAACCAGAGTCACCAGGGAAAGCTGATCATCATATGAAATCTGCAGCAGATGCTGGCAAGCCTCAGACTGTAAGTTCACACTATTTTCTTGTTCTTTATTATTTTCGTGAAAACAGGACTCACGCACTTACAGGCATTTCAAAGCAAATCTGATTAGATTTTGTTTCCCATTTAGTTAAAGCAGCTTGCTTGTCGTGTTTAATTCTTCATATGTTTTTGTACACTGTCACGGTGAAGATATTGGACAATTTAGAGTACGAGTGACAAGCACTAAAATCTGCATGTCATGTTAGTTGTTCAGGTGAGGACCTTGAAGAATGAGATCTTTACATTGACAATGATGTTTGAATGTAATCTTTACATTCAAAATGGTGTGCAAGCTGTCTGATGATCTATTTGATTGGTATTATATTCCTTTTGTATTAATTTGTCTTGTGATCCTAACAAGGCTTTAGATTTAGAATTTCCTGTAATATTCATGCAATGATAAGCTACCAATTTTATGTTTACCATCCGATGAATAATAAGGAATTGTTTTGGACCTGATTGGGACATGAAAATCTATAGTATGTTATCTTCTCTGACTTGGTCATGATTGTTCTACAGAAAAAATGGTTCTGCTGCATTCAAACTCCACATGCAGAATCTTGATAAGGTCCTTGTCCGATTCAATGGGAAGCGTATGTTCAACTGTCCGTTACTCAGCCATGATTGTGACCTGCTGAAGTTTGCTTTTTGGTTTTTTGTATTGTAAAACTGAGCTGTGGTGAGAAAAGAGCAAATACACATTGTATCTATCAAGAATCCTTGATCTGTTCTTGTTTTTGCTTTGTATGGTATTGCTTTGTATGGTATAAACTGTAGAGCTTTTGTGACATTCTTTTCTTCCATACTGCACTTGTTAATGGGCTTTTCTTGTGGAATATATTTCATCTTCATGGTAATACTAGAAAAGTTGTAACGAGTGCCAATTGATCTAAAGGCTAGGTTTTCCTTGCGCCTTTGCTTGTCTTAAGCTTATGGTTTGTGATTGATGTTAGAAAAAGCACATTTCATTGCTGTTACGTGGCTACTATTGATTTTAACTTAGTTTCATATGCCAGATTATAGTACACATGGACGGGGATTTTCTGTGGAAGCAAGAACACGGTTAAATTCGACTGAAATTTCTGTATGATTGAATGCTCTAAACTTGCACGTGTACATATTCCTTTTACACAGCTACCAAACAGAGACGAGTCTAACAAAAATTTGATTCGTCAAACAGGTATTACACAGCAGTCACCTAACTAAACTCTGGAAATCCCAAGCTTACGCTCAAATAGGCGACGCAGAAGGTAAACTTGGAGAACGCTAGCACCTATGAGTGCTGCGGATTCATAGAAGGCCTTGTGCATTGCCCTACGGCTCATCGCCTCATTCACTGCATTAACAATAAAAACTATAAGAAAATAACAGTTTGGATACAGAGAGTGGATTGATGCTCATTCGTGTACAAACAAAAACAGTGGCTCATGTAATGCTAAGGAGCTGGTTTCTACTATTGATTAGTTCCTTCAACAAAATGAAATGGAAGGCAGCATTTGGCTTTTATGATAGAAAGGGAATGAGGCCATTGTCATTCTAGTTAACTGTCTCAGAAACTCGATACAGCATAGGCCAGCAAGTAACCTCTTTATTATGAATCCACGAGTCCAGGACATATACTCAATGATGAAATATTACGTGTACATGTGATGCCACACGGAAAAGTACTGCAGTGCAACGATGGCAGACCAAAAAAGTTCTTCAGGGACAACATGTATCATTTAGGTCAGAGTTAGGTGGTATTTGTAAACAGCAAATGTTAAGGACGAGGTGTTATTGTGAAATCTTGGAACAAAAAAGTCCATGATGAATAGTTCGAGATGCAATCTTCCGAAACATACCTAATGCCTGGCGTTCAGTCTGAGCCTCTAGCCAATGCTGTTCAAATTGGACATTGTAGAGAGCCTGCTCTAGCTTCAATATCTGGTCTATCACAGGTTTGAAATGCTCTGTAAATGCACAAGACAAGTGCATCAATTCCCAGTTATCTAGAACTGAGGCACAACAGAATATCGGAAGCATAAACGTCACACTTACCATCTTTTGCATGCTCATCATAGTATGTGAAATGCTTGACTTGTACATCAAAGTCAATTGTTTCATGATAAGGAGATTTGTTAGTGAAACAAAAACGATGAACTCCTTTCTGATGAGCTACAAATTCGAATTTTTCACTGATCTTGTCACGGAAATCATGGATCTGAGCACCAGAAGGTCCCTTTATCTGACAATATTATTGGAACATGAACTAAATACATGTCAATAAGTCATGCTTCTACATCCCCATTAGAACAAAAATCCATGCTTACATTTTTAAGTAATAAATGACTTAAAACTTAATACCTTTTACTATTAAAATAACCTGAATGCAATACATTAGTTCACAAAATCCTCCTCCAAATGTTGCATGACTATTGTTCATGTTATAGAATGCTCCATAATGTATAGCTCATAATATGGCCTACAGTCAATTCTTTCTATCTCATAGGTAAAAATTACTGCGTATTTTAATGCGGAAGCCCCTTGCGACTCAAGGATAGTAAATGAAACTTGAATGCAAAGCAGCATAGCTAAATGCATATTTGCGAAAGAGAAGTACAATAAGGCATACAAATCGTCTCAAACTAAAACCGCTGCCAGACTCCCATCATTATGCCATGTGATTACTTAATTTACGGCAAAACTATTTCTGAAACGCTTTCATAATGTTCTGAAGGCTTAAGGAGTGAGTAAATATTCTGTGGTCAAGATCTAGTCAATTTTAAGACAAGAAATAGCTCCAATAGTTATCTATCTCAGCTCTATAGAAATGCAAGGGTAAATGCCATCAGAGTAAAAAGAGTACTTCTAATAAACTACAATGAATTAAGGAACATAAACTTACCACAAGATCAACACCTTCATGGCTATAATGCCAAGATGAGTCAACCTTAATTAAAACAAAGGAAACATGAACAGTGTCTCCTTCATATTTAACTTCATGAGAGAGACACTCTTCCCTATCAATCACAAATCTAATCCCAAACACCGCATTTGGGGTCAAACAAAAGGCCAGCAACACAAGAATAACTCCTTTTAGTCCGATTCCCATCTGTGGATACAAAATTCAGATCCATTAGTTCCAATATCAAATTATCAATGAAACACAACGAAGATTTTTTTTTTTTCAACACTGCAGCTTTTAAGAATTCCCAAGAACTGAAAATAAATGAAAAAAACAAGAGCACGAAAGTCCGACCTATTAAAACTGTCCAAAAACTTCACAACCATAATCAAATTATGTTTGAAAACTAAGAAACGCGAACAAAAGACAGGGGATCGTCAATTTCAACCCATCAACTTTCCATCATATCCAAAGGGTTCTCTCTTCCATATGTCAAATCACAATAACCATTGAAATCATCCGATTTTCCAACAGATTGTTTATAGGGACACTCCCAATAATTGAATCCACGAAACTATATGAAAGCCAAAAAAGATGGATCCATGTAGCACAGATAAATTTGGTAAAAGGAAGAAAGAAACTACCTTTAGAAGATGGATTTGAAAGATCTGTTATTCTTAGCTTCTTCCTTCAAAGCCTCAATAAAGTAACAGAGAACTGCAACCCAAGAAGACTTGCGAAGAACTCAGTACTCGACAATACCGTAATACAGGTTTTGTGTCCTGTCGTGATGATCTGGGTCACTAGATATTTTACACCTAAAATGAAGTCTTTATTTTGTGGGGCCAAAGTTACATGTAAGTAAAAGACTCAAATTCGAGACTCGCGGTTGGCGCCCGAACTCGTTATCAGCTCTGATTGTAATAAAAAATATTTAATGATATGATAAACGAAATACCTTATGATAATGTTGAACAACGAGAAAATTGTTTTTATCAATAGTCTATAAGCATTAAACAAAAATTTCCTATGGTGCTTCACAGTAAAAAAAATATTTAATCCATTTAAAACATGAAAGAATAATAACATTGATATAGTCAATTGAAAATTCTGCATATGCAAAAAGTATCATAGTGCATATGATACTTTGTAATTGAGATCACTAGTTCGCACTATTTTAGAAAAATTATTACATAAATTATACTCGATTATGCAATAATTTTATTAAATTAATATTCAATGTGTGATAATTAACAAATAAATATACTCTAAGAAATTTTTATTCGGAAGAATGCTCTTTGTACTTGTACCAAAATGAAAAGGACAATTTAAAATTATTAAGATAAACAAAAACTAACATATCATAAATATTATACTAAATATTTATCACCAAAGGTTTTCACATTATCAGTATTAGAATAAATTCGAGCATGATGAGAACTAACTATCCAATCTTCATTGTCAAAAGTAAACTCCAAAGTAATAATAGATACTATAATTGTTAAGAGGTCTCTTGTAATTGCTTGCATGATTTGATAGGTACCTCCGTGTGCCTTCTATTATGATTATACGTTAAATTGCATCTTTCAACTAAAACCCAATCAAAATACGTCATGGAATCTGAGACAAACATTGGGAAATAGGCATTGGATGCAGAACTTGGGAACCCACAAAATTGGGAATGGAGATTTACTTTGTTATGGTGTCCTTTATACAAAATTGAAGAGATTCAACACTTAAAACTTTTTATCAATCCAGGCACAAAGTTAGTAAGCTTATTAGCAATAATCAATAGAGATGGCCTTACCATAGCAGCAGAGGTGTGGAAACAATCATGAACAATCTGTTATCCTGCCAATAATCAAAACAGGATGAAATTCACTTAAATGTCAATGGAGAAAAGACATGTAACTTAAAAGCGTATAGAACCTTTCTTTAAAAGGAACTAGTTAACAGAGTAAAGTGGAGAAAACTAGTATGGGCTAATGATCCCAACCCCTCACTTGCATTGACAATTTGGCTGGGGATAGTTGGGAGACTTTTAACAAAGGACATAATCAAGTTTACCATTCCATCAATATATTGTGAGCTTTACAACAACCAACTTGAATCAGTGGACCATATCATGGTCAAATGCAGATATACTCAAAGCATTTGAAGAAGAATTCAAGGAATACTCAACACTAGAAAAACAGTCCACTCATAGAATGAATTGATAGAATGGGCATCTACCACAAGAATGGCAAATAAAGCAGACCATAAAGCTCTAACTAACTTAGCTATAGTGGTTTATGATATTTGGCAAGAGAGGAATAATAGACTCTTCAGGGGGAGGCAAAAAGTAAGAAACAAATCTACTAGAACATCATTCTCTAGTGTAGACTCAACCTGGTGGCCAGAGGAATAGCAAAACAATTCTTCATAAACATAAAGAAAAGATGATTACTAGAGTAAAACCATAATTCTAGTTTGTAACTAGAAATCTTTGATACTTTATTTTTTGTTCCTATTGTACTCTTGGCCCTTGTGAATGTTGTACATACCTATTAATTAATGAATTACTATTAATTTAAAAAAAAAAAAGGTCACAACCCCTGCCTCAAAATATTTGTCTATCTCTACCTACTATAAGAAGGTTAAACTTATTTCCTTGATGAATTCTTTAAATTGAGACTTAAAAGAGTTATATCAACAATAAATGAAGATGAAGATGAAGCTAGTACGAAAATTAAACTAAAGTGGTCCTAATCTTTGTCCTTTCTTAGTTGATAATCATTAAATAAATTATGCCAAAATTATTTAGTAATATCAACATATGCTTGAGCTTGATTACCATTTAACTTTTGATAATAAAAATGTAACCCCTTCCATCTTATATCTTCTATCCAATATGGAAATGACTACCATGGTTTATCTTATTATAGATCAATAAGAATGAGTTTCTTTATCTTATGCTCTTTCGTGATTTAGATCACCTTATTGGAATGAAAAATACAGCCAAATAAAGATCGTATGATCTCACACATAAACTAAAGCAATTGTGCAAAGTTGGATATTTTGTTTTTGAGAACAACTTAATAGCATTATAAAATATTTCCAACTTAGTACAAAATGTTTTAGTCAACTCTCATTACTCTTTTGCTGGCAAGCATATTGAGAATCTCTTCTCTATGTCTCAACTTGCTGTGCATCTCAATATATTTGGTTGTCAACTCTAACATATTGAACATTGAATTCCATTTGGTTGAACAATCCAAAACTAACTTCTTTTTATATAGAATGCATAGTGTTTGTACAATTTCTTCAAATTCTTTATCTCTTCTGGGTTTCACACTCCAATACCATACATTACTTCACATTGCCTTTACCACTTCCTTTGTAAACTCCAAGCCATCGCTTACAATCATATTGATGATATGCATGAAATGATGCTGGCTGACTTTTTTTGAGTTAGTTAATTACTAATTAACCGCATGTACACGGTGTAGCTATAGCTAGTACCGGCAAGTACGAGTCTATCCTACCAAAACTATGAGTACTACTAATTACCATTATCCTATTATCCAATATATAGAATTGGTTTTGATTTTTAACTTAAAAGTAATTAAAACTAAAACAAGTAAGATAAATGGGTAGAATGATTGAATCATAGAATTAAAGAAGCATTTAGTAAACTATTGAAACCAAAACATTAGTACCTAGGTTTTGAATTCCCCTAAAATCCTGAACATATTGATCTTTTATTATGCAATTGTTTTATTGATTGATTGGACAGTGGAGATTCCAATGGCATGCTAATAACTAACCTTGAGTCTAATAGCAACTAATCCTAAGTTTTTCAACTAAATTACTCAAGTTAAAGTTTATAGGATTGCTTTACCGATTAGTGAATCCCTCTACTAGGATTGGCCATAATATGAAAGATTTATCTCATCCTATCTTTAGGGTTACAATCAACTCCTTCCAATTATAGTAGATCTATTCAAACAAGAATTTCTCAATCTCTATATTATCAAATCAAGTTATGATCTAATATTCTGGATCTATTAGAACATAAATAAAACACGTACTTGGATCACAATATATCAATAAAAGTAATTGCATTAGTAAACGAATCAAAACATATTAAAGTATCAACATAGGGTTCATCTAACCTAAACACTAAAAGAATTTCGTTACACATGATTGGAAACTAAATCAAACGTAAATAGAAAGAAAAACAAATAGAAAACATTTAGTTCATAATTCTAAATCTCCTTATTTGTCTCCTCTCAAATATTTTGTAAGGTATAAGGTTGATCTTGTGTTTTGATGGATCTTTCGATGATTTCTTTGCGTTTTCCACTTCTTTAGATCAAAGTCGCTCCTTAAGTTGCCTCTTAGAGTCTCTAAACATCTCCAAAAGTTTACCACCTCTAATTAACTATGAAAATGTTCTTTTATAGTAAATTTTAGGGTTTTGGGGAGATGCACGGGGATGCATCAAATAATACATAACCCAAAATCTCCAGAATTCGCAAATCTACAGGGCCTGAGATAAGTGCACGGGTTGTTGCACCCCTGTGTATCCCTTTTATGCATCGAATATTAGTTTTATGTTGTCTTTTCATCTGAATCCTTCTTTGCTAAATCCATGAATGCAATTATATTCTATAAACACACTTGGAGCAAATATAGTACCTATACAATAGAAGTATAAAATATCAAGCAAAAATACACTGAGGTATAAATATAGTTAATTATGTATTTATCAAAGACATATGGAATAACCTTTCACCAATCAGCAAGCTCCTAATCCATAACTCTGACAAAAAATTGGTTGTGAAATGTAGAATAAGAATGAAACATGAGTTATTTATGTTTATGATAAAATAAAAAAAATTAAAAAATAAAAGATAATCAATTAGTCAGTCCAAAGAAAAGGAGGAAGAGCTCCAAATAGTTAGTAGATACCGTTTATTTTTTGCAATTTATAACTACTTTACTAATCTATTGGTATACTTTCTGCTCATTTCTTATTTCTCATCTAACTCATTCATCACTAACTACACTTCCTAACCCACTCATGCATGTGTTCATTTACAACAGTAAAACATCATTAATGTCACTTACTTGATTCAACAATATGTCCAGCGATAAGGGGGAATCAATAGCACAAAAAGATGTTCCGGTGGATGAATATGAAAAGAGTGTTTTGGTGAAGAACAATAGAGAGAGAAAGTTACACCGAATGATAAGTCAGGGCTGATAAATTTTCTTTCCAAAAACACTTGCTACGTGTCCTCTTGCATGTAATACATTGGTTACATATAATTTGTTTCTTATTTAAAATTTTTCTTAGTCTAAAATACTCCAAATTTTCAAAAATTTCTAAAATTCACCAAAAATGGCGAAATAATATTAATAGTCTCCAATTCAATTTTCACCATAAATAATCTTCAATTCGCATTTTAATCACATTTATAAATCAATTATATCCGGAAAATATCAATAAATGCATGAATAATTATTTTAAATGCATATCAACATAATTCAAATATTTAATTATGTCATATGATGCATGAAATACACTTCTATTTTTTCACAGTACACTTAATTCACTATTCTGAGGTCTAGCACCAAATATGAGATGTTACAAAGTGTATCAAGAAACAATGAGGATTCTCTTTAGCCTTAAAGGAGAATTATACAAGAGTTCCCCTTTGTCAATCAAAGATTATTGTAAGAAGTGTTCTCTTTACCTAATTAAAAGAAGATATTAGTGGAATTATAAAAGAGACTTAAGGAGTAGACATAGGTAAGGTTTATTTATCGAACAACTATAAAATTAGTTTGCAACCTCTTTTCCATATATATTTTACTTTTTGTCTTGATTGATTGATAGAGCTTGTTTAAATTGCCATTGTATTTTATTATTCAATTTAAAATCTTTTAAATATCTTTATTAAGTTACAAAAGTTTTCTTAAAATTCACTAATGCCTAATTCATTTCCAAGATGCTAGTAGAAACTAACAATGTATCCATTGCAAAGAGTTAAATTAAATGTTACAATATTAGAATCTAAGAAGCGAGAAAAGCAGTCTTACATAGCAAAACTACAATCAATTAGCTCATTATAATTGTCGTATCTATTTATATATAGAATTAAGAGAAAAGTATAGCACAAAAGTAATAGGACATTACTTTTGTGCTATACTTTTCTCTTAATTTTAATATCGGTAAAGAGTATAATGTCCTTTTGTGCTATACTTTTCTCTTAATTCTAATATCGGTAATCTCTTTATGTTAAAAAGTTAGGAGAAACACAAAGTCACCTGCCATAAAAAAAATTCGGCGTGTGTACATTTCTGTTGACAATTTGAAATACAAAGTTACAATTGAACAACATAAAAAAAAGAAGAAGAAAAGATTGACTTTATGAAGTATGCATGGGTGATAATAAAAATAATATATATATATATATTTTTGTTGATTAATTATTTGGTTGTTGGTAAGTTGGTTTACATTTTACATGTCAATTTTTTTCCAAATTAAAAAAAGAAAACAATATAAAACCGACCAACTACGTATTTAACCCATAAATAAACAAGACAACTGCAAGGTCTTTGCCTGAATTCAAGCAATCCTCATGGAATAATTGATATGGTTGGAGGATCTTTATAGATATTATATTCAACAATAATAATAAATTAGTAAAAATTTCAACTGATATATAAAGTCTTAAAAGATTTAGTAATATATTAGAGAGACTTTGATAGATATTATATGAAAAAGATATTATTTGTGACTCTAACTAAAACAATTTATTATGATTGTACGAAACATAAACCTGATGAAAATTAGCAGACTTCAATGGAAGATATAGTCATAAGTGAATTTTTTACCATTAAAAAAGAGAGAGAGAGAGAGAGAGAGAGGGATGAAATGAAATGGGCAGTAACTTCTATCTAGTTGAGCAAACTTCAGACTTTTTCTTCATTTATGTATATTTGTATTTGTCATGATGCAAGAGAGAGAGTCGTGACTTGGTCATTGGTTGGAATATCGTACCGTACTAATTAGTACTTGTCGGTATGTACCGTATCGATTAAAAAATAGTACCGAAATATTAGTTTCGGTACTAGATTTAAATACTGATTGATACTGGCCAGTATTGATTGGTACCGATTAGTATTATAAATACTGGCTAAATATTGGAAATTTTGAAAAATATAAGGACTAAATTGTAAAATTTTTAAATTTTAATTAAAAAATCAAAATTTTTTTTAAAAAATTCCCTCT
>JANIIA010000005.1:31747285-31763092 GCA_027478495.1 Erythroxylum alaternifolium
TTGCAGCGGAGCGGGAGAAACGCGGGGGGTGTCTTCGGATTGTAAACGATGATGATAAAACTACATCGTTTGGATTAAAACCAAACGACGTCATTTTATTTTATAAAAAATTTGACAGTTACCGATGGAAACACATTTTCGTTGGTAATTTACCGACGAAAATGTGGTCTCGTCGGTATTCAAATTGTTCATTTTCTCGGCCAACTATTGCCGCCTAATTTTGTGACGGACTGTCATGTTACGTCGTTATAATACGACGAAAAACTCGCGTGGATATTTTCGTCCACGTTTACTGATGAATTTTTGTTTCGTCCGTAAATTTGTCAAATTTACCTTCGGAAAGTTAATTTTCGTCGCTAATATGTTCAACCTGTAATTTTCTGTCCGTAATTTGTTATTTTCTTATAGTGAAATAAGGACTAGGTTTAGAGATTTTTTTTAAGTTTAGTCCTTAATTTTTTTACTTAATATTTATTATACCATTCAGTATTGAGTAAATTGTAACCCAATACAATAATTTATTTTAAGTACTATTTTTTAACTAGTATAGTACATACTGATCGATATCGATCGAAATAATACAAAACTCATAAGTTTGGCTAGATATGTACATGGGCTGAGCTTGTTCGCATTTAACTAATGTATAACTTGATAATTTTTTAAATTTTTAGGTCTACACCCAACTCAACCATGAAATGTGCCTTCTTTCAAATCCAAATCCCAATGTAAAAATGGTAAATTAGACCTTACTCATAAGTTCATCTCTTTCGAAATTTTTAACAATTATATAAATAAAATTGTGACACACTATCCTTGATTTATATCTTAGCATATTAAATCATATTAAAATAAAATAAGATAATGTAATGAACTTCATCTTTAGATTTGCCTTGCCCTCCTCTAACTGTTGATTTCCACTTTCTTCTCTTCATCTTTAGTTCGTCGACTTGTTTTTAACTAACTAGAAAAGTGACACTGCGTCGGTTGGAGTTAATAGGTTTTCTAAATCTTTGAATTCATTCTCACTTATTATATTAATAGCATTTTAATTGTATTAATTACATTTAATTTTGTACTAAAATGTCAACTTTAAATTTTTATTTTATAAGAAAATTCTACTAATTTTTTAAAAAAGAAAATAAAAAATAAAAAGGTAACTAAATAAATCCTTGGTTTATTGTGCATCTCAAATTCTTATCCTTCAATTGGAATTCATAGTTTTAATACAACTTTTCAAACATTCATATAAATCCTACAATCTGAAAATCGAACCGAATTTAACTAAAATAAGTTTGTAAATATAAATTGCTAAGTCCAACACAGTGCACCAATACCCATCAACAACAAGAATGTCACGATGCCATTGCAAGTAGACGCATTTGACTCGTCATTGACTGGACTCTCCGCCGTCTCCGGTGCTGAGTTCCTCGGAGATGAAGTTGGTGGGCTGCTACTTGACGGGAAGACCGATGGAGTTCCTGCCGGAGTTGCAGAATTAGAAGGAATGTTTGGGAATGCCACCGGCGTGGCAGCAGCGCCAGTGGGGCCCTCGGACACAACCGGAGCAATCACTGGACTTGCCGTAGGAATGGAAAGAGTCACCGGAGACAAAACTGGCTGTGAGCCACTAGGAGAAGTGTTAGAAGCCGAATGAGGAGGCAATGCCGTCGGCGGGAGGGTGGTTGTTGCTGTGGGAGAAGCGACCTGTGGAGTAAGTGCCCGAGAGGTTTTAGGAGATAGCACAGGAGCAATGCTTTTCGTCGGAGACAGAAACGACGGTAGCCCACCAGGCGATTGTGGAGGCAAATTCGTCGGCGGAAAGGTGGTTGTTGGTGTGGGAGAAGAAAAGGGAGTCACCGGACTTACTGCCGGAGAGGTTTGGGGAGATAGCACGGGAGTGTTACTTTTAGCCGGAGACGCTGCGGGGCTCAGAAAAGCGGTTGACGGAGAAAGCGAAGAAGGTGGTTTGGCTTCCGTGGCAGGCGTGGCTGCGGGTGCAGGGGCGTTGTCGGCATAGACAACACCAGAAACAAAGACAAGAACTAGAACAAACCGAAGAAAAGACATTCTTGTTCTTGGGATTGTGTCGGAACGCAATAGTGATGGTTTAAAAAATAAGATGGGGATTTTGATGTATATGAGATAATGGCAGAGAAATATAATATATATATATATATATAATGTAATATGAGTGTGTATGTGTGTGTGCGAGAGAGAGAGAGAAAGCGGGCGAGGAGTGTGTGTGCGGGTATACAACGGAGTTGTTGAAGAAGAATGTGACCGTTGGGAAAGGTGGGGACTGGTTATGGGGGTTAAGTAGCCGTTACTTTTTCACATTCAAGAAAGACAAATGTTTTCTTAATAAAAAAAAACATCTCGTATTTTTTTAATAATTAATAGGGACCAGCTAAATAAAATTTTTATTTTGAAGAAATTATAGTAATTTAATATTTATATTATTGTCTCTGATATTAATTACCACTAAATTATGAAATTTTTAAATAATATGCTCACATTGCAATTGCAATAGATGGTTTTTGACAGATAGATGTTGTATAATAAAAGGCTAGGGAGATAATAGTTCAAATTTATACGGACATACTAAAACTAGGGCTTAGAGATGAATCTTTATTGGGTCTCTAAGCCTTTTTTTTTCATTATCATTTAATTATTAGTACACACTTTTTCCTGGTTGCATTGGATATGTTTTGGCCTTATTAATTAAACAAAACTGTATTAGTTCCTGTGAACAGCGAAGAAGCCAACAAACAATGTGAGAAGAAGAAGATGATGATGCTGGAAATTTAGGGTAGGATTTGATATCGTAGTCAATAGAATAAATACAAAAATTTTTCGTATGATTTCTTGAAAATTAAAGTCACTTAAAATTTTGCAATATAATTAACATACAAAATATAATAAAGATGATTATATTTTATATTTTATTATGAAGCTTAATCGTATTCTTGTTATATCTCTTGAACCGTTTTTAAAATTTATTTATTGCACCCATAGTAGCAATACAATTGTCTGACTTTTATCAATATCTACAAAATGAGTTAAGAGAAATCCACAACTATTGTTGAGAGGGTTAGGTAAAAAGTGCTCAACCCATTATATTTAAAATAAAATTCTAATTCTAATTTTAATTAGAATTAGAATTATATTTAACTTTAATTTAATACTAATTGTATCTAAATAAGATCTAATATCTCATATTGATCCTTATTTATTAAATATCTTATATTTAATTACAAAGCTTCTTAAACTTTATAATCAAGTCCAATTTGATTTAAACATATTTTCTCTCTTCAACTCATTTTTTTGTGTATAACTCATTAAATTCTTAAATATATTGGCAATGAATATAAATTATACCTTTAAATTATATTTAGAATTTAAAAATGAAGCTTTTCTAGATTAGCTTTAATTATCTAATTAAATAATTTATATCTATATGTCAAGATTGGTTTCTGACAACATATAATGACAATTCAAATATTTATGAAAGTCAAAAGTAGTTTTGACAAATTTTTTTGTGCATGATTTTTTTTGTATAATTCAATCATTTGATCATACAATGTTCCGATTGGATATAAAACATGAAAATAATGTCTATTTAATTTAAGTCCAATAATGTTAATCCTTCACCATTAGTAATTGATTCAATTAATGACATTTGAAAACTATTTTTAAACTGTCATTTTACTTTGGCCAAAGATTTTTCAATTTAATACTAATCAAGAACAACAAAACATTCTCCTTTACTAATCATAAACAACAAAACATTCTCCTTAATCACTTTAGACTGATAAATCCTATATTGATCACTAATTGCATTTATACAATTCATGTTATATCCAATAACTACTAACTAACTTACCCTTGACTAGAATAGGTCATAAGTATTATCAAAATATAGCAATTTTTATATGAGATATTTTAATGATCTCAAGTCAAAGGATTACTTATACAATCATCACAACAAGAATTTCTACAAACATACAAGTAATGTTTCAAATGAATTTCTCATATGAGATCAATTTAGTGAAATTATTTTTTAATAAGCACCCTCATGTTTGTTTAAGTATCTTTATACTTTAGTCTATGAGATCGACTAATTCCTTCATAAGGAAGAAACATAACATGTGCTAGTCTTTTTATACTCTATTAATGTCCAGTATTAACTGATCAATTATAAGGAACAATTCAAGGATAAAATATAAATATAATGAACCTCATATTTATGATATTATCATAATTTCATTTGCAATTTACATTTATTCAATGGACTTTATCATATATATATATCTAAATATGTATAAGATAAATAATATCTTTAAATAATTATCCCACTAAATTATAACCAGCTAGTTAGTTATAGGACATAAACTAAAAATCTTCCACTTAAACTAAACTAATTTTTTAAGTATCTTATACCATATTACTAAATGATGATTATACTATTGCTAGGACATCGATTTAGTGAGAGAATTTTACAAGATTCTTTATAATGATCACTTGTTTAAATCTTACAATTTTCATCTCAATTATCATTATAACTAAAATAAACTGCCTAACCATATACTTGGATCTTTTATAAGAACTTAGCTCCTTTTGCTTGCCCATTGACTATAATATTCTATAGTACATTACACAGTGCAATATACCAAGTTCATTAAAGAACTTTTTTATCCAAATAATAATTTCTAATAATTGAAAGACTTATTTTGGCTTAAATAAAAACCAGTGCTACATTGGAACATTTCCAATATCAAAATAATATTGCTCTAAGTACAATGCACATTAACCAAGATTTAATTCGGTAATTGATATCCATACAACCTCGAACTCAAATATCAACTCACACATAGAATAATGGATATCTTAATACTAAAGTATCATATATCTAAAATACTATACATCTTTATCTTATTATCTATGCACTTGAACTAAAATAGAAAAACAACTTCCTTATGCTATATATATAATTCCCTTAATTAAGTTGTTACTTTTTCACACCCAATAAGACTTGTCCTTAGACAATAATAGATTTAGCAATTGAAGATATGAATTATTGTTCTTTGTGAGCTATATGTCTTTACATACTCTCATTGAAGAGGATAACTATACTTCCACTTAACTTCTTGTGGACATTGTAAATTCACAATCAAAACCAAAGCAAACTATTTTAAATTTATCATAAAAGTGAATCTTTTAACGTCTCTTAACCTTTTAACATTACATCAAATGTATTAACAAAGGTAGTACTTCCAATTGGATGTATTGTCATAAGATTTGAACTTTTTAAATTTTATTTTACCTCCACTACTTATCTTGAGAATCATTCCCCTATAAGTTTCCATTGAAACAATATATAAGCTTGTATTTAACCTTTAGGTATTTTATAAGTCTCTTTTGATTTAATAGATACAAACTATTTATATAAGATTAAATCAACTACTTTTATTTAACAATCTATTTCTTATCATACCTTAAACATTGTAACAATTTTGAATCCAAATTCAATATCAAATACTCACAAGCATGAACTAAAAATACAACGATCTCTATCATATCACATATAAGCAAGAAAGGTCATGTAATCAATTTTCTTTTAATGACATCTATTATCATTATATAGTAAATGCCTTCAATTGTAATCCATTTTTATGCTTTTAGTAGGCTAAATTGAGTAGAAAATTTCCATCAAAGTACTACACCTTTCAGCTCTACTGTATGTAACCTATTGCCTTGTGCTATCATTATGCTGCCATGCATCTTATATATTGTCATTAAAGTTTATGAAATATTAATCAACTCAAATGTCATTACATTTTATTATATGTATGATATTCATATATCTATAGAACTTTAATACCAAATCCTTAATAGTGATTAATAGCAAAATTACAAAATGAAAAATATAACTTTTCTATCTATCTTTGAGAACTGTTCTCAAAATTAACCTATGTACAAGGAATCTGGTTCATTAACATCTTAGTGTCAATTATACTAAACAAAGGTAGTTTATACTCAAAACAACATATAAATGTAAGAAAAGCAAGTAATTGGTTATATGTCATTACTAACAAATAAGATCAGGACTTTAATCATGTATTTGGTTATACTTACTATTTTATTTGAAATAATAGCCCTTGTTATTATTCAAAAAAATTACTCAAATCTCTCTAGTAGGCTAGGGTCCCATTTAAATTTAGTTGATCTTAATTTTGCTTAACAAACTAACTAGACTTAATTTAGGTAGATGGCAACTTTATCAATCACATTTCATATGACTTATAGATTCGTTAGGTGGCCGTTGTTACCAAAATAATCTCATATATTATTTATAACCTTGCCTCTAAATTCACGTGATCGTGAATTTGCTCTTCCAAATTATACAAATTTAGTTAAGTAGGAGCTATTATTATACGACTAAACAAATTTGGGTTAAAGTGACCTTAATTTTGTTCAACAAGCCTAACAATAAGAAAAAATTCTAGAAAGAAAAAATCCGGTTCTCGATGTGTACTTAATATTTTAATGAGATATTTAATTTCATTCATTTTATCAAACACAAAATTACATGCAATAATAATATCACGTATATAAAACATGGAATTCAACATGCATAATATATCAAACATATATTAAAACACACAATCGAACGTTCATAATATATCAAACATATATTAAAAACATGTGATTTATACATATATAATCAAATTATATGCATAAAAAACCAAACTTTGTTTAATTATAGTAATTAACCTTTATTATCTAAAATAATATTTCCAACGTTTTGGATATTGGACCTCGAATTTTCTTAGAATTTATTTTGTTAAATTAGCAAGCATGAATATAAGTTATAATTCATGAACTAGAAATTTTTAGAGTTTAATTTGGTCTATTATTATTTTCATGTGATAGCATAGATTAAAAGGAAGAATTAGAATGAAGATAAGGACATAGAAGACATTAGATTAAATAAGGAAGGGTAAGATTGGAAGGTTAAATTTTTGTCTTAAACTAATAAGACAAGAAGACAAGAGAGTCATGTGTGTTAAGAAAGAAAATGAAAGAGAGCCGTGGAAGAAACTAAAAGAAGAGAAGGAGAAACCTAAGCATAAAAAGAAAAAGAAGAAGAAAAGAAAAGACCAAGGAGAAAGAAGAGGAAGAAGACTATCAGTTGAGTTTTCTTTTTAGGTAAACCTTAATATTCTTTTATTTTGATAGAAGAAGGACGTAGAGAAGATAGGTTATGTGCTAAAAATGAAAAGAAAAGTAGAGAATCAAAATTCTTCTCCTTAGATTTTTATAAACCTTAACTAGATCTTAGTTCTTCTAGTTAGATAAACTAAGAATAGATTAAGTTTAAGAACATTCATGGATATTTAAGCTTATGGAAGCTTTATTCGAGTATGATGATTAAATGAAAATATGTTTGTGTGAAGGGCACCAAGAAGGTCGAAATCAAGAACAAGAGGAAAGAAAAACTTGATCTTGGAAATATCAAATAAATAGGTGAGTAATATGTTTATGGTTTTGTGATGATGAGCAAACATATTTGTGTGTATGTATGTTAAATATGTTTGTCTTGAATCATTGTGAATGTGGGGAAAATATCTTATAAATTGTTATCATGTCTACTTTGAAAGAAACTACATTTTAGTATTGATGCAAAAACAGAAAAAAAAAATTCAAGAAGCATGGAAAATATGAATATGTTATGAAATATGTATGCATCAGAAAATTTGCTTATATGGGTAAGAGAGATACCATTCTGTTCGTAACGTGCACGTTGACCAATCTCGGTTGCCCGCTTGTGACATATGAGCTCCGAAAAATAGACTTATTCTATTCATGGTGTAAACTTCAGTTTTGCCATTCTGTTTCATGCGATTCTCTCTAGCTATTATGTTTGTGCATTGCATATTGAATTGTTGAGTATAAAGCATAATTGAGTTTTATGATTTGATTATTAATTGATTTTATGATCTGATTTGCGAGATGAAGTATTCATGTTTATGTAAAATTCTCAAATTTATAATGGAATGTTGTGATCTGTTGAAATTAAAAGAATATTATAGATATAAGTGTGTGTATGTGTGTGTGTGTGTGTGTGGGTATGGGTGTGTGAGCGTGGGTGTATGTGTGTGTGTATGCTTGATTTGCGTGTGGTTCGTTATTGCTGGCAATAAACATATTAGGCATTGAGCTTCCTAGCTCACCCTATAAATTTTCCCACTCTTTAGGTATAGACAAAGCAAATCAATGAACCTTTGCAAAGCTTGGCAACTCCAAGAATTTTAGACTTTTGTAACTAGTTAGTTGAGAAACTTTTGGTACTCAGAAGCATATCATGCATGAGCATTCAAGATTTTAATTTTTGTATTATACTATTGATCTGGCTTTGGATATGTAATATGAAGCTGTGCAAAAACTCTGTTTTGTTGAAAATTGATAATGAAAGTTACAGAGATTTTTTTTTGTATATGTGCAAAATTTTCTCTTCTGTTAAGATGGTTTTGTGTTGGAAATAAAATTATTGGATGTTGGAAGACCTCTGGGTAGACTTATTTGAAGAAATTGTTAATATAGGAGTTTTTTATGTATGAATTTAATTGTTAGATTCGGGTCTTTTGGTTATAGTAAATAGTTATGTATATTGACAGTAGAAAGAAAAGAGGAAAAAGGAGATAAAATGTGGTCTGAAACTTCAAGGAAAAAACTGTATTGATCTAGGAAGAGTTTCACAAAATTGTCTTCATGAAAGTTGTAGATCTTTCTCTTATCTTTCTAACGATATAAAGCTTATAATTTTTGAATTTCTAGATTGTAAGTTATGAAGTTTTGTAGTGGGTGTGCGCGACAGGGATATCGCGATCGTGCACAAGCACGATTGCGTTAGTCCCAATTTCTCAGGCGACAAACTTCATTTTCCGTGACTGTTCACTAAAAGTTGCGATTGTGCTTAACCTCAGAATTCTGCTACTGTTCATTAAAAGTCATGATCGTGCTTCAGCACCATCGCGACACCTTATTCTCACGAGCAGAGAATTGAAAAGTCACGCCCGTGACTTTTGCTACTTCTTCTTCTTTTATTTCATAAATTTATAAGATGATTTATTTGTTTTACTCCCCATTTTTGACTTCTCATTATATTATTTTATTTATTATTATTATTTTAAATAAAAAGGGGTCCCTTCATGACTTCTTTTAATTTATTTTCATGTCAAGTTTATTCTAGGCTATTTATTTTAATTATTTGTGTATTTATTTTTGCTCCTACCAAGGAATTAAAAATCTTTTTATTTTGAAATTAATTTTAAATATAATTATTTTTATTTTAAAAATACTCCAATTTTGGCGCCTTGACACTACGAAATAGGAACCGAGACCCGGGGCTAACATCTTTGATATGAGAGCCCACGGTTTCTAAAGATTCCTAGGCTTAGAATGTGTTATACTATGAATTATAATGATATGTGATTAATTGTTATTTTATTAAATTGATTGATTGCAATAGGTGATATGCATCTTATGCATACATGTAGGAAATAGGATTAAAATAAAATGTAAGCTAAATAATAACATATTATTGAAGGAGTAAAATGCCACCTTGTAGAAGAACACAAAGAGTTTTGTAAGAATCTGCTGCACCTAATTTTCCACTGAGAGAGGAGGGTATTGATGAGTCCAGAGCCCCAACGATTGCTGAGGCAACTGTAGGGCAGGGTAGCGAGCCCTTTCAACCTCAAATGCCCGAGTCATCCCTTCCTTAAAGACAAGTACCTAATCCGTTTGATCCCATAATGTTTCAAACCTTTGCTTAGGCTTTTGTACAAGCGATGGGTCGGATGCCATCCACGTCTACTTCAACCCCAACTCAGAGAGGGAAACAATTTGATAAGCTGAGGAAGTATGACATAGTGGACTTGTATGGAACAACCGATCCAGAGGAGGCTGAGACTTGGTTGAGAAAAACCAAAAGAATACTGGAAAAGATGGATTGTGAAGATGAGGAAAAGATTGTGTATGCTGTGAGCTTGCTACAGGGAGATGCCCTGCATTGGTGGGAAAGTGTACTAGGGAGCTAGTTAAAGCTACCAGTGTTAACCTAGAAAGATTTCCAAGCTGCATACAAGAAAAATATCTGTCTGAGGTGTATATCCAGCAGAAGCAGATGGAGTTTCTGAGTCTCACCCAGAGGGAGATGACAGTAAGCTAATACAAGCGCAAATTCACACAATTATCCATATATGCAGCTGAGTTGATGATGAGTGAAGCTACTAAGTGCCGAAGCTTCGAAGTAGGATTGCATTTGGCCATAAGAGAAAAAGTGGTCGTCCAAAATTTTGCAACTTCCAGCAGCTGGTAAAGGCTGCCTTAAGGGTTGAAAATGTGAAAAACATAAAGAGTGCAGTGAACAAAAAGAGGAAAGGAAGAGAACAACTCAGAAGAGGAGGTAGTAGCAGTTACTTCCCTTCAAGCCTCAACTGTTAGAGGCAGGGAAAGAGGAGAGGGGGAAAAGTCATATTTTCCCAATTGTGATCATTGCGGCAAATTCCATAAAGGGGAATGTTATAAATTAACTAGCACCTGTTTCAAGTGTGGAGAGAAAGGGCACATGGCCAGAGAGTGTCCACAATATGCTAAAAGGAAGGAACTCAGATGCAATATTCAAAAAGAACTGAGATCGTGGAAGTTAAGTTCGCAACTGAAGTAGGCAGTTTTAGTGGAGCTAAGAAGGTAAATCCTCCAGGAAGATCGAGAGGGCAAGCACCAACTAGGGTATTCGCAATGACTAGGGAGGAAGCAGAAGCAGCTCTGGAGGTTGTTACTGGTATGGTTAAATTATTTCATGATGGCATTAGTGTTTTGATTGATATGGGGTCTACCCACTCTTTCATTTCTACAAGTATGATTTTGCATGATAGAAATTTGAGTCTACTTGATAGTCTTTTGATGGTTAGCACCCTGATTGGCCAGTATATTATTATTAGTCATATTTATCAAAGGTATGAAATATCTATTGGTGAGGCAAAATTAGTGGTGGATTTAATGTCATTGAAGATGAAGGGATTGAATGTGATTTTGGGCATGGACACTTTAGAAAAATATAGTGCCAATTTGAATTGTAGATAGAAGATGTTAGAGTTTGTACTAAATAAAGGTGAAAAGGTAATGTTTGTGGGAGACAGGAAGGCAAGCCCACCTGAACTCATTTTAGCACTGACAGTAGAGAAAATGATGAAGAAAGGGTATGAAGCATTCTTGGAATATGTGTTAGACATGAAGGTAGGTGAAGAAAAATTAGAAAATATTGTTGTGGTCAGGGAATTTCTAGATGTTATTATAGAAGAACTACTAGAACTACCATCATCTAGAGAAATCGAGTTCACCATAGAACTTCTTCCAAGCACGGCATCCATATCAATTCCACCCTATAGGATGGCTCCAGCATAATTAAAGGAGCTTAAAGAACAATTAGAAGAGCTGTTGGAGAAAGGTTTTATTAGGCCTAGCTTTTTGTCTTGGGGAGCTCCAATTCTTTTTGTGAAAAAGAAAGATGCATCTTTGAGGATGTGTGTAGATTACAAGAAGCTCAATCATGTCACTATCAAGAATAGATATCCCCTCCCACGCATAAATGATCTGTTTAATCAACTGCAAGGAGTAAAAGTCTTCTTCAAGATAGACTTGAGATCGGGTTATCATCAATTGAGAATAAAAGAGTCTGATGTATCAAAGGCTCCTTTCAGGACACGATATAAGCATTTTAAGTTCTTAGTTATGCCCTTTGGGTTAACCAATGCCTCTGCAGCTTTCATGGACCTCATAGATAGAATCTTCAAGTCTTTCCTAGACTAATTTATTATAGTCTTTATTGATGATATATTGGTTTATTCCAAAAGCGATAAGGAGTATGAAGAGCATTTAAGGATTTCCTTAAAGACATTAAGGGAGAAAGAGTTATATTCCAAATTTGATAAATGTGAGTTTTGGCTAAATGAAGTGTTGTTTCTTAGACACAGGATTTCGAAAAAAGGAGTACATATGGATCTAAGAAAAATATAAGCTGTAATTAAATGGGAAGCACCCAAGAATGTGGCAGAAGTGAGGAGTTTCTTAAGATTGGCTGGTTATTACAGACGAATTGTGGAAGGGTTTTTTATGATAGCAGCTCCACTTACCAAATTGACAAGGAAGAGTCAGAAGTTTGTGTGGACAGAAGAATGTCAGCGAAGCTTTGAGGAATTGAAGAGGAAGCTTACAACCGCACCAATTCTGACTTTGCCTTCTGGCAGTGATGGATATATAGTATATAGTGATGCTTTAAGGAAAGGATTAGGGTGTGTGTTGATGCAAGGAGATAGAGTAATTACCTATGCCTCCAAGCAATTAAAACCCCATGAGATGAATTATCCTACGCATGACTTGGAATTAGCTACTATAGTCTTTTCATTAAAAATATGGAGACATTATTTATATGGAGTCACTACTAAGGTATTTACAGACCATAAGAGTCTTAAATATTTGATGAGTCAAAAAGAGTTGAATTTGAGGCAAAAGAGATGGTTAGAATGATTGAAGGACTATGACTTGATGATAAATTACCACCTAGGGAAAGCCAATGTAGCAGTGGATGCACTGAATAGGAAATCTGCTATGGTGTATGTGAAGACGGTATTTCTTCCTTTGTTGAAGGAATTAGCCAAATTAAAGGTGACGTTGAGGCAAGTTGAATCTAGTGGTATATTGCCTAATTTTAAAGTAAGGCCAGTATTGAATGAGAAAATTAAGGAATTGTAGGAACAAGATGAATACTTGAGTAAGCTCAGAGAAGAAATTAAAACTGGTAAGCCTTCGGAAATAGAAGTGAGAGAAAATGGATTGATGGTGGTAGGCAACATATTTTGTATTCCGGATATGCAAGAGTTAAAGGATGAAATTCTTAATGAGGCACATAATGCTCCATATGCAATGCATCCAGGGGGTACCAGAATGTATAGAGATTTCAAAGAATAATTCTGGTGGAGAGGAATGAAGAAGGATATTGCAGAGTATGTTGGAAGATGTTTGTTGTGTCAACAAGTTAAAGCAGAACATCAAGCACCCGCCAGTAAGCTTAAGCCCTTGTATATTCCTGAATGGAAATGAGAAAAGATTACATTGGATTTCTTAATGGGAGATTGTCGATGGGCAGACCAAGTCAACGCATTTCTTTCCTATTAAATAGACAGATTCTCTGAATGCCTTGGCTAAGAAATACATGGATGAAATCATCAGACTTCATGGGATTCCAAGTTCCATAGTCTCCGATAGAGATCCCAGTTTTACCTCGAGATTTTGGGAAAGTTTGCAAGAGGCTCTAGGAACCTAATTGCATTTTAGTACAGCTTTTTATCCATAAACAGATGGTTAATCAGAGAGGACGATAAGGACATTGGAGACAATGTTATGAGCTTGTATTATGGACTTCAAAGGCTCATGGGATGAACATTTACCTTTGATTGAATTTGCTTAAAATAATTCCTACCACTCAGGAATGCAAATGGCACCTTATAAAGCCTTGTATGGTAAGAGGTGCAAAACTTCTATTTGTTGGGACGAGGAAGGTGAAAGAAAACTTATAGGACCTAAGTTGGTACAAGCTATAGTCGACAAGATTAAATTGGTAAAATAGAGACTCAAAGCTGCTAAAGACAGGATGAAGAGCTATACGGATGCACATAGGAAGGAAATGGAATATTAAGTGGGAGATAAAGTGTTCCTTCAAGCTTCACCATGGAAAGGAGTTTTAAGATTTGGTAAAAAGGGTAAACTCAGTCCAATATACATATGTCCTTATGAAATTATTGAGAAAATTGAGCCTCTCATTTACAAGTTAGCCTTACAGCCAAAGTTATCCAAGATTCATAATGTCTTCCATGTATCAATGCTGAGGAGATATAGATTAGATCCTTCACACATAGTCCAACCTTCAAAAGTCCAATTAAAGGAGGATTTGACTTATGAAGAACAACCAGTGGCGATTCTAGATTCAAATGAAAAGGTCTTGAGAAATAAGATTGTGAAGCAGGTAAAAGTTTTATGGAAGAACTACGCAAGAAAGGAAGCAACATGCGAGTCTTTGGAAGCTGTGAAGGAGAAGTATCCATACCTATTTGTAAACTCAGGTAAGAATTTCAAAGACAAAATTCTTTAAAGGGGGAGAAATGTTAGACCTTGAATTTTCTTAAAATTTATTTTATTAAATTAGCAAGTATGGATATAAGTTAGAATTCATGAATTAGAAAATTTTAGAGTTTAACTTGGTCTATTATTATTTTCGAGTGGTAGCATAGATTAAAAGGAAGAATTAGAATGAAGATAAGGAGATAGAAGACATTAGATTGAATAAGGAAGGGTAAGATTGGAAGGTTAAATTTTTGTCTTAAACTAGTAAGACAAGAAGAGAAGAGAGTCATGAGTGTTAAGAAAGCAAAAAAAAGAGAAAGTTGTAGAAGAAACTAGAAGAAGAGAAGGTAAAAACCGAAGCATAGAAAGAGAAGAAGAAGGAAAGAGCAAGGAGAAAGAAGAGGAAGAAGATTATAAGCTAAGTTTTCTTTTTAGGTAAACCTTATTATTCTTTTTGTTTTGATAGAAGAAGGAAGTAGAGAAGATAGGTTATGTGTTGAAATGAAGAGAAAAAAAAGTAGAGAACCGAAATTCTTCTCCTTAGATTTTTATGAACCTTGACTAGATCTTAGTTCTTCTAGTTAGATAAACCAAGAATAGATTAAGTTTAAGCACATTCATAGATATTGTATGATGATTAAATGAAAATATGTTTGTTCTTAGGGAACCAAGATTATCGAAGGCAAGAGCAAGAGGAAAGACAAACTTGATCTTGAAAATACTAAGTAAATAGGTGGGTAATATGTTTATAGTTTTTGTGATGATGAGCTGAAATTATTTGTTAGTATGTGTACTTAGCTGATTGCTTTTACTCATTATGAATGTGGAAAAAATATTATGTGAATGTAATATCATGATTGTTATGTAAGAATTCTACTGCTTTTGTATTGTTGAAAAACAGAAAAATTCAAGAAGCATGAAAAATATGAATATGTTATGAAATATGTATGCATCAGAATATTTGCTTATGTGGGTAAGAGAGATACCATTATGTTCGTCACGTGCACGTTGACCAAAAGCCTTCTCTCAGCTGCCCACTTGTGACATATGAGCTCCGAAAATGGACTCATTCTGTTCATAGTGTAAACTTTGGTTTCGCCATTATTCTGTTTTATGAGATTCTCTCAGGCCATTATGTTTGTACATTACATCTTAATTTGTTGAAGGTGGAGCATAATTGAGTGTTATTTTCTAGTGATTAAATGAAACATGTGATCTGATTTGTGAGATAATGTGCTCTGGTCTATGTAAATTCTAAATTTAAAATGTGAATGTTGTGTTCGGTTGAAATTAAAATGATACCATGTGTGTGTGTGTGTGTGTGTGTGTGTGTGTTTGATTTATGTGTGGTTCGTTATCGCCGGTTATAAACATATTAGCCACTGAGCTTCCTAGCTCACCTCACAAATTTCTCCGCTCTTCAGGTATAACCAAAGCAGATCACTGAACCCTTGCAAATCTTGGCAACTCCAAACATTTCAGACTTTTGTAACTAGTTAGTTTAGAAACTTTTTTTACTTAAAAGCATATCATGCATGAGCATTCAAGATTGTAATTTTTGTATTATTCTACTAATATGGCTTCTGATTTGTAATATGAAGATATGCACCAACTTTGTTT
>JANIIA010000005.1:31763192-31786684 GCA_027478495.1 Erythroxylum alaternifolium
CCCGACAGTCCCAATTTCTCAAGAAAGTCAGCATGATCGCGACGAACCTTGAAATTCTACTGCTGTTCATTAAAAGTCACGCCTGTGACTTTTGCTACTTCTTCTTCTTCTTTTATTTCATAAATTCATAAAATAATTTATTTGTTTTACTCTCCATTTTTGACTTCTCATTATATTATATTATTTTATTATTATTTGTTTAAATAAAAAGGGGTCCCTATATGACTTTTTTAATTTATTTGCATGTCAAATTTATTCTAGGCTATTTATTTTAACTGTTTGTGTATTTATTTTGCTCCCACTAGGGAATTAAAATTCTTTTTATTTTGATATTAATTTTAAATATAATTATTTTTATTTTAAAAATAATCCAATTTTGAGGCCTTGATGCCACAAAATAGGAACCGAGATCCTGGGCCAACATTGGATAATTAAATTAGATTAAATTCATTTATCCCTAAATGAATTAAATTCATATTCCAAATAGAATTTAATTAATTTGAAAACAATTTTCAAATTCAACTGGAAACTATTTCCAATTATCTTAACTCCTTTAACAAAATTTGATCAAAAACAATTTTCAAAAAATTATGTTTCTTACAAATTATAATTTACAAAAAATTCTTTTTCAAAATTTTACAAGTAAGACGTTATAATCTAAATCAGAAGATTACATTAATGCTATAGATTACGTAAATTCTAGAGAGAAAAGCTCTTGCTTTTCTTTAAGTCCTTCATGGTTTGCATGTTTCCTTTATTAACATTTTAGATTTCATCTCCTTTTCTCTGGTTTTGATTCCTTCAAGTTGTTTGTTCTGTTGTCCTCTTGGATTTTAGTCTTTCCTCACTAATTTCAACCTTCCTAAACTTTGTCTTTCATTTAGTCTTCCTGTGCTCTCGTCTCATTTTCTGCTTTTAACTATTACTTCGAGTGTGAACTTACTTCTAAATCCAATCTTCCTAGCTCTTTCTTTTTTTTGCTCTTCTGCTCCTTTTTACCTCAAGGGTATTTCCATAATCCTAACTTTCCCTCCAACTACCCTTTCCATTTCAGGTTCTAGCCGTTGTCAGCTTTCCTTGTTTGTCACTATGACTACAATAGGAAAGGCAACTAGTCTTGAGTAGTGCTCCTCAATTGAATTCTCTTCTTTACCCCTGAAATAATCCCACTTTCTTCTAGGAGAAATCTCCAAATTTGCACTATCTGCTCCCCCCTCCAGCCAGCCCTCTTAATCCTACACCCCCACTGTCCCTTTAAAAACCGTCACTCTTTCTCTTCTTAAGAGATCCTGGACTCAGGTGCTTAGGGATACTAACCCCAAATCAAGGTTTCTTACTTACCCCTACTCCAGCACTTACATAGTTGCACCTCCCATCGAAGCTCTGAAAGCAGGCGTGGAACTCCAGAATGCCACCTTGATTGGATTTTTTCTAGACAAGAGGGTCTCCTTCCATATAATGAAATATTAGGCCACAAATAACTAGAAATCCTTAGGTTTCAAAGAGATTCTTGTTAATTATCAAGACATTTTTTTGTTTAAATTCTAAAGCAAGGTTGATGCCACCATGGTGTTTGAATCTGGACCATGGCATATTTCTAATAAGCCACTTCTTCTCTAGAAAACAATCAAACATACCTCTATGGCTGTGCATTTATGGCATTCCCTTTAAGTATTGGACAATAACTAACTTGAGCCACCTAGCTAGTTACATTGGTAAAGTAATATAGATAGATCCAGTCACAGCTTGATGACCCTTTTGCCTGAAGAAATCCCTCTACTAAGATTCAATGGTAGCATGGAACTTATGGAAGATACTGTTAAAGTAACTTATGCCTGGAAGTCTCCCTTTACATTTGCTACAAAAATTTGGAAACCCACTAGAAGGATATACAAATTTGGTTTTTCTCAAGACCTTGACAACAATGACTATTTTCAAACATCACTCCCAAAGTTGGATCAAATCAATTCTCTATAGCCTAGCACTCAGGCCATCTCATATACTACCTCAGTAAACACCACTACAGTATCCTCTCAACCTGACACTTAGCTAATTCCATGTCCTACCATAGAAAACATCACAATAAAACCCTCAATCCCTGACATTCGGCCAATTCCATGTCCTACCATAAAAAACATCACAATAGAAGCCTCACGCCCTAACATTAAGCCAATTTCATGTCATACCATAGGAAACATCACAACATAATCCCAAACTCTAGAAAAAAACTACAATGTTGGCAAATAATAATGACATCCCTTCTCCAACTACTAAAATAACAAGCTCCTTCTCATAATGTGGTACTGCATGTGTTGACTTTATTCCTGCTGGCAAAAGAAGATCCAATAGAAGGAAAAAGCCTTCTTTGGACCGTACTTAATGATTATCTTAGCTTAGAATATCAGGGGGGTTTTAATTCCCTTGGGAAGAAACTTTTAATAAAAAAATTCATTTTAGATAATAAGCCTAGTATGCTTGACATTTTGGAGTCTCGAATCAAGCAAGAGAATTGTGACAATCTCATCCTATCATTTTCCATTTAGATTTAATAACTTCCTCAACCACATTGCAGGCGTTTTTGATGTGGTGAAGAAAGCTTCAACTATTCCTATTATGGTTTTAAACAATTCATCCTTGTGAGGAAACTTAAGTCCACCAAAGAACTAATCAAATTATTTCACAAGCAAAACATTAGTAACATTTATCATTTAGTCTTTACTACTAAAGCTGCCCTTAAACAAGCCTAATTAGCTATCTACATCAATCCTTCTTCTGTGCTACTTGTCGAAAAGGAAAGGCATTCTCTTGAAGCTTTCTCATAAGCTTTAAAATTTAACCATTCCTTATTAAAGCAAAGATCCAAGGTTGATTGGTTGAAACATGGTTATAAAAAACCATCATTTTCCACATGGCAAGCACATCTAGGAAAGCTTCAAACAAGATTGTATCCATCAACCACATGAATTCCAATCTAAACTCACAACCTCTAATCATGCAAGCAGTTGAAGATTACTTCTCAAATCTACTAAACTCTCACCCTACTTCCAAATCCTCTCTTAGACTCATCAATGAAATTGTCTAAAATCAACTCTCTCCTCATGAAGTCAGCATTCTTTCTGCACCTGTTTCCATTTAGTAAATCAATCATGCTCTCAAGTCAATCTATCCTAAGAAAGCACCAAGTCCTGATGGGTTCAATGTCAACTTTTTCTTCGAGATTTGGCACATTATAAATTCAATGGTGGTTAATGTTGTGATGGAATTTTTTAACAATGATAAGCTTCTAAAGGAGCTCAGCTACACTTTCATCACTCTTATCTTTAAAGGAGTTATTCCCACTAACTTGGGGATTTTTAACCCATAGCCTGTTGCAACATTATTTACAAAGTTATATCTATATTACTCTCACTCAGACTTAAAACCATTCTCCTTAATCATATTGATTGCAATCAGGGTGCCTACATTCCTAGCAGATATATTAGTGATAACATATATATTGTTTAAGAACTTTTCAAGCATTATGCAAGGAAAAAAAGAAACAAAAATTATACCATGAAAGTTGATTTTCAAAAAGCATATAACATAATGGATTGGTCTTTTATCATTAACACTTTGCAGGCTTATAATTCTCCTTCAAAATTCATCAATTGGATTCATAAATGCATAAGTACTGTGACTTTCAAGATCCTATTAAATAGGGAACCTTCCAAGTCTATTAAAGTTGTAACAAGTAATAACCTGGGGGATCCTATTTCCCCTTACATATTCTCATTAGCAATGGAGGTGCTCAACAAACTCTTACTTAGAGTGTAAAGAAAGACCCCAAATTCAAATTTCATGGCAAATGTAAAAGGTTAAAGCTTATCAATTTGAGTCTTGTTGATGATTTTTTCTATTCTCTAAATCAAATTGCAATTCAATAGCTTCACTCTCCAATGTGCTTAAGTTGTTCAACAAGATATCAAGTCTCATAATCAACTACAATAAGAGAGCTTTATTCACTTCCAAAAGTGCTTCCAGCCTTACCCCAATCCTACCTTCAATCTCTAGTTTCAAAAATCAACAAACCGTTGTAACTTACCCTAGAGTCCCTATATCATCAACCAATCCATCCCCTGGTGAATTCAAAAGCCTCACTAATAAAATTCTTAATAGAATCAGCAGTTGGAGTCATAGAGAACTTTCCATTGCTAGCAGAGCTCAATTAGCTAATTTTGTTCTCCCCTCTATGGCAATTCGTTGGGGGTCACATCTTATAATTCCCAGCTACATCCATAAGCAAATCGGCAGAATTTTCAAGAACTTTTTATGTTTAGGATGCTACATGAATGCTAAGGCTAGCAAAATTAAATGGACAAATGCATATTCACCTCGCAAGTAGGGAGGACTTAGTATCATCACTTCCAAATTGCTAAATCAAACAATGCTTACTAAGAAAGTGTGCAGATTCATCCAAGACAGACAATCCTTGTGGGTTAAATGGGTTAATGCCTATTACATAATAGAGAAATTCATTTGGTGCTTTAAAATTCTTGGGAATGCTTCTGCTTTAATCAAGTACATAGGTTAGAATTGAGAGAAGATCAAAATTCATTGCAATTATCAACCTAGCAATAGGGAAACACTAAAGTTTTGGTCTAATCTATGGCTCAATCAAAATATATCCTACAAACTTCCTCAATTTCATGTGCTCAAATGATTCATTCTTGCAAATGCTAATACGGCTCAAGGCTTAACCATTTATCAACAACTCCAATAAAGAAATCTTTCGATGAGTCTCCTCACTTCTCATCAATCTCACTCTTAGCAGGCAAATTGATAGGATTTATGGAGGCTAACAAATTCTGGTCAATTCTCCACTTCTTCAGCTAAAAGCATATATAGAATAGATTATCCCTAGGTACACTAGTTCATGTCGTCTGGAACAAGAACTTTAATCCTAGACTTGCTCACCTTCTTTAGTAAGCTTTCAAAACTAAACTTGTGACCATTGACAGAATTGGTAGCTTTCTATGCATTCCTAATTGGTATTCCTTGTGCAAGAACAATTTTGAGTCTCACAATCATCTCTTCTTTTCCTGTACCTATTTGAATCATATTTGGAAATACATAATGGAGAAATGTGGAATTCACAACCTCCTATAATCTGGTCTGACATCATGGAATGCAGTATTCAACTTAAACTACCCCAAGAAGGTTATGTATGGTTAACACTCACAACTATCGCCTATCTTGTATCAAGCATCTCAATTGAGAGGAACGACATAATCTTCAGGTCCATTGCTAGCACACTACAATAACAGTCAATAATCATTCAAGATCAACTCAGGAGGCACATATTCCTCTATAAGCACAAGCATATAGTCACCCACAAAATGACCTTACAGTGGAATCTACACTAGCAAATTCGACGCAATATCAACTGAAGCCCTAATTATTAAAGCTCATACTTGCTAACTTGCTTTGATTTTGTTACAAGATGATGCTCACTCTTGCTTAGTTAGGTTTTCTCTAGCGATTAGTCCCCTTGAATTGTATTCTAGTTTGTACACTTTCTTTAATTGAATATATTACCTTTTATTTAAAAAATTAATCAAAAAATCCTTTATAATTTAATTAGAAATTATTTTTCTTAATTAGAAAACTATTTTCTATTATTAAAGAAATCCACTTTTAAAATTAAATTAAACACTTTTAATTTAATTGATAAAATCTTTTCATTATATATTTAGAGTTTAATTAATTTTAATTAAGGTTTAACTTAATTATTAATCTTAATCACATTAATAAAAATAACATAATTATGGAATTTTTTTGAGATTTAAAAACAAAATCTTGATTCAAAATAAGTCTTGGAATACTCTATTCCAAACTAAGAATAACTTTATTTAGTTTAAAATTACTTTAATTTAATAACTAAACATGTCTTATTCTACCATTAGAATAGGATTACTCTTATACCTAAATAACCCTTGTTTCAGTTAAGAATACTCTATTCCTAATCTAAAACAAGACTGGTCCTTATTTAAACACAGCCTATCTTATACCTATTTTAAAACAACACCCTTCATTATACTTTTAGAAACCCTACCCTCTAATTAAGAAGCCTGGCCGCCACCTTCCCCAAGACTGTTGCCACCCACAACCTATTGATGTTTCCTCCATGAGTCTCATTGTAGCTCGAAGCTATTTGTGTTATACCTAGCCACATGATGCCACTATATGTTCATTGCATTTACTACCTCCACAGACATGTCACATATTGTTCTTCTTAAATAATCAACTTGTCGACTTCTCTATAGTATACACCTTTTTGGGCCAGCTGCAGCTTACATCTAATGTATGCAGTTAACAGAGTCTGCCTTCTTTCTCCAATTTTCATCTCGCCATCAATAATTCAAAAAACATAAAACCTACACCCAGAACCCTCAACCATATAGCGCCAATGACTTTAAAGCACAATAATCTCAATAAGAGATTAACAAACACTAGCAATGATATGCAATGGAACTAGTGTATGGGTTTCTAAAAACCTAACTTAATTAAGCAACTATTGAATCCCACAATTATGGGTTTCTAAAGGTTTCAACCTAAACTTTTAATACTATTGTTCAAATCTAATTTGATTTTATAATTTAGAGTTTATAACTTTAACATGAACTTTTCATAAATTTAGATTTTGCAATAATTGAAGCAATTGATTTCAATTTTTAAAATTTAATTTCTTAGGGTTTGCAATTTTTCATTCCAAAATTCAAAATTAATAACAATCAAACATTTTAATCACATTATAGAATTAAAATTGGCTCTAATACTAATGTTAGAAAATCGAGGTGAGATCATAATAGAATAAATATGAAACTTTTTCGTATGATTTTCCAAAAGTCAAGATCATATAAAAGGCTATAACATAATTAACATATAAAATACAATAAAGTTTAAATTATAATATATACCTTATTTCGAAACTTGACTATATTCTTATTGTATCTCTTGAATCATTTCTGAAATTGATTCATCTTAATCACCATAATTGTAAAGCGTCTGACCCCCTAATAGTATACACAAAACAAGTTAAGAGAACTCTATAACTATTATAAAGAAGATTATGCAAGACTAAGCCTATTTATAATAGGTTTTGAACATTTTAGTAATTTAATTAAAATAAATTTCTAATTTCAATTTAACTTTAATTAGAGTTACAATTAATTCCAATTAAATACTAATTATGTCCAAATAAGATTCAATATCTTATATTGATTTTTTTATTAAATATCTCATATTTAATCATAAGTTTCTTAAACTTTACAATCATGTTCAACTTGATTAAAATACCTTTTGTCTCTTTAACATGTTCTTTATATGTGACTCATTAGGCTTCTAAATATGTTGGTAATAGATATAAATTATATCCCTAAATCATATTTAGGATTAGATAAATTAAACTCTTTTAATTTATCTGTAATTTTTAATCAAATAATTTACATTTATATATTAAGATTGACTGTTTAGTAATTCATTATGACCACATAAATATTTAGAATGTCAAAATAGTTTTGACTAATCTTTCTATTTCATAATTTTTTTGTATAATTCAATCTTTTCGTCCTACAATATTCCAATTAGACGTAAAGCATGAAAATAATGTCTACTCTTATTTAAGCCCAATTATGTTAGTTCTCCACTATTAGTAATTGATTCAATGAATGAATTGGCCAAAGATTTCTCGAATCAATACAAATTAAGAAAAACGAGACATTCTCCCTAATTACTTTAGGGTGATAAATACTATATTAATTACTCAATCATGTCCATATAGTTTATGACATATCCAGTGACTATCAACTGAGCTACCATTGACTAGAATAAATCATAAGTAGTATCAAAATATAGCAATCCCTATATTAAATACTTTGACTCAAGTTAAAAGATCACTTATATAGTCATCACAATGAGAACTTTCATATACATACAAATAGTGTTCCAAATATATTTATCATATGGAGTCAATTCAGTGAATTTTGATTTCTAACCATGTACCCATATGTTTATTTAAGTATCTTTATACTTTAGTATATGAAATCGACTACTTTTTTCAAAAATAAGAAATATAACATATGCTAATCTTTTTACGCATTGTTTAAGTACCCTTAATCTATAAGATCAACTAATTCTTTCAAAGTAAGAAATTTAACATATACTAATCTTTTTATGTTATATTAATGTATACCATTAGGATAATAAATATATGTAATATAAATTTTATAATTATAATTTTATCATAAATTTAGTTACAATATATTTTATCTCATAAACTTATCACAAACTTAAATATGCATAAAATAAAAATATCTTTAAATAATTATATCGCTTAAACCCAACCCCCAAAATAAAGTTTATAATATAAACAACTATCTGGGGCTGGGAGTGGGACTGGGCCCGCCAAAACTACCTCCCGACCCATATCCGTTCCTTAAACACCAGCCATTTGATTTTGATTGTAAAACAACTATCTAGGACTGGAAGTGGAACTGGGCCCGCCAAAACTACCTCCCGACCCATATCCGCTCCTTAAACCGACACCAGCCATTTGATTTTGATTCTGATCGTAAAACCCACCAACAGATCCATGGAGGAACTCACCACTTACCGCGTCCTTTTCACGCGCTCCAACCATCTTTTCGCCTTCCATCTCTCTGAACCTTTGCAAGTAAACTTTCAGGGGGTCTACGTAGTTCTCGAATCCAAGGGTGGTCATGGCCCACAAGAGATCATCACCGTTGATTGTCTTCCTCTTCTCTCTCTGACACTTATCGGACGCCTCTCCGGTGATGAAGCTGATGAACTCCGACACGCATTCTTGAACTGTTTCTTTCGCGTCTTTGGATATCTTTGCGTTCGCTGGAACTGCCCTTTTCATGATTCTGCTAACGTTGGCTATTGGTAGTAATCTTTCTTGCTCTCTAGCCGATGAGAGCTCGTTGGTGGCCGGGTTTGTCGCGGTAGTCATCGGAGTTCCGCCGGAATCGTTGTCGTCTGAATCAACCATTGAGATTGTTGAACACTGATCAGAAGGTTCTTGATGATTATGGTCAAATGGATGATACGACCATCGACGTTCTGAAACTTGATTATCTGGTTGAGGAGTACCGTTGACTTCTGTGTTCTGCAATGAAAAAACGTCAAGACTTCGTCTTTAGCTCCAGAAGTTGCTAAAATAATGACACGAGAAAGAAAGGTGTTGGTTTTTTAAGGTCGTAAGCGAGTTATGAATGCTAGGAAGTAATAAATGGAGGAAAGCATTGGCCATTGAGTGTTTAAATATTAATGGAGTAGAATATTTTAGGGGGTCGACATTATTTTGCGAGCAAGGAGAGAACTTGATTCAAGTTTAGACAAAGAACGAGATGATCCAAGAAAGTAGAAAGACATCAATTTAAGAAGAAACTATCTGACCTTTTCTTTTACGAAGAACAATTAAGGAATTCGGAAAGAATCATCTATGAAGCTAGGGCGCATGTCACAAGGGAGTTTAACGCCATTAATGCCATGCAGAGCTCACATGAAGAGTTGCAAAGAAACGAACCAATCTGTGACGGATCCCTTTCAGCTCAGATAATTTGGAAGAAAATTAAGAACTCTGATGCCTAAAGCCTTAAACTTTGGGCGAGAGAGAAATAGAGAAGAGGATGGTGTCTCGTCTGTTTTTTCTGTTAATTAGACGGGATGGATAGGCTAATAACGACTATCATTGGTTCCTATGGGTGACTCTGGGCCGTTCTTTGTCGATAAGTCTGGATGCTGATATGGATGGGTCGCATGAGCTGCGCTCAGTGACCTTCAACGTTCATCGTGTATCTGTGACGTGCCAACTACCTGACGTGGATTTTCATTCGGATTCCAAAGATCTAAAACTTTATATACAAGTAAATTGAAATATCCCTTACGGACTTGGGACAATCTATTTTGATGGGCATATCCAAAATTTTTGCTTAGAAAGCTCTATCGTTAGAAGTGAGAACCAGAGTTGGTCCAGAAACCAAAATTAAGTGTGGTTTTTTGTCAACTTAAAGTAGTTGGCTTGAACTAACTAAGCCTGCATGTAGATGGCTGTGACCTTAGGACAGCTACAGATTTTTCAGGACATAAAACCATATTCTGTCACGCTTTAACCAAGCGATAATGAAACAGAAACACCGCCTAAAGATCAAAGTAGGTTTATATTAGTTTTGGATGAAACAATTATTATATCCAAAAGTCTTCAGTGCTCAGTTAAGTGGAGCCATTTCTCCTTACTTCGTGGACTTTGACCCTCTTATATTTATTTTTACTTTGACCTTGCATCTTGCTCGCTAGTATGAAGTCTTTGACTACTGTTTCTGTGCTTTATTTATTAAACAAAAAGTTGATTTTTGAAGTAGTACATATTGATTTAGTGGATGAAAGGTATAAAATATCAACTTAATTTGAGTCGATAGATATGAAGTCACGTCAGTGCAACATTGCAATTTACAAATACCATCCCTGAGAGGTCACTACCAAATTGAATTATTTTCTTTCATTTTTCAATATTACGATACAATAAAGTATCGGAGATTTGATCATTTGAATGTAAGAATAAAAGGTGGCTACTTTTACTATTAAGTTAGAGACATAGAATATGGTAAGGTCTAATAGTATGTAACCTTACCCCTAAATAGTAAAAATGTTGTTTCTAACTTCACATTCTTTTACTATTTCAAAAATACCCCTTTAAGAATTAATTTCAATTTTATTTATAAATATTTACATTTCTTATTTTACCCTTTAATTTTTCTTAAAATTCCTAAGATACTCAATTTCCTTTTCTCTCTTTTTTCCAAAAATTCTCTTCTCCTCCTCTACCCTAGCTTCACCCTCTCCTCTTCTCCCAACCTCCTCTTTTTTTCATTTTTCAGCTACTTTTTTTTCTATTTTTTCATCCAATTTCGTCAAAATTGTTATTGCAAAGAATCGTAACATAATTCTAAGTAGAAACTAGTTTAAGATAAATAAAAATTACTAATAAAAGGGATGGAATTTAATTGGAGAATTTATTTCTTACCTTTATGAGGTTTTATACCTTTTCAATAGAGTTTTGTGTTATCAATCTTCACAATTTCCTCCTTAATCCACTGTAAAATAAACAAAATGAGAAAATACACTAGAAATGTTTTATATGTAGGAGAAATAATTTTTTTTGATATCCTTACCACTTAAAAATATGGAAAAGAAGAAGGAAGACAGTTTTCGTTAGTTTCTGCAGCCTTCACCTACCAATTGAGATCCTCTGTACTCACTATGATATACCTATTCTGTTCCATGCGATCTCAGCCATATAAATATGTGGGTCCTATATAGGTCTTACACGAGTCTTACATATTTGTGTGGCTGAAACAGAATAGGTACATTATAATGGGTCTTTATCCTAAAGAAACCATCAAAACTCACACTTCAAAGCCTAATTTCCAACGGTTCAATTAAAAACTAATAATCGAACAACGGAAACTAAGAACACATTTTTAGGAAAAACAGTAAAAATATATGTATATAAACTTGCAGAAGGATGTAATGCCAGCTTCAACTTTGTTGGTCCAGAAAGAGTCTGGAGGAGAAGACTTGAAGAAGGTGTATCAGTCGAGATGCTATTTTCTCACTCTTTGTCCATAAGTAGTTTTTTAATAGTTGGGAGTTGAGGTTTAATACAACGTCAGACGGAAGGATAATCTGTGAGCTAGCAGTTGTAAAATAATCTGATATCATCAAAAGAAAAACTCAAGTTATAAGTCAAATTCGTATGTCTATGTCATCCCAGATTAGCATTGGCATCTCGGATCCTTAAGAAGTCAAATTTCGCATTAAATTATTAGTATACATTATGTTAAAATATAATTTCAGATTTTAATTTGATTTTAGTCTTAATCATTAATTAACAAACATGGGGTGTGCAACAATAATGACGTCATCCCTAGTGTAATCTTCCATACCTTAATCCCTCCTGTTTTACTTCTTTGGCGCAATGGGTAAGGATAGTCTTATATACCACAGTATTGAAAAATGAAAATTACCCACTTTAATCACAAGAGAGAATTTTTGTTTTACATTAATGTGACTATTTTTGATATTACGATTACAGAGAAATATCTTTATTAGTTGTTCCGATGCTCACCATAAGGTTTATTATTATATCTTCCATCTTTAATCAAAACTAATCCATACACTGTGCAGGTAAGCTAACGTGGACATTAAATTATTATGCCTAGTAAAAATCGAGTAGGCTTTTCCTCTTTAATCATATGATAGGGTTTAGACTAAATAATTTAAGGAATACTTTTTCTATACTAAATTGGAGGAGCACTCGAGTTTCTTAATATCGGAGTCAGGGGAGGTAAGATGCTTCTGTTGTTTTTCCAGTAATCGTGCTTTGACAATTAATATATATGTCTGTGGAGCAAGAAAGTCGCTGGTCATTGCTGCAATTTTATTAATAGATGGTAAGCAACTCTATGCTATTAATATTAGCTAACAAGACCGGTGATTAGGGAACAAGTAATTCAAGGCCGATAGAGTGGATATAAGATATGCAAATTTCAGACTCTAAAAGGTCCTGTTCTGTTATGAACCACTTTGGTCTGTTTGCTTGTAAGAAACATGACACAAATGGGGCCAAAGATTAGCTCTTCCGTGTCTTGGGGATTCCATAGAAAGCGTGCACGTTGAGAAGTGGACTATTATCATTATCGTGATAATGGGTTTGATGGTCTAGCTAGTTGCAGACAATCCACAATGGGTCATTATTACTTACTGTTGTCCAAATGGGGCTTGCTTACTTTTGACTACATCTTCATTTAGCTTTTCCTCCGTTCATTTCACCCCTTCGAAAAAGTCAGCCTTTTGAGCAGATATGGCACTCGTTACCGGGTTTTGATTGATTTTGATCTTGATTTTGGTATGGAAATTCGAATTTTATGTGGATTTTTTATCAGTGTGTTTTTGTGTTGAGTGGGTTTCTTTCCTTGTGCCATGTGGAGAGCACGTACGGGTTGCACTTGCACATGGATTTGGCAACTCCAAAGCTTCGAGCTTGCGAAACCAACAGTTCTACTTGTCGTTTCGAGAGAATCATCTTGCAGATAAGAACAGACAGTAGCTTGGTTTCTGATAGAAAACACAATTTACTCCATAGTTTCGTCTTCCAAGTCTGAAGCTCTGCGAGTGCGAAAAAAGCATGGTTAGTATAGTACAAAAGATCACTAAAAGGTACTCCATTTTCTCTATGCAATCGGTTCCTTATGTCTTTGAGGCTTCCCTACGGTATATGCTTGTATGCTCTCTTTTATAGGCATCCCTCAAGCAGCTTCCACCATCTACTTCTGTTCTTTTGATTTGTTTGTTTAAGTAGAAACATTGAATAGCTGCTCTTTAACTCTCTCTGGACCAAATCTTTGAGATAGATCCACTTTCAAAGCTACTTTTGACTCTGGAAATGGTAAATGCAGCTGAGAACCAAACCCCCACTTCCATGCTTCCCTCCAAACTCTCACTGCTTTTGCTTTCTGTCTTAGTTTCTTGTATAGTTCTCACTTGTTTCCTGACCTTTGGTTCGTCTCCTGTCCCTGTAACGATCCTTATTCTGCTTCTACCATCAATGTTTTTCATTTTCTCAAAGAAAAAGGCGATCCTTATTAAGGATACAAACCAAGAAGCAAGCCCCAAACGCTTTCCAAAGACGCAATCGGAGACGGAAGTTGGCAAGAACTTGAACGCAGATATGGACACTGTCAATCAATGCAATGGACACGTACATAGTGAAGCTTGCCTTGTGGATGAGTATCAAGTCGAATCAACTGAGTTTCCATCAGACAGTGAAAGCAGTGATGGGTTCGTAGCAAGCGAAAACTTTGAACTCGATTGGATGTGCTCCAGAAATATCGGTGAGAGTAAAGAAATGTCTGAAAGCTCATGCTCAGATGAAGATGACGAGGATGATAACTTGATTGAAATAAGTCTTCCCAGGAAAAACTGTGTCAACATAAATGAAGAGTCGAAACAAAAGTCGCAGTCCAGTCTGCCTGATTACTTTACTGAATCCATTTTCAGGCAGCAGGGTTTAGTGGAGATATTAGAAGAGATTGAAGACGTAATTGAGGAGGATAACTTGATAGAAATTGACCTTTCTATGGGCTTCATCAAGTGAGCAGCCGTTGGCGTTGGAGCGTTAGTCGTGACACCTGTGTTCATGCTGTGAAACTTCTTAAATCTCATCTACCTATGACTGACGCGGCTAGTCTTAGGATTTAGTAACTTCTTGTTATGCTAATGCTTCTGTAAATTAAGCTGTTGTGAATATCATCAAATCTTGGATATGTATTCTTTGAAGTTTTAACATAGCCCAAGAACAAGATCAAAGCATTGTTTTGTTTCCCACCAATCACTAAACTAGCTTTCTTATGCAGCCAGCATGCCAATTCCCATACTGGAACCCATTCAAGGCTACAAAAATATCTCAAAATGAAGGATAATTAGAGAGTTGAGACATCTGGTATTAAAATGATCAAAATAAAGAAACTGCAGACGTGTCTGATGCCCTATGCACAGCCCGGGCTTTTGCCCAGGCCTATTTTTATTAAATAAAAAAATCACCTATAATTTATAAAAAAAAATTCTAATTTATTTTTAATTAAAATTAGGGGCTATATTTTCTCTTTCATTCTAGGCCAACAAAATCTCAGCCTGCATAAGCATTGTAATATATGCACGCTCAAAGGCATAAGTTGAAGATACAGCAGAGCTTAAAACTTTTAAATCACGGAACGATCTCATTTCACATCTCAAGATTGGTTGTCAAGACGATAATTTGAAAGTTCGAAGAAATGGCCTTTTCCAGTCAACCAAATTATCAGAGATCCACTGTGTCCACAATTTACAACGGCCTAATCCTTACATGTTTTTCTACTATTATAATGTCACTGCTTCACCATCTTGCTACCTTCAAAAACTCACATTAGAAGTTGGATACTACCTTTCAAAAATCTCTCCCGGTATTATGTTCTGAACCAGTATTAGAATTTGGAAGGCCCAACCTCACTTAAGGTCAAGAAACTCCAGTCCAGTTGCTGTGGGTGTCAAACCATGTTGAGACAAATACTGAGCATCATAAAATTTGCTCAAATGCCTCATTCCACTATCACATAGGATGGTTACAATGGTGTGACCAGGACCAACTGACTGTGCCACTCTCACAGCTCCAACACAATTCATGGCTGATGAACTCCCCAGAAAGAGGCCATCATTCTTCAAAAGATACCTACAAAAAATTCCAACCAAAATATTAGTTTGAACTAAAATCAGAACCAAGTTTAGTTTTTCTATTGAAATGTGAGATTAATCAGTGCTACTGTTTACATCCCTTGGTAAAAGTCTTAAGATTGCATTTGAAGGGATATAACTACAAGATTATCCAGTTTAATTGAGTGAACAAGCTCAAATTTCTCAAAAAGACAAAAAGAAACATCTATTCCATATTCCTTCTAAACATTAATGACAAGATTTTGAAGGAAAGGAAAATATTTTAAGATTTGAGCAGAGATCATTACGTCATCTGCAAGAGCAACATTGACCTAGAAGTCGACTCAACTTTGGCCAATGATCATAATATCTTCACCTCTCAGCCACAAATTAAGCCTAACAAAGTAAGCGTAGAAAAGGAGAGCATAAACTGACCTCGACATTTCAACAGCCTCCTTATCTGTGCCTCGAAAAGCACCATCAAGTTCTGCCATTCCAAAATTTTTGGTTAACCTGTTGATTCCAATTCCTTCACTTATTGTATCAAAGGGATTCTTTAACCTTTTCCCTTCAGCCTCCTCCTTGGTGTACATCACTCCTCTTGTTACCTTATTGAACAAACCAGAACCCGGAGGATCTATAAGGAAGCACTTGACAATTGGATTCTTATCCTGTAAAACATTGAACAAGGACTTACTAGACTTTTCTAGTACCAAATAAATAACACATTCATAACAGAGTAACTTGACCTTGAGAAATTTGGAAACACCAGCAACAGTGCCACCCGTACCTGCAGCTGCCACAAATGCATCTAGGCTACCACCACTTTGTTCCCAAATCTCTGGACCAGTACCCTCATAGTGGGAACGAAAATTTGCCAAATTTTCAAACTGATCAGCAAAATAGCCACCACTAGAATAACTTGTAAGGACAGAATCATGTTTATCTCCATCATGTTTGTAACCATTATGCAGCTCTTGATCTTTGCCCTCCGTTTGGTCAATTTTGTTAAGCTTTGATGCTAACTCATTGGCTTCCATTGCCCGTCTCCTAGCAATATTGACATAGTGGTCTCTATGTGTAATTGAGACTGGTCTTACCCTTTCCACAGTAGCTCCCAGGACTTCAAGAATTTGAGACTAATAGTAGTTTGCAGAGAATCAATGTCAAGACAAAATAAAAATGAGATAGGTAAAGCCAAAGTAATAATTTAACAGTGACTCTCTCTGTCTCTCTCTCTCTAATAAACAGACATGCACATGTATGCATAGAGTGATACAGCCAATGTGGGGGTGGATATTATGGTAGTGGGCAGTTAACATTTTTACTATGAATGAGGTCAAAAGTCAACTTAGGAAGTACATTGTGATAGTTCAACTATTAATGACATATATACCAAAGCAACTTCCAAAATTACTAGGTCATTGCACCAACTCAACATAAAAAGGTTAAAGTAAACTCAGAAAGAACTTTCAATATGTAACTTAATTTTCCACTAATTGATCTAGAATTACCAATAACTACTAAATTACCTATTCTGGCATACCTGACGCATCCTTGGGCAAATCCTTTGACAATAATATAACATTTATTCCAAACACCATAAAATTGCAAAGTTACAACAGAAAGCCAGAAAAGCACACAGTGCCCCACAAACCATAGAACAAAAAATGGGAATATTGTTGAGTGAGATTTTAAAGAAGAACAACCCAGGTCCTAAACTGCAATTTATTCATACCTTCTCAATAGCAGCATCATCAGGAATGACAACATGGCATTTGCATCCATAAGCAGGAGCCACCGTAGCAAGGCTAATAGCAGTGCTCCCTGCACTTCCCTCTGTGACAACCCCACCATAAGCTAGCTGGCCAGATTTTAGGGCCTGTAGAATAGAGCCATCAGCCATGTGTTAAGAGAACACGTTAAAAGAAAACAAATAGGCCATTGAGTGCAAAATCTGTAGAGTTCGCTACAAGTTACAGCCTTGAATCAGATGACCTTGAACTAGTTTCAGTCCTGTTGGACAGAGAAAATATCAACCTTAGATGTCCTACATAACAAAGGTTACCTAGTTCAGATTCAACATAATTTCAGAACTGGAATAGCAAACTTCAAAATTGGCTTGACAACCATACTTCTTCAGCTATGTTATTTTGCATAACTTTTCTAGTTATAACTCCACTATTTGGAACCTAGATGCCTCAGTGCTTATAAGTTTTGTATTGGAATACTGCATCTTGAGTAATATAAACTTCAACTGTGTATCAGAAACCGCGCACAGAAATTTCAGCCACAATGCCATCCTCAATAAATTAATCCTGAAACTCAAAATTATGGTGAAAGGTTTCATTATCTGTCAATAGTCTTTGTACCTTAACAATGACCTTACATATAACTTAGCTGAAACAAAACTTTAAACTTCTCAGCGTTGTTTTCATTAATCCCTTTGCTGAAGATAAGAATGACCTCAATAAGATATAACCATTAGCAGCAGAATTTCACAAATTGCACTTTGCAAAAATTCTTTATCAGCGCCCTTAACTACAAATAGATGCTAAAGTTATATCGAATTTTCTTACCATTAAAAAACGCCTATATTGTTTTCTGAAGTACCAAGGGGAAAAACCACTCATAGATGTAAAAGTGTACCTCCTCAAATATTTTGGCAGCAACTCTATCTTTCACACTGCCACCAGGATTCAAAAATTCGCACTTCCCAAGAATCTGCAGAAAGAACCGAAGTTCAAATACGAGGTATTAATGAATAAATAGTAATGATGAAAATAAAACATACTTTCAAATGGAAAACACCAAGCAAAAGACCATATCTTGAAGGAAAACTGGGAAAGAAACTTACTTCACAACCGGTAGCTTCAGAGAGGCTATTGATTCTAATCAAGGGAGTATTGCCAATAGCATCAAGAAAACCATATCTTGGTTGCTTTTTCTCGTTTGGAAGGACTGAAAGGTTCTTTCTTTTCGACTTGCACTTGTTGCATAGAAAGAAAGAGAGCACTGCAAGGGACACCGAGATCGCAGCTACAATAGCACCAGTGGTTCTCACAGGCGCCATCGTGGCGGTTCCCGACAAATGTGATGCCTCCTTCATAGTTCATACTTGAGTCATTAATAGAACACAAACAAGAATTGGGCTGATGTGGTAAGAATGTTGGTTATGGACTCAGCCCATGATGTAGCTCAATCCAATAGCCTTCCAAAAACCTGTTCTTTTGTTTTTCTTTAATAACAAATCCTATTTTGATACAAGTTTACGGGAATAGATTTTACGATCCAGTTACTCAATTTTAACTTTATTATATTTAATTTCACTTATATCATATATTTAAATAAATATGTAATTGAGATTAAATAAAATAATATTAGAATCGGATAAGTGAAACAGACGATCTGATATGCTTACTCGCTAGACTAAAGCACAAAACGACAGAAGTAATCAAATTATTTTTGGCGTAAAGCACAAATGTATCATTTTCACTTTTCACAAATCTTACTGTTAATTGTGATTTCGATTGAAGGACATCTATTATGCAACAAAAGTTGTTTCTCTCGTTAGAAAAAAGTCTATCATGTGAGTAACTGAAAAGCAAATAGAGGAACAATTTGTTACATATCAAAACAAAACTATTTACATGGGTACTTTAGGAACTGCAACACATTTTTCCACACCTCAACAAAGACAGAATGACCAGAAACACCAGACCAGCAAAAGTTGTACAGTTTCATTCACTCCTCAAAACAAATCCAAGGAAAAGGGCCAAAAACACCCCATTTCTTCTTCCTCTTCCCCTTCCGCTTCCTCCTTGGAAAATCTAACTCACCGCCACCATGGAGATCCAAGAAAAGCTTGTCAAGTACAAGTACCATATCATCTTTACCCTCATAACCTCTCTCATTCTTGCGTCTCTCCTCTTTCTTGCTCCAAGTTTTTTCACCATCTTAGCCTACTTTTGGCCTCTCTTGCTGTCAACTGCTCTCTTTTTAGCTGCTGTGGTCATATTTGGCAAGACCACCTCGACGTCAGGCGACAAAGCCGCCGGCGAGGGCCTCCTGGATTACGTTGCTGGGCAGCCTGAACATGCTGTGGAAAGCTTCAAGCTTGAAGAAGAGGAGTTGAAAACCAAGTAACAATAGTCATATCTGTAGTTTCTCTTGACAGTATAATGGAAAGAAAGATCCAATCTTTTTCCTATTTTCTTTCCTTTAGCTTTGTAGTTGACGGGACCTGAACTGTAGAACCATGGGAAGATTAGTACTTTATCAGTCAATGAAAATGATATGGGTCTCTTCCTTTCCTTTATCTAATATTGTTTAGTTGTTTGATGGGTGGGAAGTTTGGGATTTGATAAAAGTGAGGGTGAAAGATAGAATTCAGATTTCAGATTGGAATTTGGTTTTCAATGGTTAAGGTTCTGCAGACACAACACAATCACTTGGGAAATGTTTACCTAAAAGTTCAAATTTCGTTCTTCTTTACACAAAAGGGGAAACTTTAAAAAGAAAAACAACTTCTTTGCAGTCAGATGAAGATAATCTCTTGTTTTTATTTCTTATCTACCATAAAAAAGGAAACTAAAAATGATGATTGACCTCTGAAGTTACATATCAGTTCATAACAAGATTTGTGTCCAAAATTTACATGTCACCGATATTTATGTTTGATGATGTTTCACTAATTGGTGTATAGCCAACAAAGATCTTTAATAATGTAAGATTTGGCTTAAAAATAGCAGGAAAGGTTTTGTATTATTTCATACCGAATGTTGATTATTTATGTATGATGTAAAATCTACTTTGATTTAGATTATGAAAATGTTGCTACGGAATCTAAGAAGTACTTAGTCGAGATAATATAATATACCTCGGGAACTCGTACTTGTACTCTCTTTGGGTCACCGCCACGGCCATAGTTGCCTTTTTCTCACATGTTCCTTGTACCACCAACTCCTTATAATTACAGGTCTCAGTTTTATAATTTCTTTTCTAACTATAATTGAACGTTCAAATTTTCGATATCTTTCCTGAACGTTTTTCTCTTCAAATTGATAAAGCCCCGTTTGGTTAATGGTTTTGCAGCCATATTTCGGCGTATTTGAGGGTATTACCATATGGTGGGCAGTTGACTTTTAAAAATTATATTTAGATAAATTATATAATTTATCTGGCTTTTTGAATTTTGACAACGAACACTGTGCCCACTCGGTTCTTCTCCACCTCTTTTTCTACACTACAGGTCAGTCTCGTAGTTCTTAGACTCTCTGTCCTCTTATTTTCTATCAGTTTACTAACAAACATCTCATTATCTTTAAGGTATATTGGTGTATATTATTTTATATATTTTAGATGTACGCAATAATTCAAAAATTATATAATTTAGACAAATTACTTAATAAATAAGAATTTTGTTTTAGTGTTAGTATATTTACTTTTTTACTTAATTGCATTACTAATTATTAGGATTGAAAAGCTAAATTCGTGTAAGAATATTTAATGAAATACTAAGATATAATATTTATGTTCTTATAATTTGTTTGAATCATATCCTCATAAGTCATTTTATATATAAACAACTAACATTAAACAGTTAATTTTATCAAATATTTCTAATAAACAGCTTTTATTTTTTATTAACTAAATTAATTGATATATTTTGACCACCGATAAAATTCGCTAACAAATAACACAATTTACGGGTTGCCGAATATACCCAAAAATATAACTCTTTACTTTCGAGAAGAGGAACAAAACCACTTTAAAACTGTTGAAATCTATTTATTGGACAATGAAAAATCGTCACAATAGATCGCAGCAGGGCAAAGACGGTCGTGTGACTCATTCAAAGTTGAAGGTGACTGAAAATTTGCAATTTTGTTCACTATTTTTTTTTAAAAATACATTTTTGCCATTGGATTTTCAAAGCCACGAATTTGCCAGTTACTTTCATCGTAATTATGATTGTGGCAATTACCATTCAACCTCTCGTCTCTTGATAATTACGATTTTGCCATTTCTCTCTTCACAGTTATTCCTATTATTCCTATTATTTAACAAAATGTCAATGAGTAAAGTGACAGATTGTTGTTACTACTACATATTTCTAATGAGAATTTTCTCTTTGTGGAAAATCATATAAAGGGTCCAATCAAAGCATAAGGCTTATCATTTAATCTTAACTTTTGGTCATCAGCTAGATCTTTTAGAAATTCTTTATATACATTCAATTTCTAGGAATTTAGTTTCCATTTTAAAACTTGATGTTATTATGTTTAAAGGAGATTTTGGATAGACTTTTTGATTTATTTAAGAACACTTTACTTTTTGGTTTTGCTGTTCTTATTGTTGGATTGTATAAATTGAAATTTGATAATGAATTTATTGAATCTTTGTTTTTTTGTTTATGGTAATGATAAAATTAAATATATTAGATTAAATCAAAAATCTATTTACTTATGGCATAAACGCTTGAGTCATGTATTTAAAGAAATGTTAGAAATATTAGTAAAGAACAAGATCATTTCAAATATAGATTTTACTGATCTAAGTATATATGTGTGGATTACATTAAGGGAAATCAAATTAAACATAATAAAAAAGGAAATACAAGCAGTGCTCAGCTTATTGAGATTATATAGGTTGATATTTGTGGACCTTTTGATATTTCTTCTTTAGCGAAAAAAATATTTCATTACTTTTACCAATAATTTGTAGTTTGAAGGCTTGAATCTAAGCTATAAAATAGAGTTTTTTTTTTCAGCAATCATAGTCGACGATATCCAGACTTGATTGGAAGTTAATTTTTGCACTCAATACTCTATTAAGTGTTTTTTCTACTTCACTGGTTTTAATGGCTTTAGAACTATATGACTCAAATATTTCTCACCTTAAACTTTGTCCCTATTACAACTTTGAAAAGTTCTTTGATCCATGTTATGCATGTGAATCTTTAGTTGTGGAGAACTAAAAAGATATGTAGAGTCATGGAATATCTTAATCATGAAAGGTGTTTGAATGTACATATATATTGATTTTATTTTAAAACATAACTTGTCAAAATCTACCCCTAAATTGCTAAATTTTTTAACATAATGTTTGTTAATTTATTATGAGTAAAAACATTAAATGATTGATTCATGTTGTGATTTTTGAAAGTTAGTCCTCTTTTCTTATGATTGTTTATTCTTAGGAAATATGGTTAAAGAGGAAGTACTTTGATTTTGATTTTGATCTTTAGGTTTGCCCGAGGATGGTGAAAGGCTAAGTGTGTGAGAACTTTATAATTTCTTGTTTAATTATCAAGACATTCTTAATTTCTTGTGTAGCTGACTCTATATCAACACAGTCTTAATTTTGCAGTACAAAAGGGCAATTGATAGACCAATCAAGGCATGAACATATTGGAGACACAAAAGAGGCATATTCATATCCCTTTTGAGAGCTATGAGCAACCAATCTTCTTTTTTCCAGTTCAAAAGGGAGATCGAGATCGTATAACATGTTTGGGCATTGATCAATCTTAATGATATTGTTCTCAAGTCTCTTTTGAAATTGATATGTTATTCTGTATTTAAATTTTAAGATTTATATATGAATAATTTTGATAGGCCTACTAGATTATTCATATATGGATTTATTGCTACAATCATGATTACAATCTATAATTGTTGTAAATATAATTTACGTGTGGTAAACTAATGGTCATTCATCATTATGTATAGTATAAGATAAGTTAAATGATCCGAGCTTGTGTGATTATTATTTAGATTAATCTATTTTCCTAACCTATAATACGGTTGTCACACTAAATCTAAAGAGCCTGTCCTGAGCTATTTGACAACTAGATCTAATTAAAGAGCGTGCCATAATTAGTTACAATATGAGGAAAAACTAGGATTAACAGAGTCTATTATTAATGTATGATCAATAGTTTCAAAGAGAGGTGTGAGAACAAGGTTATGATTGATTATGCACATTTATGTTAAGGTTGAGATTAGATTGAGAACTAAGAGTGCGTTTGGTTCAGCTTTTGGCAGGTGGAAAAGTATTTTTTTCCACCGCAAAAGCTATTTTAAGAAAAAAATGAGTGTTTAGTTGTAAACTTCAAAAGCACTTTTGGAGTAGAAATAGCTTTTTTAAAAGCTAAAATACAACTTTTTCAAAAGCTCAAATTT
>JANIIA010000005.1:31789672-31802249 GCA_027478495.1 Erythroxylum alaternifolium
ATTGATCCGATCAAGGAGCTGTGCCCAGGGGGCTAGAGGATCATCAATAGGACAAATTCCTATTTCTCCTCCTTTGGTGTGACTCGAACTCAAGACCTCCTTTTTTAAAGGAGAGTCTTAAGTGAGGAGCTGAAGCCATTAGGCCACTCCTCGTTGTCAGGACTTGAGATTTTTGACACTATTACCAAGTCACTGAATCTTTATTGTGATAATCCTATAACAATTTTTTTTAAGAATTACAAATATTCAAAAGGTATCAAACATATGGAATTAAAGTATTATACAGTTAAAAGAGGAAGTTCATAAATGACGATTATATTAAGCATATTAGTATTGGAATGATAATAACATAATTATTAACTAAGTGTTTACAACTAAAGACATTTGAGAAACATTTACATAAAATGGATCTTAGTTTTATAGTCAAATGACACTTGATTATGATGACGCTAACACTCTAAGCTTGCTTATGTGTTGTCGATTCTACATTAATGATTTTTATTTTATAATAGCGTACACATTTATGCTTTATATTTTAATAGGAAATTCATAATTGTAGACCATCATGAAATTATTTATATCATTATTTATAGACCTAGTATAGTGAGCAATTAATGTTATAGTATATGGCAAGAAGTATGTTGCATAAATATTATACAACCATCATAACTCACATTGTGTGTTTTATCATGTAAAGTTGCTTACATTGAACTTTTAAAATTTAATTTTATATATTTTAAATTATCCTATTTAATTTTATGATTATACAACAACAACAACTTCTTAGGAAAAGTTCTGCTGATATGCAGGATCTGAGGAGGTCTAGTAGTATGTAGCCTTACCCCTAGCTGGTAGGGAAACTATTTTTAATAGACTCATATAATAAATAAATAAATAAATGTATGTATAAAAATATGCATGTGTATATTAAATAATAAAATAATAATTAAATATAAAATAGACATAAAAGATGTTAATAATAAATATAAAAATAAATAAATACATATAAATAAAAAATAAAAATAAGTAATAAAATAAATAAAACAATAAATATAAAGCAAGGTAAATAGTAATAATAAAAGATAAAACAAGCAAATAAATACACAAACAATAAAGAGATTAAGTTAATAAACAAATCAAATTTAATTTTATAACGAAACCTAGCTTGCGCCGCATGATTCTCTTTCGCTGCACGATCTGTAGCGGCGATGTTTATCGTTTTTAACGTGCTTGATTTCGTTACCAACTAAAAAATAGAAGATAGTGAGCGAGCTTGAATATGTATAATCTCATTTGAACAAAATAACTGGTTAAGCAATCGAGATGGCGGCTTCTTCTGGAGGCCATCCTTAACCTTCACCAGAGCAGCGATCTTTTGTAGACATCTTGCAAGGAGCTGCCCAACACAAAGAACCAATTATAATGAAGAATCTTATGACGCACAAAGGAGAACCAAGTCTGGAATTTTCAGACGCTAAAGTATCACAACTGGCTACCCCATTCTTGCACACATTGGTTGGAAAATTTTCACGTGGAAGGCCAACAATGGATAGGTTATGTAAATAGATAATTGTAGTAAGTTTCAAAGGGATTGTGCATATTGATTTATTGGACTATCGTCACATATTGCTCCGTTTCAACATTAAAGAAGATTATTCTCAGTTTTGGATGAAGAGCGTATGGTCATTTGAAGGTTTTTCTATAAGAATATTTAAATGGACAACAAAATTTTCACTCACAAAAGTATCCCTAATCCTTCCAGCATGGATCAATCTTCCAACAATGCCGATTCATTTTTTCTTTAAAGGCTCGCTTTAATCAATTGGTAAGTTAGTTAGCAATCCTCTAAAAATTGTTACCTCGACGATTACATTAGCGAGACCGGGTTTAGAGAGAATTTGTGTTGAATTAGACGTATTAAAGGAATTAGCTTCTCATTTTTTGGTTAAAGAACGACAACCATGGATATTGGCAATCAATTGAATATGAAGTTGTCCCAAGTTTTTATCATCATTGCAAAAAGATAGGCCATGTAGAGGAGCATTGTTAGGCCTTACATGGTGGAATATCTTAGTCAAGGAAGAGGTAGATTCCTAAGCCAAAGACGAATGACAAAATCGAGACTTTGAAGGGTAAGAAAATTGTAACTGGTCTAGCTCTTGAATTACCAAGAACAGAAATATCTGATTCGAAGATAATGGATAAGCAACACCTTTTAGAGACTAGGGATGCTTCATTGCATTTTACACGAGGTAATTCGTTGCCTACTTCTGTCTTAGAGGAGGTGATGCCCTCATCTGACCCATTACCTATGCCCATTTGGTTATGAGATTCCATTGACTTTAGTGGTTAGAGATAATATGATCTCTCCTTCATTGACTGTCAGTTTAGATGGTTTGTCGACTTTGAAAGCTGATGTTGTAACTGTGAGTTTAACCATCGTCTCCCCAGAAATTTTTGTTATATTGCCAAGTTCGACAGCTGATAAACCTGTTCAGGCTATTGGACTGGAACTCCCAATGGATAAACTTGCTATTACCGTTGGAATTCAGAGGAACAAAGATGTCATAGAATGTGAGCTAGCTCATTCGGCTATAGTGGACAATCAGCCACAGGTGAATGTTGATGTCATGGGATTTAAGTCTATGATGGCTTTGGATTTAGCATCGTTACGCATAATAAAGAAAGATGTGCACTCTGAGTTTGGTATTTCTAAGGCATCTATAATATCAGTTGATTCGATGATTGTTTCGGTGACATCGAGCGAGATAACAACTTCGGACTGCTCAGATTCCTTTTCCTAAGTCTTAATGATTAATGCTTTATTTTGGAATATTAGTGGTCTGGCCAATTAACTTTCAGTTTTGAGATTAAAAAATTGAAGAAAATTCATGTATTGCAAATGGTTGTAGTTGTTGAACCAATGCTTGATTTGTCGTATGTTGATGAAATAAGACGTAAATTAAAATTTGAAAGGGTGTTTACTAATGACATAGGTCGTGTCTAGGTCTTTTATAATAAGGAGATTTCTTGTGATATTTTGCATGAAAATTCTCAACAGTTGACTTTGAAACTGCCCCATTCTCTGACAAATCAATCTTTATGCCTTACTTTTGCCTATGCTTCTTCGTTCGTGGTTGAGAAAGGATCGTTGTGGGATTCTTTTATGCCTCCTACATGCCCTTGGTTATTTTGTGGGGATTTAAATGTATGTCTTTCTGCGGCAAAAAAGATTAGTGGATTGCCTTTTCAGGTTTTTGAGGCAAACGATGGCCCTATTCCCTAATGGATGTTGGATATACGAGTTCCCGGTTTACATGGACAAACAATAGAGAAGGTACAAAGGATATGGAAACGACTTGATAGGGTTTTGGTGAATCCTAAATGGTTATTCCAGAAGACTGTAGTGGCTGAGTATTTGAATCGGTTTCAATATGACCATTCTCCTTTACTTTTGAAGATTGTTGTTAACTACCAGGTTCTTGGTAATAAAGCATTTCAGTTCCAGAATGCATGATGCTTACGAAATGGCTTTTTAAAGATGGTAAAGCAAAGTTGGCTACAATTTTGCTCGGGTCGACCATTACAAGTTCTATATCAAATGCGTAGATTGAGAACGGACCTCAAGTAATGGAATCACCTTGTGTGTGGCAATTTTACGCAAAATGTGAGAAGGATTGAAGATGAGGTGCTCATGGTAGAGAGTGCCTTTGAGCCTTTGAGGTTGATGGAACAACATATTCACAAAAGGCTTTGCAGTTGACTAAGGCAAAATACATACATGCTTTACTTGAGGAAAAGGCATTTGGGGGACAAAAAGCAAAGGTTAAATGAATGAATGAGGGAGATGCAAACTCAAAATTCTTCCATGGCACAGTGAACGAGAGACGATTCCGATATGTTATTCATCAGATTCGAGGTTCGAATGAGGAATGGATAATGGACCCACAACTGATCCAGGCAAAAGGGGTGAGTTTCTTCAAACATTTATTAAGTGAGGAATTGGCGGATATCAGAGCTATGGATGAGCTACTAGATCGTGTGATTCATCCAACTGTTTAGTCTTAGGAGAATTATAAACTACAATCTCTTCTGGAGATGGTGGAGATATACTCTACCTTGAAAGAAATGGATGAGGATAGTATGGCAGGGTCGGATGGTTACACAGGTCGATTTTTTATTTTTTGTTGGGAGGTGATTGGCAGTGATGTAGTTCAGGCATTAAAGGAGTTTTTCTTAGAGGGAGATTTGCCAAGATCTTATACCTCTACGTTGCTTGTGTTGATCCCTAAAGTGGTGAATGTGTCTCGGTTTTCAGAATTCTGCCCCATTAGCTTATGTAATTTTATTCAAAAAGTTATATCGAAGCTGATGGTTAATAGGCTGCATGTTGTATTACCTCACTTAATATCTCCTTAGCAAGCAACCTTCTTACCTGGCGATTGATTTCAGATAATGTATTCTTGGCCTAAGAACTATGCATGGACACGAAGCGGAAGATGAGGGGAGGAAACGAGGTTTTAAAGCTTGATATGGCAAAGGCATATGATCATATGTCTTGGATATTTTTTATTAAGGTTCTCAGGAGGTTTGGCTTATGGGAACAGTTCATTGACTAGGTGTGGCGTTTAATATCAAATTGATGGTTTTTGGTACTGGTTAATGGCGCACTGATGAGCAATTTTCGCACTGCTAGTTGTCTCCATCAGGAAGATCCTTTGTCTCTGGCACTTTTCATTATAAGGGTAGAGGTTCTCTCACGAGTTTTTTATGAGTTGCCAACTACAATGAGTTTTGCAGTGCCTAAGAATTGTCTTCGAATTTCCCATCTCTCCTGTACGAATGATGTTTTTATCTTTACAAATGGGCTAATGTCTTCTTTAGTAAAGATTCGAAGTGCCTTAAAGGAATACAAGAAGTGCTCTGGACAATTAGCGAATGAGGGTAAGAGTGGTTTCTTTGTAGATTGATGTTCTCAGACTCGCAAGAATTTAATTACTAATGTGACATATTTCTATCACAAACATGGGCCTTTTACATATTTGGGATGTCCAATATACTGGGGACATCAGAAGTATGAATTCTTTAATGTTATGGTTGACAAGGTTCATAATAAAATCCATCATTGGGCGAGAAATTTACTCTTAGTTAGGGGGAGGATTATGCTTTTGCGTTCAGTTCTTTCATATCTTCCTCCACACGTGTTGGCCGCTTGTAACCCGCTTTGCGGGATAATGTTGAATTTGGAAAGGATGTATGTGAACTTCTTTTGGGGAATTGATGATGACCGATCCAAGTATCATTGGATAGCTTAGGATTCCTTATGTCGCCTGAGGGAGGAGGAGGGAATTGGTTTGAGGAGTTTATCACACATTTTCTTATCTTTTTCAACAAAATTATAGTGGAGAATTTTGCAGAACAAGACATTATGGTTAGAATATATGAGAGGTAAATATTATTCACGAACAAGGTTGGACGAGGTGTCTATTAGACTGGGTGATTATTTGGTTTGGAAATGTATAATTAATGCCCGTGAATTGGTTCATGCCTCTATTGAAAGGATAGATGATGAGTGGATTTGGATGTTGAATTCAAATGGGAAGTTCAGTATGTCATTCGGGAGGTACATTATTATACTTTTGTGAAAGAGATTGATCATTATTTTAGGGAGGCTAATTAGGCAGCAGACTATATGCTAAACTTGGGTTGTTCGTTAGAGGGGTTATTGGTTTCCAAAGAACGAACGGAGCTTCCATGTGGCTTGTGGGGAATTATAACTCTAGATAAAATATCTTACCCTTTAATTCGAATTAGAGCTAGATAATTCATAATCATAGTGGCATTAGTACGTATACTTTTTCAATGTTTCTTTTACCATTTTACTCCTACTTTTATTGGTTGACTTTTACTTATAGTAATATTGTAAAAATAAATCTCTTGCACTTTGTTCTCTTTGAATAAATTAATAAAATAAGGTACTCATCTCCTCCAGAATTCTATTCCTGGTTAAATTTTTTATAATTATTTTATAGTCTAATCAAGTTGAAGAAAGTTAGAATATGATTGAATATTGAGTTAACTAGTTATGTTTAAACCCAATTAAAAATTAAACAGTTGAACAATCCTAATCATTCATTTAGTTATATAATAAACATATCATATTAAATTATAAAAGATATAAATTAATTATTTTCTACACATTAAAGTTGATAAAAAACAAATTAATTTACTAAAAGGTACTTGTAAACAGAAAGGAGTATAGGGAAAAAGATTTAAGATATATCAGATTTTGACGAGTACTTGAGATGTGTATTTATATATCATCTTATGAGAATTATATGTTGTAAAGTATTTTCAACCGGAACCAAGTTAAAGACACGGAGAACTTGGGTGAGTCGTTGATCGCTTCATTTGGGTGCCATTTTCGAAAGCTAAGGAATTGAACATGAGGCTCCTAAGGATTCACATCTCTTAGAGGAAAATTCTGGAATAGAATAATTTTCAGCGAGAGGAATGATTTAAGCTAAAAGAAAACAATTGGATGAAGATAAGTAGAAATGAAGACATGGTCCCTGTGAAACTCACCATCGACCTTGTGGGTCAATATACGAAATGATTGCTAAATACCATGACTGTTGAGGAAGATATAGGTATGAAGCTATAGGAGAGGCACCCATATCGACAATGCAAGAGAGCGAGGAGACAAGGAAGAGTCTATATAATAAGTTTCATCACTAAATTACACTTACGCAGCCACGCAGTGAGCACAGAGCGAACTATTCTTTCGCCTTTTACTAAAGAATACCGTGTGCGCGCTGCAAACAGTGGCATACGCATATTTTTGGAGGATTGACCTTTATCAGGTTAATCCAACAAATATTAGTTTAATTATTTTGTCGTGAGAATTTTTCTTGTTTCTCAATACGAGTTTCAGGTGAATGGATCTTAGGATACGGGATTAGTTGAGTGCCTATATATGAGGTAAAGGGAGTCATGGTAGTTAATGCACAATGTCTTAATTAGAATAGAAGTTTACATTGTTACCTTATGCAGGAGCATGATGGATTAATCTCGTTATTTACTAGGCACCTGTAAAATTAATTATTAACATATCATTCTTCCGATGCCAATCAACCATACCCTGACTCGGACAAAAACTGATTTTTGTCTCCAAGATGAGTTAACATTACTTTCCCAAACTTGAGCACATTTATAACTAATCAGAGTCGAGTCTTGAATTTGGTAGTTTAAGACATACAAGTGTTACATAGTTTACAGGCTCATAACAGCTGCATGAGAATTGATTCACCTTTTTGTCTGAGTTGTTTGAGCGAGTGACAAATCAGACGCCGATATGGTTCCGGATTGGTCGACATCAAGTTCCTCAAACTCCTCCATTACAAGTGAGATATCTTCTGGGCTTATCTTCCCCATTTCTTTAAGCTTGTATATGATGAACTCGGCAGGCCTTCAAATTGGACCAAAGCAGAAAATAATGGTCAAGCTTACGTCATGCTCATTGCAATAAATACAACTATGGACTTGTATGATCAAGTAAAAATGCAGGGGACAACGCATATGTGACGAATTCACGTGCAAAAATCAGCTTAAGACAACAGGGAAGTGACTTACCCCACAACTCCATCATTGTCAATATCAGCTGCTTCCAGATCTCCATATGTCATTTTTCTAGAAAGAACCCAGTTCACCAGGGCCCTTTGTCTATTTTCAGTGAATAGCTCAGCAGTGTAGAGAAAAAACTGACCTAAGCCAATAGTGCTTACAAGTATCCAGAATATCGCAAAAGTTCGACCAGCTGTTGTTGAGAAGCTTTGATCTCCATACCCAAGCGTTGTGATAGTCGAACAGACACAGTAGAAGGAGTCCATAGGATCCAAGTCTTCAACTAAGGCGAGGAAGATAGCTCCCACCACCATCAGGACTAAAATGACGCCAAGGACCAACATGAACTTGTATTTTACTCTGTTTGTCTCAATTTCCTTTAGTATTTCAGATGGACCAATTTTTTGATGCAGGTGGAAGGCTTTAACCAGCAAAGTTTCCTGCTTCTCTACCAAATAGTCTGCTGCTTTGCTCAAGATAAATCCCACCAGAGCCATCCCTGTGAAGACAAAGAAGCAGGCCAGCAACTTTGTAGCGAAACTATTAGGCACTAGGTCCCCATATCCTACAGTGGTCATTGTAACAACAGTGAGGTACATAGCATCAAGAAGTCCATTTGTTTTCTTTCCTTTTATATCATCCCTCACAAAGTAAAAGCACACAGTTCCAACCCCTAAATAGACAGCCAAAAATGCAGCTACTTTCCTAAAACTTGAATGGAGTTCACCAAAGATGGAGTTGGAATGTTTGAGTGCACAGTCAGCAGCAATATCTTTGGGAACAAACTCTGCAAGAGGGGCACTTCTAACACGGCGAAGAAATCTTGTCCTATGTGGAACATTAGCACTGATCTTTTGATTGGGATCCACTGATCCCTGAAGCAAGGGTTCTGTTGCATTGTTACTAACCATTATGCATGGAAAGCGCAAACCAGCCTATATGACCTGCAAAGTGCAAATAATAACTTGTTATGAACACAATTGACTGAAACAAATACAGTGGTTACGAATCTTATGATTATAGTCTCCAGCAAATTGATATGAGATCATGTAAAATGCTTCAAAATATGGTACTAATGGTAATAAGGGTCTTGCATTTCACTTTGAAAGTACTTTTCTGTGAACGTAAATTAGTTCATTCCATTTCATTCAGCTTGTATCAGCATAACTACAATTTTAAACATAACATCAACGTAAAGGATACCGTAGAAGGAGAAATCACACATATGTGGCAATTGAATGAGATATGAGAGGAAGAAGGAATAAGCAAAGACAACAGTAGTTAAATGTAACCATTGCAGACAAGCAAAGTCGTAATCAATCATCACCTGAACCACCTGATAAATAATCAGAGGGTATATTTTCTTTACTCAACTCTTGGAACTTCAGATATTGCCTTTTATTCTAATTACATGTCTCGTTCATTACTATCTCATGCAGTCATGCTTTATACTCTAGCCATGAAAGAAGACTTATGACATACAATATCAACCACATCACACCATGGAAATGGAAACAATCAACAAAAGGGAACTGGACTAATCTAGGTTCACCTAGAACAAACTGCAGATTCAGCATTTGTAACAGACTTCATGTTGAAAATAAAAGGACACGATGGATATCATCATTATAATTTTTTACTTTAGTAAACAGAAAGGGAAAAAAAAAATCAGACACCGCAGAGAAAAACAGAAACAAAGTTTTCCTTAACAGAACCTTCCTTATAGTCGGTTTTAGTTTAGAAGTTGCACTAGCAAGCCCTATTTTGCACCCACTTTGCCAAGACTGGAAGCTTTAAAGGAAGAATAGTAGTGAGTTACTTGTTGAAGAAGGTCTGACACAAATTTAAAGCACTCATCCTTGCGAAACTTCTTAGCAAGTTCCTTGCTCTACAAGAGAGAGAGAGATGGTATTCTACTTCTCATCTACTTGTCTAAACGGGTAAAGTATTGTCCCTACCCTTCTTCTCTTCAGTTTCTGGCAGGAAGTAAGAAATCGAACATCTACATGTGACTACGAAGTTTCCTATAAAGATTCAAATCATGAAGAGAAGTGATTTAAATGGGATACTTTTATATATCGCACGTACCTTAGTATTACCTTTGAATTGCTCCCAAGCAGTTGCAAGAAATGATAAAAGTGAAATAACATTTAAACCACACACTCCTCCTAGGAAGATGGGTAAGAATCTAAGTCGCCCACATAAGTGGTTTCATCAAGAATTCCACAGACCTAAAGAACAGGGAAATGTGAAAGATCCGGACTTGAAAATAAAACCACAATAAAGACAAAGAAAAGTTGAAAGCTTCAGGCACACGATTCGTCAATGAAGAATTTTGGGAGTACAATTTACAAGAAAAAGACCAGAAAACGATAAAAGGCCTCAAAGTAGGCAGCAAAACATACAGTGTAACCCCAGAAACTTGGAATCTTCAACAAAAAGACACAGTGAGCTTCGCAGACAGAGACAATTAAGTCCCTTGAAAGGATACAGAAAGAGAGCTTACCAAATCAACTATAATCGAGTCCATTACCAAGTAGTCTTCTGCTGTGATCCAGTAAAATGCTTAGAACAAGCTGGAAGATTCGTGTGCTACTAACGCTGTACTGTAAATATTGTCGTCTACTTATTTGATTTGTTGTATTTCATAAAATTGAAGTCTGAAGTGGGTCATTTAATTACAGTCAGAATAGATACAGTGGAATGTCTCTTTTTGCCTCTCCTGGTACAGAAGACAGGTATGGAAGGTGGAAAATTGCAGAGACTTGACAACAAACAAAGCCTACGGGCCTGCTCAATCTATAGAAGTTTATGATATGAATGAACCTCCCATCCCGATCCCATCCAACCTACTTCTTAGCTGGGTCCAAGCGACAAGTGTCTAATCAGTTTCTATTTGTGGTTTGGTTTAATTGTGTTTGTTGTTGTATAGTCTCAATTTGACAAAATGGGCTTATGTTATGCGTTTAGACAACCACGGATAGAAAGAATGGAACAAAGTAAGCGGCAGTCTTCTTTTGTCGCATAAAAGGCTAAATCCAAACCACAAACCGGTAAAGCCCAACTAGAAGCACCTAGTTACATTCCTAGCGTTTATCATCCAAATGCAACGGATGCTTTTTCTCTTTTCATCGTCTTCTTCTTAGTTATAGGACTAGCTTTACACAAAATTGACCGAACAATATATAGTAACCATTATCAAAGTGAAAAACAGAACAACTGGATAGACCTATAATCTATCTATATTATATGTGCTATATTTGTCAAGATTCTGGCCTTGACAAATACTTGGCTGCATATAAAAATCAATTGGATAGACTCATATATGTTGGCGTGAGCTGTGGAGGGAATTTAGGGAAACAGATGTTGAGAAATCAAAGATGGTATCGGAAATCAAGATGGGATATTTTCCCGAGTGTAATGAAATAATTACGATTTTTTTTCATATTTTAAGTTATTAAAAGCTAAAATCTTTTTAATTCTATAAAATGATTAACACAAAAATAATAATAAAGCATATATTTTAATTCGAATCTTACTTTAAAGCTTGATCATATTCTTGTTGTATCCTTCGAATCGTTTCTAAAACTAGCTCATTTCAATACTGTAACCACACAAGTATCTGACTTCTAACAGTATCCACGTAACAAGTTGAGTAAAACTCTATAATTCTTACAGAGAGGGCTAAGCAAGAATTGCTAACTCTATTAGAGTTTAAGCTTATTCGTAATAAGTTTATGATATTTTAATACTTTAATTGAAGTTAAAATCTAATAATTGAAGTTAAAATCTAATTTCAATTAAACTTTAGTTAAGAATTATAAATAATTCTAATTAAATACCAGTTATGCCTAAATAAGATCAAATATCTCATATTGATATTTATTTATTAAATATCTCATATTGATATTTATTTATTAAATATCTCATATTTTAAAAAAGAGTTTCTCAATAGATTCCTAAATATGTTGGCAATGGAGACAAAAAATAATCATAAATCATATTTAAGATTAGATAAATTAAACTCCTTTAATTTATCTTTAATTATCTAATTAAACAATTTATATCCATAGAGCAAGATTGACATCTAGAAACACATCATGACCACCTAAATATTTAGGAATTCAAAGTGATTTTGACTAACCTTTCTATGCATGATTTTTTCGTATAATTCAATAATTTCATCATAAATATGTTCTGATTATACATAGAACATAAAATTAATATTTACTCTATTTTAAATCCAATCATATTAGTTCTCCATCATTAGCTATTGAATCAATTAATGGTATTTGTAAACTATTTATAAAACGTCATTTCACCTTGATCAAGGACGTTCAAAATCAATACTAATCGAGATCAATAGAACATAATTACTTTTAAAAATGTCAATGGGTCGGGCTGCTTCTGGCTCGTGGCCCGACGGGCCACAAGCGAGCCTGGCCAACCCGGCTCACTTTTATATTTTTTTTAGAAAAGCTTTAAAAGTCGTTTTTGAAGTAACGGTGGCTAGCCCGTGGCCCGGTCAACATGGGCCAAAATCGGACCAGGCTTTTTTGACATTCTTAATTACTTTAGGGTGATGAATCCTATCTTGATCACTCAACTACCTTCATAAAGTTCATGCTACATCCAATGACTACTGACTAAGCTATCATTAACTATAATAGGTCATAAGTAGTGTAAAAACATAACAATCTCTATATAAGATAACTTTGGAGATCTAAAGTTAAACGAATACTAATATATTCATCATAATGAGAAAATTCTCATAGACATACAAGTAATAAACCAAATAGATTTCTCATATAGGGTCAATTCAGTGAATTTGTTCTCTAACAAATACCCACACATTTGTTTGAGTATCTCCATATTTTAGTGTAACATCCCGTTTCTATAGAACGGGTCGGACCAGAGAAACGGGTCCAAGTGTGGTAAATCAGAGAAATTAGAA
>JANIIA010000005.1:31895399-31912296 GCA_027478495.1 Erythroxylum alaternifolium
GGGTTCGGGTTCAGCGGGAGTGGTGTGTTACATTACCTTTTTATGATACTAATAATTAAATTCATAAACTATTTTTAGTTTCCTATAAGTATTAATCAATTAATTAATAATTATAAACATTCAGGTTAAATTTTGCAAATTCTTACGAGTTGTTTTATTCCTATATTATAATCATTTTAACTTCTTAACTTAAGGACCTCATTTCAAGTATATAATCAATTATTAAGAAATTATAATACAATATTAATTATTACTAATTTTTAGTTACAGTTACAAATTAAAAGATTTTTTGAAATATATATAATATAATATAAAAAATAAGTATTGTGATATTTATTTTAAGTATAGAGAATTAATAGATATAAGAAAAAAATAAAACATGTTAAATTTTTTAATAAATATGTGTTTATGGTTAGTATTATTCTCTTACGATTGCCATATAAGACTAACTTTGTATGTATTATTATAATTAATGTTACATTAACTCTTTACAATCAATCAATAGTTCATTGTATTAATTTAATAATCTTGATTAACTATATCAAAATAGGATTTAATAATATTTTAAAATACTTTGTAATTGACAAATTATAGTAAAAAATATTTATAAAAAGATCTCTTTTATAATTATCAAACTAGAAAAACTTGGGATAAATTAAAAATAAATCTTTAAAAATAATTAAACTAAAGGAAATTTCTATTAGCCTTTACTTATGGTAAGTACCTCGAGCATAGGAATTTGTATTATAGGTCAATTTCCATAAAATCCTATTGAAATATTAGTCAACTGAGTCTCTTAGCAAGTTATAATTGGTAGACCTGTATGTACGGATGAGGCAACTTCAACCCATAAAAAAATTATATATGCCGGACATGTTTCTTACAATAAACAATAAGGNNNAATGAAGTTTTTCCTATCGTTAAAAGAATGGAACGATCAAAGTCCTTTTAATTAGAAAATGTAAACATTGTAGAAAAAGCAAGAACAAATTTTTAGCTTACCACTGAAATGAGCAGTGTGGAAACGACAAAGATTTGGCCAAGGACAAACCCCCGCTGGCGCTAGCGCGGGCACGAGGGCTTGTCCCTATGTAGCTCCGCCCCTGAATCTAGTGGACATAACCAACGGTGTTGTTGACCGCTTACGGTGGCTTATTTTTTATGGGTTTTCAAAACCCAAACCAACTGACATGCAAGGATAATGGTTTGAACAACGGCAGCTTCATCACTGGTTCAACGGGTTGAAACTTGAAGGCGTAAAGATGCTGGGTTTCCAAGACCTCAAGCGCCTTGTTTAGAGTGTCAAGAAGAATGGATTTCCGAATTATATATTATGTAACGTGAATATCATAGTTATGATATGATCGTAAATTTATTTATTATTATATAAATGTAGCTTATAAGATAATTAATTAAACACATACATGCGTAATTGATCAATGTCAGCCTTTTATCTTAGTCCGTATCTCTAGCTGTCATTCTATTCTTACAGGCCCTCCATTTTATGCTTTTGTGAAACAAAAAATGCCCTCCGTTTCTCTGTTACTTCTTGTCTTTTTGGTACACCTGAAAAAGCGTTTTGGTGTAAATTTTTAGTATCATATATCACAGTTGAACGTTTGATGTTAACTTTATGATTCACATTCATACATAAAATCATAGCTCTAACTTTTAATTTGTTTAACAGGACGCTTCAACTGCAAATAATTGCGGCCCTGAAAACAATCATTTCTAGTCAGTAGCTCACAAATTTCATCAGCTGCCTATTATTATTTCTTTTTTGATGAAAAACTGCTTATTATTATTAATAAGCCTTGCAAGTTACAAAATACAAAATGGAACATAAACTCGACTAGAAGTTCACTCCACCAACACCAAGAACACTAAGATTTAGTAACTCATTTTGATTAGATTTGAGATGTTGAATTTAGGCCACTAAGCTGCACTTATATATAAACATACCCAATCTTAAACATCATAGGGTAGATATAGGTCAGTTCCATATATAGCTTAAAGTTGGTCTGGCCACAGAAATGCTCCCTTAGCAAATGCCCTTTTCTCATCAAGATTGCCCTTAGTGCTAAGTCCATACTCGTTGAGAAGCATGTCAAGCTTCCACTCTTCCATCCTCTCGTAGTCTGTTTTTGTGTACTTCGGATAATGAAGAGGCATTTGGAAACCGCTTGGACAAGTCTCCTTCCTCTCTCCAACCTTGGTAGCACCTTCCTTCCAGGTCTTGGCACAGTCCTGAACATGTCCACGATGATCAGTTGGGCATGCTATAACTTCATGGCGCTGCAGACTAGTAGTGTCTGTGTGACTAAATACTTGGGTGAAAGCAGAATTTAGAAACCATTTCAGAGCCATCTCGGCTGGGTTCAAAAGGATAAAGGGAAAAAATAAGTGAGGCAAGAGTAAAATCAAGCTAGAAAGCAAAGCACACATTTGCCATTATTTATAGGTGGACATACTTGAGATAAGGTTCCCAACATTATGTTTTAGGGTATTCCGTATATGAATGGGAATGAATGATGCAATGTTTCACATTAAATCTGAAGTAGACCTTGCTTCATATTATTTTTAGCATCAAGATTGAATGCATACACCAATTGTATCAGGGAGGAAAGATGCTTATAAGTGAATGGCAGTCTCAATTATTGGGGCTATTATGAATGCCTTTTATCCAAAGTAATGGTACATGGCTACTATGAGTCCAACTCATTGTCTGGAGTTATTGTGGCAGTTGGTAGTAGCTTTTAATCTTTGAAATCGCCAGCTTATATTGAATTTGTCCAGGAGAAATATCAATCATTAGTAATGTTTTCGATTGCTTCAAGTGATGAGTTGGAGAGCGTCAATAAGCTGACGTTGATTTGGCGGCTTATAGGAATGTGATGAACATAATACTGCCACCCAATTAAAATAAATTAGTTTTCCATTAAACCAAACTTGTTAAACTATTTGCCGAGATTTGTGGGAACGGAGTTTCATGTAAACCTCTTCAATAATTGAATTGAAGGAGACTCCACTCAATCATAGGAAAGAGTGAAAGCTGCTCAACTTGGGCGTATCGGTGTTTTCGAAATCTAAGATTCTAAATTCTTATCAATGTCAAGTTATAATTATTCACCATGATTCTCTTAACTGGTCATGGGCATCATACAGTAATCCTTTCCGAAGCGGACATATCTGCAAAAGCGGTTGGTGCATGCTTTAAGTTACATTACAACTGAAATAAGGTCATCTATGCTTCAGTTTTCTTAGATTGGAATTGCCATTTGCGGTAGGATGCAAGGAGCACGTCGGACATGGGTTAGTGTAAGTTTTGGGCTTCCTTCTTCCATGTATGGAATTGCATATGGATTTGGTTTTTCCAAAGTTGTGTTGCCCTTAAAGCTACGCTTGACAAAATGGAATGAGCTCATGCTCTTTTTCCAAAATTTTGATATATTCGACTTAAGCTTAGACTGCCCGGCCGACGTGACAAAAGTTTTTTTAAAAAATTTTCGTTTTCTAAGTTTTAAATTAAAATAGAAAAATAGGTTAGGCCTGAACTCGGTCAAACTTTGGACCACCCTAATCCTATCAAACTTTGAGCATACCCACTACAAGAAAAATATTGTTTAACGACAGAAATTATTGTAAACATTTTGTCCATATGTCAAGTTAACGACAGACTTTACCGATAAATAAAGGTGTCGTAGAAACGGCCGTAGGTAATAATTACCGACGAAAAACAGGAATTTCGTCGGCAAATTTACCGACGAAGATATAATTTTCCGTTGGTAAATATAACGACGGTTTTTTGTGCTATTGCCATCGTCATATTTACCGACAATTTCTTACTTTCCGTCGGTAAGTTTGTTAAGACATTATCGACGGTTACCTTTATTTCATCAGTGAGTTTACCGACGATTATTCTGCTGTCGGTAAAGTTTGCGGTAGAATTGGTTATTTTGTCCATGATATCGACAGTGAGTGGTTTTTTGTCAGTAATTAGTATTGATTTTACTGACAGAAACACAAATATCCGTTGGTAAATGAACCAAAAAAATTTTTAAAATATACTGTTAATAAATTTTATTTGATGATGTTATGATTGATGCATAATTTAAACAGTTATGAATTTAAGAGCATACATTTAATTTGTTTAAACAGAAATTTGATTGATGATATAAAGTTAAAAAATATCTTAATTGGTAATAAAAATATTACATTGTACATAATAAGTATTTGAAATTCAAATGAAATGACCAAAAGTACACTATTAATCTGGTGACGATAGATGTTTTGATTGGTGGGATGAGATACTACTCCTATGAGATGCTGCTGTACTAAATGTGGAGGATTGTGAATAACATGTATTCGAAAATGAACCTAAGCCGAATATCCTTCCACGACGGTCCCTACTACCCACTGCATGAAGATAGGTTTTAGTCTCATCAACATCTTCAAACTGCTAAGACTGTCATTGAATGTTTTCTTATATTTGATCCTATCAGAAGGTAATGTTTATATTAATCTCTCTGTATGCTCGTAGTGGGCAATAGATCTTCCCGTATGATTACTTTTCAAAAAAAAGAGCATATCTCAGAGCCAATAATCAGAATTCTTTAAATGAAGATGACGACGATGGCACGTGATGGGAGAAGATAGACGCAAAGAAGGACAAACAGCGAGGAAACTGAAGCACCCACAATGAAAGACGGAGAACCATGGACGACGATGACGTCAGGGAACCAGCGACGATGACAGAGGAGAAAACAAAAAAAAAGAGAGAGGAGAAAATGGGGATGGACAAGGGGGTGTGGTTCGTAGGTAGGTTTTTCGTTTTATTAAAAACGTTAAAGATGAAGCTAACAACGACGTTTCGGTTTTAATTTTACCGATGATAGAGTTATTATGTCAGTATATCACCAACGGAATCCAATCCTGTCAATACACCCTGACAATTATTTATGCCGTCAAGCATTCCGACTAATTTACCAATGAATATCGCTCTTCTGTCGCTATGTTCCATCGGAAAAATTACTAGGATAATTTCTCTCTACTTTTATAGATTGATATTTTGTTGTCACAAAATGAAAAAAAAAATTTTCTGACAATGTTACTGACAAAAATTGATTTTTCGTCGATAATTAACTACGGTATTTTTATTGTCAATAATTTGTAATTTTTTTTAGTAATCCCATTAATTCCTCTCTGAGACCTCCCAACCTCTAAGTAGGACCAACTTTTAACACTTTTAAATATTGGCTATGGCCTTCTTAAAGACAAAATCCTTGGATTTAAAAGCATAGTTGAGGAACCTGAGTCAAGATTCTTGCCTTGTCCTTAGCTATTGCACATTTGGAAGTAGTTAGCTTAGAAGTATACATAAGCATATGAACTTTCTTGGTCATTTCATAATCCACATCAATTTGGACAATAATCATATGAGCTTTCTTGGTCATTTCATAATCCACATCAATTTGGACAGTATGGTTGGCCTTAATAACCCATAAGTTCTTTAGGGCCTCTTGTTGCCCTTTCCTCTTCCTTTTTTCAAAAACATCCTCCTTGTTGTGAGTAGTAGATATAAGTTTATATATATTACCTTCTATTTGGTTATAACCTTTTACAACTAGTCTTGCTTTAAACTGTTTAAGTAACCTATCTACCTTCAGCTTGATTTTAAATACCCATTTTAAACCAACAACATTCATCTCTGGGTTTTTAGGAATTTATTAACAATAAAAATCAACCACGTTAATTATATATTATTTTTAAAATATGAATTATAAATAAAAAAGAGAAATTGATCATTTTTATTAGTATTTTTATTACAAAATAAATAAAAGATTTAATAAAACGTTTAATTTACTGTCATATTAAATTAATAAAATATTATTAACATTTAATAAATATAATAATTAATTAAAATTATTATATTTTAATATAAATAATGATATGTAAATACAATAAATAAGTAAAATTAATAAATTAATCTAGTTGACATATACTCCTGTAATTTATTATTATAATTATTTTTTATGATACCATTGTCTACATAAAGTGCCCGTGTCCCAAAAATATTATGTTATCAGAAGTTAACAAAAAAAGACTAATGAAATATATTCGCAAATATTTTTTGCAAAATATAGGGATTCTTAAGACATTTTAAAATAGCAAAAAATTTGAGTAGAATGGACAAAATTAATAGAAAATTTGATATCTTTTGCTATTTTTAATTTTCATTTTAACACTAATTTATAAAAGTTTTATCAATTGATAAAACATGTCAATCCGTGCCAAATGGCTAAAGATGTGATGGTGAAGTTTGCACTGATCTGTTATACCGGAAGTTAAATTGATAAAATAAAATAGTTTAATATTTAAAAGGTTCGATTTACATTATATTGATATAAAATTAATTAAAAATTAAATAAAATTAAAAATTTTAAAATATATTAAAAGAGGTTGTCATTATTTATAAAAGAATTTAAAATTTAATTAAAAAATATTGTTAAATAAAAATTAGGTAGTTTATTTTAGTTTATAAAAATGTATTAACTTATATAAATTGATTAATTAACAAATACATTAAAAAAATTTAATAATAAAAATTATTAAAATGAAAAGTTAAAAATTTAATTAAAAAATTTGAAGGATAAAATTTCTTTTAATCGTCATTTTATACAATGGCAGTTTTCCTAATAAAACGACAGAATACACGTATCGTATGGGCAACAGCTCGGGGCAAAATTGTAAAGTCGGTAGCCAAACAACAAAGTTTCCGACTCAAAACAGGTTTAGAGATATATCCACTTCCAAACATACCCTATAACTGAAACATCTAATCTGAGCAAACAGACAAACCCCTGTCTTCGGCCTTTCTCTGTCTACTCTGCCTCTCTCATTTAAGCTCATAAACCCTAATCATTTCCAGAATTAAAACCCTAAAACCCTTCAGAGACCCTTAAAATGGCTTCAATTATGCATCTATCTCGCATCGTTTCTATGACTTGTCGATCCCAAAGGCCTCCCCGCAGACGATTTAGCACCGATGTGAGTTCCAATCCGAGCAAGGAGTCGATCATATCTTCACAGTCTATCATCGCCGATCAAGCGGCGGCTGAACCTCATACGGAGAAACCTGTGGCGGAGGTAACTGCTGGACAGGAGAGGAAAGCTTGGGGCTTTTTGAAGTATGCGATTGTTGGGTCTCTCACTAGCGCCTCTGTTCTAGCTGGCTACTCAACTTACGGTGTGTTAATTTTATTTTTTTGCTTTTGATTGTTTTTGGAAATAAATTGGTGTTTTTTTCGCATCGCATTCCATGAAAAGTATGATTTGGTCGTAAAATTTTTTATTTTGATTTATTTTTCTGTTTTTCTATTGGGTTCTAATGGTGCGTGCTTGTGTTTTTTTAGGGGTTTTCTATTTCCTTGAACAAGAAGCAAGGTCCTTGCTTTATAAACTGTTCAATGCTGAACTTTTATTCATAAACATACAGTTTGATGTTTCTGTTTTTATGGAAAGTTGTTTACAGAAGTAAACTGATTTTAGTATATAGGTTGTTGCAAAGATTTCTCCTTTTTCCTTTTTCATTGAGACTATTTTTAGCTTAGCGAGTAAAATACTTTTATTCTAATTGCATCATCAAATGATTGTACTGTGTCGTTCAATCGTTGCAGGTTTTATCTTAAATTATCTTTTGTTTTTAGTTGGTTTTAAATTGGTGTGATTGAGTTATTTACTTTGAAACGAAGCATAGTTCTTGCTTGCTAAATCATGCAGTGCTGAAGTTTAGTGGTTTCTGTTTGGTATGTGTTTATTTTGCTCTTTTGTTTGTTCAGCTTATTCACTGGATGAAATAGAGCAGAAGACAAAAACATTGCGAGAATCTGTGAATTATACTGCTGGTGATGATACTTCCTCTGTTGAGGTCAGTCAACTTTTAACTTTCTGATTGTATTCTTCATGTTCTTTTCCTATTAGTATTCTTGACATCTATACAAACGTTGTTGTTGCAACTTTTGGATGAGAAAAAATTGCTTTTAATCAATTCTTTGTTTTCCAGTCTGTTAATCACTGGTTTGTGGTGTGAAACTATTTTCAAAAGTAGCAGGGTGTGTGATTTTTATTTCAACGCGACAGATTTAAGAAAAGAAAGTTAGGATATAATCCAGTATGTTGAGAATGAGAATTTAAATCTTCAATTTGGATGTCAGTCCCGTATTTGGAGGAATCCAATCTCTCGATTAATCTCTTTGATCTTTACAGTGATGTTTTGCATAATTATTCTCATGATAGCTGAATACGCTAAAAAGGAAATAATACAATAAATTGATATTCACTTATTGAACTTCTGCAGAAATATAAAGGTTTCCTGTACTCTGCTGCAATGACAGGTGAGATCTCTGAAATGTTTTTTGACAACATTATTCACCTTCTCTGTAGTTTACATTCATGTTCATGTAAAATTTTATTTTGCAAATTTATTAGAATATTGGCTATTACATGTTCACTTTGTTCCTGCCTTAATTTGGAACTGATATTCTTCTTTCTGTTTTTCTATTGCATCATTTCCTTAGCAGAGCTTAATTTTTCACTTGATTAGTGGCAAACCATTTCCAAAAAGTCCACATGTTATGTTTTCTTATAATTTTGGTTACGATGATCACATCGGTGATTTTATATCAGTTGTGCTTGGATTTTTTTCCTTCATGTTGTAATTGTCAACTCGATGAAGATCATCAACATAGCAATTGTAGTTGTTCACATGCAACGCCATTTCCATGAATGAAAATTGATTGTTTTCATATCCCATGCAAGATGGGGGGGTCTTATTATGGAAAAAAAGTGATGGGTACCTGCCATCGATGCTTTTATTGTGGGTTATTTGGTCTATGGACAGCCAATTAGTCCATTTGTTATTCCACTATCTCTCATCTTGATCTTTTAGAATGGAAAAATACGGAGGAGCTAATCATTGAACGCTTAATTATGCTGTGAAGTTTATAAGTGGAAATGTAAGCATGTTTATGTAATGTGCTTCTGAAAATTGTGTGTTATTTATCTCAATTGGAAACAAAATCCTCATGTTATTTGCTTTCTTTGAATTCCAGTGCCAGTTAAAGCGGCTGAACTTTACTTGGATACGAGGAGAATGATTGAGGAGCAGGTTAAGGTGAGTGTGGATTCAACTTCCATTGTTGTTGCCTCCATCAAAATTTTCGTCTTCTAGTTGTTAACCTTAGGGTTTGTGCTGTGTAGGGTTTTACTGAGCCAACATCTGACAAGCTTCTGCCTGATCTGCATCCTGCTGAACAACATGTTTTTACTCTTGTTTTAGATCTTAACGAGACAATAATCTACAGTGATTGGAAGGTAAGGCATCTAGTGGAAACAGCTGGCACAATACTTCATTTGTATTATTTATTCGAATTTATACTTCAAAAATGTTTTTTGAGTTGTTATTCCTGCTGTTATTCTATTCAATATGTGAATGTAAGTTCCCCAGCTGGATCATATCTGCATAATGATTTTATATTGTCAATGATATTAACTATTCTACGTTCATGTGTTCTGCTCTTTTGTTGTCTACAGCGTGACAGAGGCTGGAGAACATTCAAAAGACCTGGAGTTGATGATTTCTTGCAGCATCTTGCCAAGTTCTATGAGATTGTTGTGTACTCTGACCAACTGAATATGGTAATTGAATTTTTGTGGCCCTATGTTCAAATTTAAGTTATGTGAAGTCATTTGGTTCTCAACCTTTTTTTGTGGTGCAGTATGTTGATCCTGTTGTTGAAAGATTGGATACAAACCACTGTATACGTTATCGGCTATCAAGAGGGGCTACCAAGTATCAGGATGGCAAGCATTATAGAGTATGCTTAGTATTGCCTTATACAGGCCGTTATCATGTTATGTCTTTCTTTTGTGTAGCTTGTCTATCATTGTTCAACTGTGATATAACATATACAGTTTATATTATTATGCATTCAAATGCAATCATATCAACATATTTCTTTCAAAATTCTTTTGGATGCTATGGGAACAAGCTGGCTATACTCCACATAATCAGTAGATTAATAACCTGAGGTCACACTTGACCATCCTTGGGATGGCTGTTGGACAAAGAATTCTGTCAACTACTTCCATTGATTATGCTTCGAGAGTGGTTTTGCGATGAAACCATACCGTGCACAACACAGTACCTAGGCCCCCATTTATAGTTTATGATGTGATCGTAGAGGCATTGACATATCCTTCACAACCTATGATTTAGTCATCTTATCTGGAACGTAGTGACGTATTTAGAAATATGAGATCATGGCATATGTTAATCTACACTAGTATTATTAGATCTTTACTAATGCCCTTACAAGTTTGCATAGCTAGAATAATTTGGTGAACTCTAGGTTTCGATCTTAGTAAAAAATCTGTATAGAGTATCCACTTCACTACTGCTGGGTTATTTATAAGGCTTATTTGTGATGGGATGAGATATCACTAATTTTTATGATCCTGGGAACAACATTATCTTTTCAATTTTTTTAATAAAAAAAAACTATTTCCAATTTTTATTTCTTCCTAGTAAAATGCATTGGTGCAACTGTATTCACCATGCTTTTCTGGAGCTACCTTTAGTAACTGTTTACCTGAAACGGATTTGCTTCTATTTATATCATGTGTAGGCAATCCCGGGCTTTATTCTTCTAAATTTTACTGAATTAAATGGTTTTATGAATAGTTGCAGGTCATTTTATAACTGCTGCATATAGTATAATGAAAAGTATCATTGTTCTAGTTGTTATTTTCAGGATTTCACGAAACTGAATAGAGATCCAGCTAAAATTATATATGTGAGTGCACATGGTTTTGAGAATAGTCTTCAGCCAGAAAACTGTGTCCCAATTAAGCCATTTAAGATGGATGAGAAGGGGGATGCACCTTTGGATACAGCACTTCTGGATCTCATTCCATTTCTTGAATGTAAGTTACCTGCAAATCCTATTTCTAGAACTCATGTCCACATAAATTCACAATCGAGAAGTTCTTAAAGTGCCAATGCTGACACGATAGGAGTGTAGTTGTTGAACTTCTAGATGCCTTTATCATTTCTCATTTACATCTTTTTGTGAAGCTTCCACACATTATCCTTGAAGATACCATACTTGATCTTCTGTTGAATAATAAAGGACATTCACTTGCTGTGTGCAGATGTTGCTCGTGCTAGTCCAGCTGATATCAGAACAGTTCTATCTTCTTATGAAAAGAAGGACATTGCAAGAGAATTCATCGAGCGTTCTAAAGACTATCAGAGGTTACTTTCTTACTTGTCATAGCTTTACTAGAAATCTATGAGGCTAGCTTTGTTTCAGCGCTAGATAGTGTGTTCAATCAGCATAACCTTTCTTCTTTGACGGGCATTATAATTTTCTCAAATCTTGGTGTAGACGCATGCAAGAACAGAGGCAACAAGGGCGTTTCTGGCGACGATGAGGTTGTTAGTAGGATATAGTGGATGAAGTTTTGGCGGGAAGATCATCATAAGACAATATTTACACTTGAAGGTGTCGAACCCTTTTTATTTTGCCAAGTTAGAGCAATTTTACTGTCGAGGGTTATTTTGGAAATCCTAATGCTCTTCACTGCATCATTTATATATCGTTGGGAGTTTGTGGGCTTTCCCAGTTGGGATCATATTAGTAATCAATTATCTTCATAAATAATAATCGAGATTTTCTTCTAGTGACAAGGGGATTCATATCGTCATTTTCTCAGCGTTTGTAATCATCGTTCATCTAAAGGATCGGTCATTCAACAAGTTTTGCAGAAAGCTACAATAGAGGTTAAATTAAGCCGTCTGATGTAAATAGACTACTTTGTTTTCTTTTGCTCTTGGTTGTGTCATGAAATCTATTTGTAAAACATTTCCTGTTCGAGTTGCGAACTATTTTGTTTCTCATCGTGACCATGTACCATTTGGGCAACATTTTGTTTGCTTGCGGGGCATCTGATTTGATTGGTTTACGGGTAGTTTCATCGTTGCTGTCTGGAATTTGTGAAGTCTTCCCTCCCGATCCGTCTCGACAGCATTGCCAAGTTGAAGTGGATCTCTCTTCTAATGTTCTCCGGCATATCACTTACATAGAAAACTCAGCAAGTCCACCGTTCGGTAAGGTTTTGATGAATATTATATTCACAGGTTGGGGATAAACATGAACATGTATTTGCAGCATCATTTACTACTGACTATTGTGGTTGTGGGCCATACAGGACTTATGCCTTCGAATTTTGAGGAAAACGTTGGGGGGTTTTAGGAATTGTGGTTATTGTACACATGCCTATAACAGGTCCCATCATAAAAGCAACAGATAAAACAAGGTCCATCAATCGATTTGTTGTGATGGAGATGTAAAACTTACCAGATGTTAGTTTGTAGTATTCTTGTCCCTCCTAGAATGCTACTTTTGTTATCATTTCAATGTGAATCTACTAACAATAGTATAATTTAATTTAAGCATTATCTAAGAATCAAAGAGCTAAAACATTGAACATATTATAACCGTAAACGAAAGAAATAGTCGGACCTTCCAACCATTTTCTTCTCTTTGAGCAATACCGACTGTACATTCAACGCATGCTTGAACTATTCTTCTGTTATTTGGATTTTATGTCTTGAAATTTACGTTTTCTCCAAATTCACTCCGTAATCGTTTTATTACAATCACATTTGCTTGAAAAGGGAAGTTTTTCAACATATGTTTAATACAAAGATTAAGAAGTTTGGTACTGAATTCAAATATATTTGTTTGTCAGGAAAATAGCCTGATTCGTTTGTTCATAATCATATCATTAATCAAACAGTTGAATCATCAATTTGAAGTTGAAATTGCTTTTGGTCATCCTATAGAAAAAGCATAATCATAGTAACGTAAATATTATAATGACATTTTGGACGATTTTAGTGGCAAAATCAAGCTCTTCATCACTTAAAAGACATTTGTTATAGATATTTAACACATACGTGATTGCCGTAGTTGCTGAATAATTCATCATTAATCCATCCTCAACGACCATCATCTTCGTCTACTCATCCGCACCCGTCTTAAGTAAAGATTTGGGGATTCGGAGAACTAGGGGTTAACGTTGAAGATTCTGTCGGGGTGTATGAAATTTTTTTTTTTGGATACATTGTTGTTTTAAGCATTTTTAAATATTTTAAACTAAAGTTTTGATTCTTACATATCAGTTAAAAGAAAGGTTGAGGTCAACTCATATGGTCCTTCGCGTCACATTATATATATATATAATATTTGAAACACTTGGAAGTTGATATGTTAAATTGATTTTCTAAAAGTTGTAGGTAGTATCGAAAAATTAAGGAAAATTTTTTGATTCAGTAAGTAATTAACCTTATATTTAAGATTGTGAACAACCTAACAATCTTCAATCTTAATCTTGTTGTTCATTTAAATGAAATCCATCAAATTGATCTAACTAATATTTCCTCAATTAATTAGAGAATGAAGCTTATCCTCAACAACTTGTAACGTCAAACGTAAGTATCGGGGCCGTTCTTATCGTTTTATAGGCCCGAGGTGAAATAAAAAAAAGGGCTCCAATAAATTGACTTAAATTTACATGTTTGTATAAAACATAAATGACTCAATTTATAACTCTACATACTCAACCAAATATTAAATGGTCATCAACTAATAATATCTTACAAATATTATTAACAATAAAAATTACTAAAAATAGTAACAATAACAACAAAATAGTAATAGCAGCAGTCAAACAATAATATTAGACTGCAAAATACTAACAGAATTGCATTAACAAATACACAGAGGATCATAATTTATGAAAAACAATTTCTCCGTACATTTCTAGGTGCAAAATCATTAATAATATTATCAAGATCAATATTGTTCAACATATCCTTCTCAATATATAACATAGCTAAACCATTCAGCCTTTCTTGTGATATATGACCTCAAGTAGGTTTTCAATAATTTTAATTTTCAAAAACTTGTCTCTGCTGATGCCATAGTCACAGGTATAGTCAATAGAATTCGATAAGAAATTGAAACATTTGGATAACAATCTGCAGCTTTAACAAATTCTAAAATTTCAACTGATGTCATTAATTCATTTGGAAAAGTCATTTGCAACACTTTTAATTCAGAAAAAAGATCATCTAAATTCACATTTGACACATTATCATGAGAAAAAGTTGTTGTAAAATTAGTGTACTATTCTCTTAATTCGTTATTATCCAATGGCCTCAACTTCTTTGAATCAGATAAGAATCCAAAAATATTATCAAATGTCATTAATTGTTCAAATCTATTCTTCATCAAAGCATTTGCCATATCTACAACAACTACAAAGTAATTAACTCTGAAAGAATCCTCTGCTAATTGTATTTCTCCATTATGGTTAATTTTATCAAATTGTCTTTTTCCTAATAATACAACGTCTAGTTAGAAATGTAGGCTTTATATTCATCTCAAGTTTTTATTCTTACATACCATCACACCTTCTAATTGCTTTATGGTAGCATGAATGCACACAGATTTAGATTGCAACTTTTTACTCACCATGTTAATAGCGAATAAAATATCATACCAAATAACCATACTAAGTAAAAACTCAAAACTCTCAAGTACACTAACCAAGCTTTCTGTTTCACTTTTTGACTTGGCATCATCACTAGATTTAAATAATTCTATCAAAGCCAATCTTATTTGAGGAGCTTGAAATCTAACAGCTTTAACACTTTTTATTCGACTCTCCTAACAAGTGTTAGACAACGATTTCATAGTTAAGCCTAAAACATTATTAAGCAAAACCTTCCGCCTTTTAGGAGAACTTCAAAATAATGCATATACGTTGCACAGCTCCAAAAAAAAGAAATAGCTTTAACACAAGAATGTGTCATATCACCAAGAGTAAGATTAAAATTATGATAAGCACATGACATATATAATGCTCTTGGATTTATTTCAAATAATCGCTTTTGAACCCCTTGGTGTTTTCCCTTCATATTAGAACCATTGTCATAACTTTGACCCCTTACATTATAAACATTATAATCAAGAGAATTAAATGCATTCAATAATTCATTGAAAAGTTCCAATCTAGATGTGTCATCTACCTTTAAGAACTCTAAAAAGTACTCCTCTATTTTTATTTTATTATTGGACATATTCACACATCATACAAGCAAACTCATTTGTTATTGATGACCCAAATCTGGGATTCAATCAAGAATAATAGAAAAGTATTTCGCCTCTTTGATGATCCTTATGATAGAACTCTTAACGTTATAGGCCAACAGAGAAATCAACTCATTTTGAATTTTGTGGCCAAGATCATAATGATGAATTTCATGATTTTGAATACGTCTAACATGATCTTGCATTATCACATCAAATCCAGCAATTATCTCAATCAATCCTAAAAAATTACAATTACCATCTTGGTAAAGTTTCTCATTGGATCCTCGAAAAGCTAAATTATATTTAGCAAGATATTTCACAATAGAAACTATTCTTATCAAAACTTATCTCCAACGTTCTTTCTCCTTTCCAATTTCTTGTTGCAAATATTTATCAATTGTTTGATTTTTGCTTAATCTTACTCTTAATTCATTCCAGGTTCTTATATGAGTCATACGCTCAATGAAATTCTCATGTTCTTTGAGTCTCTCACTAAGATTCTTCTAATCTCTAAATCCGTCATTTGCTAATCCACTTTGTTTGTTAGTAGATTTGAACAACTTATAACAAAAACAATATCCTTTATCTACATGTTTAGAATAAACCAACCATTTTCTATCGCTAATCTCTCCATTACTCAAAATCCTATAATAATAAGAATATGAAAAATGACGAGAGGTATTGTCTAAAGGAAACATAAGATTTAGTTTTCTTACAGGCCCTTTTTCAACTAAAATATCTCTTGCTTTATTATCAAGATTATCCCAATTTCTAGGATCATAAACGTCCAATATAGGGCTTACTTGCTCATCTGCCTTTAAATTTTCTAAAATGGATGCATTTGGTACATGATCATGCTCACTCAGATTTCTAATATCCTCGTGAATATGAATCTCATCACTTAAGTTTTCTTTATGTTGTTCAAAACTACTTTTACCTAATTCCTCGGGACTCACTAGAGGAGCCTACTATTTTAATAAATTTATTAATTGTTCCTTTTTGGGACTCTATCAACTGTGCTACTTGTTTTCTTTTTTCCCTTTTTTCATTTCTAGACAAATGCTTTTTAGGTAACATAATATAAACTAATTATAACACAGTTGGACTAGAAAAAGAATAAAAGCACCTGTATGGAACTGGAAGAAGTATGCAGGTACAACCAAACTCCAATAGCTTCACACTATATCACAAAGATATATAAATGATATTATATTCGTGATAGAGAAAAAATAAATAGCAAAATTTAATATCTAATATTAAAAATAAAAAAATAAAGAGCAAATTTTAATTATAGAGACATACTAATTTCTAAAAATACAAGAAATTAACATACTTAGGAAAAATATAGTAAATAATATTCTAAGTTATTAAATATTCTAAGTTTACTAAGTCAAATATTATCCTATTATATAAGCTATGGAAATGATTGAATATTATTATTTTATTATTACGACATGTTTAATAGAATCATACATTCTTTTATAATAAAGGAAATCATTTATGTAGTCTTTAAATTGAGTAACTTAAATTATTTGATTTAGTCATATTATAACTAAACTTATGTGAACTCTACAAGAATATAAATCCAACAATTATTAAATTACTTGTGGCAAAGTATAATGAAAATTACAATTACAAAAATTAAATTATTTATTAATATTTAATTATTTTTATAA
>JANIIA010000005.1:32008189-32030498 GCA_027478495.1 Erythroxylum alaternifolium
GATGGCCAAGTTATAAACAAAAGAGTGGAGAGGGGTCCGGAAATAGTTCCGAAAAATTCCTAGAAAATTTTCATAATTCTCTAAAAATTAGAGAATCACTATAAACCTCTCCAATTCAAATTAGCACTTACAATTCTTATTTTTCAAGAAATCACTTCCTTCACACTTATACCGGGATAATTGTCATGAACGTATGTAAAATAAATTCTTATCTGCACATAACTCACTATTCACTACTGCATGAGCATGGGATGTGGTACTTTACCACACCGGGACCCGTTTCTTTGGTCCGACCCGTTCTCTGGAAACGGGATGTTACATCAACTCATTTTGAATTTTGTGACCAAGATAATAATGATGAATTTCATGATTTTGAATACGTCTAACATGATCTTGCATTATCACATCAAATCCACCAATCATTTCAATCAATCCTAAAAAACTACAATTACCATCTTGGTAAAGTTTCTCATTGGATCCTCGAAAAGCTAAATTATATTTAGCAAGATATTTCACATCAGAAACTATTCTTATCAAAACTTGTCTCCAACGTTCTTTCTCCTTTGCAATTTCTTGTTGCAAATCTTTATCAACTGTTTGATTTTTGCTCAATCTTACTCTTAATTCATTTCAAGTTCTCATATTAGTTATATGCTCAATGCAATTCTCATGTTCTTTGAGTCTCTCACTAAGATGCTTCTAATCTCTAAATCCATCATTTTCTAGTCCACTTTGTTTGTTAGTAGATTTGAACAACTTACAACAAAATCAATATACTTTATCTACATGTTTAGAATAAACCAACAATTTTCTATCGCTAATCTCTCCATTACTCAAATTTCTATAATAATAAGAATATGAAAAATGACGAGAGGTATCGTTTAAAGGAAACATAAGATTCATTTCTCTTACTAGCCCTTTTTTAACTAAAATATCCCTTGCTTTATTATCAAGATTATCCCAATTTCTAGGATCATAAATGTCCAATATAGGGCTTACTTGCTCATCTGCCTTTAAATTTTTTAAAGTGGATACGTTTGGTACATGTTCATGCTCACTCAGATATCTAATATCCTCATGAATATGAATCTCATCACTTAAGTTTTCTTTATGTTGTTCAAAACTACCTTCACCTAATTCCTCGGGACTCTCACTAAAAGAGCCTACTCTTTTAATAAATTTATTAATTGCTCCTTTTTAGGATTCTATCAACTGTGCTACTTGTTTTCTTTTTTTTCTTTTTTCACTTCTAGACAAATGCTTTTTAGGTAACATAATATAAATCAATTATAACACAGTTGAACTAGAAAAAGAACAAAAGCACCGGTATGGAACTAGAAGAAGTATGCAGGTACAACCAAACTCCAATAGCTTTACAATATATCACAAAGATATATAAATGGTATTATATCTGTGATAGAGGAAAAAATAAATAGAAAAATTTAATATCTAATATTGAAAATAAAAAAACAAAGAGCAAATTTTAATGATAGAGACACACTAATTTCTAAAAATACAAGAAATTAACATACTTAGGAAAAAATATAGCAAATAATATTCTAAGTTATTAACTATTCTAAGTTTCCCAAGTCAAATATTATCCTATTCCATAAGTTGTGGAAATGATTGAATATTATTATTATTATTCTTATTTTATTACGACATGGTTAATAGAATCATACTTATTTTATAATAAAGGAAACCATTTATGTAGTCTTTGAATTGAGTAACTTAAATTATTTGATTTAGTCATATTATCACTAAACTTATGTGAACTCTACAAGAACACAAACCCAACAATCATTACATTACTTGTAGCAAAGTATAATGAAAATTACAGTTAAAAAAATTAAATTATTTATTAATATTTAATTATTTTTATAAAAAATAAGTAATCTAAAAATAAAAAAGGAGAAATACAAATAAATAAAATATCATTTAATATTAATGTTATGATTTAAAACGCTAATATAATGTCTACGTTAGTGACAAATTACAAATTAATTATAACATATTCAAATATTTAATAAGCTAAAACTACATTAAAAAAATCAGAAACTTTACCTTTAAATTACACTCAGAGCTTAGAAGACATAATCGCGAAAATTTCTTGCTGCCAATTTTTGAGTTGAAGTACCTTAGATGCATATGTTGATGAAAATAAAGAAATTAGAAGGTAAAAATATAACTAAATATTTCAAAACTATTTATAAGGATAATAAGTTAACGTTAACTTTGAAAATAAAGAAATTAGAAGGTAAAAATACACCTAAATACTTCAAAATTAATTATAAGTACAACAAGTTAACATTAAATTAATCAATATAGAAGTGCTACGTTACTCCACGAACTGTTCTCTAATTTATATTACATTTATTACACACAAGTTGTTTGGAGATGCTACGTTACTCTACTAACATTCTCTACACTTATACTACATTTATTACACACACGTACATGGTGTATCAATTCTACCTGAAAGCTAAAGCTTGGCAATGTTATATAGATGGGCCCTTGGCAATATAGATTGCTTAGGCCAACTTTTCTTTTCCATAGTACTTAGGACAACCATTTTTTTCTGAAGAAAAAGGGTCTATATTTACAGGTGCTTCGTCGTACTTATTAGTTTTTATATTTTTCTTTATGGCAGCGGAGAATTAAGCGTTCATTAGCTCCATTGTAAAACTTCTACATGCAATCCATTAGGGCACAAGTGAGATGATAAGGAGCTTTTTTGGTTTAAATGAGATCACGAGTTTAAACCCTCTTCATGTATACAGTTGTTTAAAATTTAAGATTAGAGCTTTCACTCTCGCAGGAAAGTTATTCCGCTCGAGCGAGGATTAGTCTGAGTGTGGATGGCTTAAAAATATCTTCCCATAATTGAAACCCCCCTAGAACACCTCGTGGGCAACTTAAAGAAAACTTCTATATTATCTTTTTCCCCCTGCCGATAAGTAAACATTCTTTGTTTTATTTTATTTTTAGGACAAAAGGCCGGAAAGATGTACGGGGAGAGATCTAAAAATCAATAGTAGAGATATTATTATATATGTTATCATTATTTTAGGATAAAATAATTCCTTTACTTTCCAAACTTTGTATTTAGTACATTCAGTATTATATTACCATATTATGGAAGAATTATTATTACATCTAGTATTATATGGACCATATTGTGTCTCTTGTAAAATCATTTCAAAGAGCAATTTGTATAGGTACACCTTCAAAGTGAATGTACTAAAACTGGAGTTCCAATGTGATTAAATTGACAAGCCTAAGAGTGATGTGTTTTAAGAGAATGAAAACCTTTTAGTCCATTTAATCAAATTATAATGAGTTGGACATGGGTATCCTTGTATGTACGTAATGCACATATGTGCACACTTGTATATTAGTTTTCATTATTTATCTTAATATATTGCACAGTAATCTAAAGCAACAATGAATCCTTAACTTTTCTCCATCAATAAGAAGCTAAAACATATACAATTCTTTGATGTACATGCATTAACTTTTCTTCCTTCCTCCATATTTGGCAGGGGTGTTTTTGATATCATAATACTAAAGGATTCTTGTTTAGAATTGAGAGTATTCCCTAATTATTCAAAGAAAATGGAAAATATGAATATTAAGGTTATGGCATCAAGTTCTGTGGAGTAACTTCAGGCTCTTGTAGGCCTATTTTTGCATTCACTGCCTGAGAGGTTATTTTCCAAATGCTCTTTTATATTAATGGTCAAATGAATTTTGAGGATGTATATCTTAAATATCTTTTCTTTTTTCCTCTTCCTTTTCCTTGCACTTTCTTAATTAATTCATTTTATTCTTATGAGTTAAAAATTTTATAAGCATATTGTTTATCCAGTAATGACTATAGTTTATTCTTTATTTATTTAGGTTGCATTGTCCTCTTTCAAGACTTCACCTCTCTTACTTATTTTTCAAAAAAGAAAATCTTACTTAAAAGGACTTAGAAATGATATTTTTAAAGAAAAATTAAAAATGTATTTCTAAATTCCAATATATAAGCTAAATGTTTAGACATTTGATAAGGCAAAATTTACCATTTTGAGAACTTTAGACTAGGGGTGACAATAAATTGGGTCAAGCTGGACCTACTCAGTTCTAAGGCAATCGAGCTTAAGCTCGAATTTGACCAGTTCGAGCAATCCAAGGCCCCACTCAACCCTGTGGGCTAGAATTTTTTTAAAGTTAAAAAATAGAAAATAATTTCATTTTTTTTATAGCTAACAAGCCTTGGGCCAAGTCGGGCATAAGCAGCCCAAGCTTGAGCCTAGTCCAAGATCTGTTTTAAAAAGAAATTAGATTTAAAGCTTGGCCTAAAATTCGATGAAATCGTGTCTGATTTGTTGATTTGTAATCAGGTCGTATTGATTTGTCAAGTAGACACTCATTTATTAAAATTGAAAACCTTTATGGATATATTCATATCACTTTTAAAAGATTTAAAGGTAAATTATATTTGAATTTATAATATTAATTAAAATATATAAAATTTTAGTTTATAATAAATCAGTCTAATGATGAATAATAAAATAATAAAAGATTTATAACTCCGCAATTTTATCGAAAAAACAAAATTAAATTTATCTTTAATAGATGAAGAGTTTCTTCTCACTTGTTAATTAGTAATAATATTCGCTGATTCATACGAACCATTTTCAATAGAAAATAATGAAATTTGTCACACAATTAGAAAACAAATAAGATGCTTCTGTGGGATTTAATAGAGGAGATGAGCAGACACACACACACACTTACCTGAAGAAAATACTCAATTTTGTTACCACAAAACCACTTGTCCGTTCAACATAAGAAAGCTATTGGGCCAACAAAATTTCTTCCTTTTTACTGGTTCTAGCCGCGATATCAAGGACTCTCTTTTGTGATTGAGTGGTTTTAGAGCTTGTAACAATGGCTGGTATAGCTATAGTATTGGATCTGTTGAAGAAAAATCCAAACTTTTACTCACCACAGTTTTCTGCCTCCTCTTCCGTCTCCGTTGCTGCCGCCTCCATCGCCGCCGCAGCCAGCACCCCTTTTGCCTCTAGATTCTTATTGGGGTAATCTCTCTTTGCTCGTGTGCGGAATTTAGCGGGGCTTACTTGCATTACATAGTGTCGTGGGTGTTTTTCTTTTACATTTATGATTTTGGACAGATTAAGCTGTTACTTTTAGCTGATTGAGTTAGCGAGCTATGTTATGGGTGCACAAGGCCTGTGGATAGATCGCTTAGATGGGGATCATATGGTGTTTTTGAGTTGTTGGCTTGGAAGCCAGATAGTTTGTTTGGATGCTTGTATGTTTACGCGATTGAACCAGGTTTTTCTAAGCATGTTGCAAATGAGTGACTAACCAAGCCTTGCTACACTTGAGAATATAGCTTCATAATTGGTGGGTTACGTGTGAGAATGTTCGAGATGCAGGCTGAGACTATATTGCAAACACTGTGAAGATGGTCTTCATGGTTGTATCTGATATTGGAAGCTTATGTTTCTCCTGCATTTATGGTGGATTTTACCATTCATGTTTTAGTGCCATTAACATGCATATGGATCAGTGATTTGGTTGAAAGGAATGTCTGCTTTTCAAATTAGTTTACTTCGTCAATTAGTTAGCTACCCATGAATCTCTTTTTGCTTAATTATGTTGAACAATTGAACTTGCTTCATGAACGAATTGTGTCATATATTCCTACAATTTTAAAGAAAACAATTGGGGAAGGAAAGGAGAAGTTTATGTTGAGGAGAGTGGTTTGAAGGGGTTAGACTAGGATTATTGCCTTACATTGGACACTTGTGCAGGTTCTTTCAAATTATCATTTCTTAACAAATTTTCTGTTGGCTACTAAAATTTTGTAATCTTAAGTTTCAGACTTGACCGTTCAGATTCTTGTTACTGCTTATGTGAATTGTAGTGTATTTGTAGTTTGGTTTTTGCCATGAGGTTGATTTTCTAGTGGTACTGCCAGTTATCCGAGGATACCAGTTGCTCATTGTGATGCCGGTGCAACACCTACTGATGATTACATTTCGAACATACAAAGAGTTTCTGGAGATATTTTTAAGTATAATTCTCTGAGATATACTACCAAGGAGTACCATATTGAGTTAAAACCTGTATTTTCAGCTTTTGAGTGGAAGCAACTAGCTATAACTTCTTTGAGATCGTTTGTCCTCCACTATTTACCTCTTTTGGAGCCTCGTATAATTTCAGACGAGGATGATGATGACTTCCTGCAGGATGTTCAAGAAGACCACAGAGTAGACTTGGTGGTCCCATTTCAAAAATCGTTGAAACAAATTGTTCGGGAAGTGAGTTTTTCTTTCATTGATTCCCATTTTTGTGAAGACTAGTCACTAATTTCTCATCTTGCCTCAATGCTGTCTTAAATTTTGCTATTGTGCAAATTATAACTGCATTATTTTGTTCAGGCCCTTTATTAACTTCATAGCAGCCTTTTCTTATCAGGGATTTATCTTTCTTTGTTCTGTGTAATTACTGAAACATCAAAATCTTTCATTTGCTCTTCCTCACTTCTTAATCGACTTACACTGCAGTATTCATGTTGAAGATAGTCAGCTATAGAACAAAGGGTCTAGTTCATTCACAAAGCATCATCGTTCAAGGAACATTTCAAGGTTTAGTTTAACTAATCTATAAGTTGCTGCTATTTCAGACAACCGTTGTAACTACGAGGAGGATTCTGGAAAGACTTGCTGTCCATTATGTCTCACAGCGAATAGCATGGAAACTTCTAAAAGGTAGTTTCTTTCTGTATATGTATCATGATATTCTCATGATTCACCATGGCATAGAACAAGAACAAACGACATGGGGCCTTTTTACAATTAAAATTATTAGCAACATTTAATAATTTAGATTTTGCACACAACTGAGGTATCTGATCAATATTCACAGATGTTCCTAAATCAACCACACGAAAGGCCCAAAGAAGACTCCCTACTGTGGTTTACATATTCAAAGTTAGCAAGACAACTTTCAGAGGTCAAAATTTTCCTTCTTTTGCTCTGCACCTTCGTGATGGTTTGTCACTTCGTCTCTCCTCCTAAGTTAAGTCCATTTCTGTTTCTTTAAACAGGACACTTTTTAGGAGTTGCTGCATCGTGGATTGTCCAAGTTGGAATTGAAATTTTCCGATTCTTTTCTCGTCTTTCAAAATCTGATGGAGAAAAAAGTCCAGTTAACAAATCAGAAGTTAGAATTCTTGGGAAGAAGATTACAGGAGTTACTATTAGGTGTAGTGCTTCATTAGTTTTTGCCTCCATTGGAGCTGGGATAGGTGCAACATTAATACGCCCCTCGACAGGTCAATGGATTGGTAAGCAAGTTTCCAATAAGCCAATTTTGTTTTCTGGTATCAGAATATCGCATATTTGTGATTAATTTTTGAAGGATTTTGGATTCCGAGGATCTGATACACAAAGCTCTCTGCAGGTTGTGCCGTTGGGGATTTGGCTGGGCCTATCATTGTATCAATTTGGCTCGATAAAGCATTTAATGGTGAAGTTTAGAGCATTGGGAATGGGAAGGATATCGAGATGCATTTCTTGCACCCTTTTCACAGCTGAATGATTTTAAAAGCATATGCTGTTATCCTTTTGTTGACACCTTTAATTAGAAGGGGCTTCATTATAAAGGCACTTAATTTGTTGAATCCTTCTTTTTTCTTTATACTTCAAGCAGAAACTGCTTCCTTCTTGTTGGGGATCCTCTTTGTGAAGCCACTATCATTCACTTTATGCCAACCGAATCGTATTATTTCCTCAACTGCTGATGAAGGCGAAGGATAATAGTATTTCAGTGCCTACTATCTGATGCTATCGGAAGCATAACTTGTTGCGATTTCCTAGAACTTTGTCTTGCTATTGAAAACTTTGATATATTGATTTCATCTTCGAAATCCATGCGATCCAAAACCTTCGATCATACAAGTGTATCAACTGTTTCCATACTCACGGAGCAAATAAGAGCAGTTCCAACAAAGCCTTGACCCCAAAGGAAAATCCAGGCGAAGATCCTGTCTATCTTCAGCTCAATTGTCTCATATCATCTACAACAATCACCCCAACACCCAACAGCACAGCCAAGAACTTGTGACGGAGAGTGTCAACTGAAATTATCCCCTCAGCTGTGTAACGTTCGGATAGTAGATGGTCCATGGATACTCGCATGTTAATCCCATTGATATAGCAAATGTCCACCCTACCACAAAGCCCTGACTAGTGTCATCTACAACAATCCCAAAACTCACAAATTCTAAAGCTTGAAATCTCCCTGGAATACGTGCAACGGGAATTGATAGGTTGGATTGCTGATGGAGTTATTGCTAGGCCTTTACCTCACACAAATGGGCAAGTTAATGTGCCCTTAAAGTACAAACTAAAGTAGGCATGAACATGCTTCTTCTCATATCAACTGCTATTTGCCTAGCAGAAGTACATATCTCTTTACTTTTGCTAAACTTCCCTCATTCACAATATCGTATCGGAAATTTAGTAGCCAGCCAATACTGCTTTAATAATTTTTTAAAATTGTAAAAGAATCCCAGATATTATATTATAATATGTTAAGAATGAAATCAAATCTTTAATTAAACGTATCTGTAAGATAAATTTAAGGGATGCTTTGGACTTTTTCATATTAACTATAATTTGTGAAGAAAAAGAAACATAACGGACCCTTGAAGTTTGACTTTTGAACCCTTCTTGTTAAGAAGTACGGCACTTTACCAAACTACCAAAGCCCACCGTCATGGTGGAAAGCAGAAGTGAAGAATGGCGTTAGAGAAAGCAACAGTATATCGATATCAGCCCCAAATCATCCAACCACTTTCTCTTCTTCAAGTCTCGTAATTATACTTCTTCTTTGCTCCTTAAATCCTTCAAAACGCTTAAACCCATTTACTCCCCCTCAAACACCCACGAACTCGCTGTCTCGCACTCCCTTTAGACGAATACCTTGTCAGTATTTCGGATTCTGACCAGTACCAATCGATATCACAGTTTCGACCGGTACCGACTAGTACTGCTGTTCGGTACGCGATAGTAGTCTTTCATATCATTTTTCAACCACTCAATAGTACCGGCCATAACGGTGCGATATTTAACCCTTCGGCGAGGAGATGTTTCGAAGGCTGGTGTTGTCGTCGATTGTGAAGAGAACCAATAATGGAGTATCCAACAAGGTACTGCCTAATTTTGGGGGCAGAACTACCGTGTTTAAGGATGTGATTGACCACCCGTCGAGATCAAGGTCCTTCTTGTATGCTTTCATAACTAAAAATCTCCCCACGGTAAGTTTTTTGCTTCTGCTTCTTGAGTTTCTTTTTTCAGCTTCCAAGTCTCATTCTTTTTATTTCTATTTTGCTTTATTCATCAAATTTAAGTGCGCGTCGAGTTTTCATATATTATTTGATTCTACTCTTGGGCATCTGTAATCTCTTTGATTAATGGTCTAGTTCTTAGTTGTTTAACCATTTCCGTGCTTGAAAGTTTGTGTTTTCAAGGTCACCCTGGAAATTCCTTCTATCCGATATCTTGTTCATTTGCTTGTTTTATTCACTTTGAATTATTACTCATTGGTTTGCTTATCGACTGATTAGATTCATTTTCTGGTTTCTGCATTTTACTCAATGAAAGCATGTCTATCTGACAAAATGAAAGTGTAATGGCCATTCTTTGGTTCATCTATGAGATGATTTTTCCATGCATTTGAGCAGAACATTGCTAAAAAATAATTGTTAAATGTTTTGGTGATATTAGGATTTTACTTTTGATACGTCTGAATTTACTCTTTTTTCTTCTTTAAAATGTTTGTAAATCTCTTCAACAATGAATGCATTGTTATTAACCGCAACTGACGCCTTGTACTGATGGTTATGTTGACTGTTAATCTCTGGCAACTATCTAGTAAAAGATTCATTATCTCGAGGTTAAACTATGATCCTAATGTTGTTTTAGGGTCATCGACGGCCTTTCATAAGGAATATATCCAGGTCAGTATCTGTTGGCAAAGAAAGCAAGGAGGGATTGAAGCAACTTGTAGTAGGAGGACCTCGTGCTCAGAAGATGGTTGGAATATGGCTTGTTGGTTCTGCTGCATGGGTTTTTACCATGGTGATACTTGGCGGTGTCACACGATTAACTCGCTCTGGCCTTTCAATGACTGACTGGAAATTTACCGGCAGTCTTCCACCTCTTTCAGATGAGGAGTGGTTAGAGGAGTTTGAAAAATATAAGCAGTCCCCTGAATATAAGCAGTAAGCTAAAGAGAAACCATTCTGAATTAAGCTAGTTACAATAGCTTCTCAAAGTAGTACTGATTACATGAGAAGCACTGTGAAGTAGCTTTATTTCCTGCTTGAATTTTTGCAGAGTAAATAAAGGGATGAGTCTTGAGGATTTCAAATTTATTTACTGGATGGAGTATGCACATCGAATGTGGGGAAGGGCACTTGGTATCATGTTTGCTTTGCCATTTTCATACTTTCTATGCAAGACGTATATAACCTTACGTCTTGGGTTACGACTTTCTGCTCTTTTTGCACTTGGTGCTGGGCAGGGCCTGATTGGCTGGTGGATGGTTAGAAGTGGCTTAGAGGTATAAGGAACTTAGTGTTGCTTTTCTACTTTTTTCTCTTCTATTTCCATAGCAAGTATTTGAAATTTTCATTTTTTTCTTCTCTAGGAACCTGCTCTTTTGCTTGGTGCTACTATGCTTTTCTTACTGGAGAGGAGGACGAAAGAACATATCATATAGAGCTCCTATTTGTATAGAGTTCTAATTTGTACCATTTTATTCAAGTTTCTGTTAAGAGATAAGAATAAGGCAGTGATAGTTTCAATATTCTGTTTTATTCAAGTTTCATTGTTATTGTGTTTTCTGTAGCAGTTAGAATAAAACTTTCTTATATAATCTATTAGGAGTTGTTATATATACTCTTTGAACTTCAATTTTTTGTTTGTTATTGTTTCAATATGTTAATAGATAAGGAGATAAGGATCCACTAGTATTGATTAATTAGTTTTCTGAAATAGTTAGAACTCCATTTCATATCAATCTCTGATTTTGATAGTTGGGTTATATGTACTCTTCCAAGTATTCGATGATCTACTGGCAATATTTTGGTGAGGCTATTTGAACTTTGAAGTGGAGTAATTGCTAGAGAAAAGTTTTAATGAGTGAGTAACATTTGTTCTATCATCTGTGTATCCATTCTACTGCTGTTGGTCTTCTTTGTATAACTATATATATATGTACATGTATGTTCCATTCTGCTGTGTTTGCATTTTCCTCTCCTGTTCCTTCCTTTTCTGGTGTTTGAGAAGCAGCTTTGGATGATAGTAGCTTCCCATATCAACTTGATATATTTAAGAATCCTATTCCTTCATGATTCCACATATAAAGGTTGAACCGAGCTTGTGAACTTTACATATTAATTAAGGAACTTGTCACTATCCTTGGAAAATCCAATATGATAACAATCTAGGAACAAAGGCGAAGACATCGCATATTGGTTTTTCTGGTAAGGAGGGTTGTGATGATCCTCTATGCATTTTTGACGACTTCTCTGTATTTTTATTGGTTGTTGAGTCATTAATTCAAACTGAAGCATATCATTGTTTGTATAGTTAGTCAAAGGGATTGGAGAATAGTTTATCAGTCCTTGGTGATTTAAATCCTTTGAGAAGAGAGTGGAGGATTTGATAGTGATATCGGTCCCTTCTTAAGGACAGTGACTTATCGCTAATCCCTTTTAAGCTTAGGTTTATTGGGTGCTAAACAATTTGTACATATTTAGTTAAATGATTAGGCTCACATCCCAAAACCATTTTGCATTATAAGTATGGTAAAGAAGCATTTTATTTGACTCAAAGGTGTAATGGCAGTGATGTTTATGATATGAGTGTTCTGAAGTTCCATTAAAAATGTACGAATGTTGGTAGTTTAGTTGAAATTTCACACTCAGAGGATTGGAAGCCTAAGGATTTGGACTGTATTAACCATCTCTAAAAGTTGTATTTCATATATTTGAAACATTTTGATAAAAGTTTGTAATCTTCACTCAATAAATTGCTAAGTTATTCAATCTTTTACTGCTTGATATATGTAGTAAATCTATGGAGCAAATTTTAATAAGTAACATATGATGGTCTTTTTTAATCCATTATGTTGCTGTTGGTCTTCCTTATTACAATTGATAAATAAGAATTATTTAAGTTGTATACTTTTGCCCTAACAATAGTATACCCAATTATTTTTTTATACTTTTTAGATTAAATCATAATGGAAAATATGGAATCATCCTCTATTCGTGATAAGTCCGATCCAGTATGGAATTATTTTTCTTCTTCTCAAGCATTTGATGGGAATGTCTAATATAACTGTATGTTTTGCGGTAGAATATTTAAAGGGGGAGAAATTTTTAAAATGAAAGAACACCTTACTGGTGTTAAGGGTAATATTGCTTCTTACAAAAAAGTACCACTTGATGTGCGTGATATGATTGGAAAATATTTGTAGTAAAAAGTAAAAAAGAAAAGGAAAATAAAGAGACCCATGATATATCTTTTGCAGATGATGAAACACCACAAGCATTAGATAAAGGAAAAGGAAAAGCTATTATTGACATAGATTCTTATTTTTCTCCAAGAACTACTCTTGGTTCTCAACCCAGTATAAAAAGTCTTATGGTTGACAAAGATTTTGTTTTGCTATGTAAAAGAGTATGTACTAGATGGTTCTATCATTCATGTATTCCTTTAAATACTTTAAATTCATTATATTTTTAAGAAGCAATTGATGCTCCAACAATAATAGGTCTAAGAATTAAGGTGTCATCTTATTATGAGCTACGTGTGGCTTTGCTTCAAGATTTAAAAAAAAGAATATCAGTTAATTGTGGATGCATATAAATCTAGTTGGGAATCAATAGCGTGCACTATTATGGTAGATGGGTGGACTGATCAAAGACAAAGAACCTTGATTAATTTCTTAGTTTATTGTAATATTGGAACAACTTTTATCAAGTCTGTTGATGCTTCTGACATGGTAAAAAGTCCTAATACTTTATCTGAATTATTTTATGAAATTATCGAGTAGGTTGGACCAAAGAATGTTGTGTATTTCGTTACAGATAATGCAGCTAATTATGTATCAGCTGGATATTTATTACAATCAAAGTATGGGCATATTTATTGGTCTTCATGCGCCGCTCATTGTATAAATCTTATTTTAAAAGATATTGATGGTATAAATCATATTTCTAGTCTTGCTTCATGCGTATCTAAGATCACAATTTTTGTATATAATCATGTCACATTTTTTTCTTGGTTAAGAAAGCAAGAAGATTGGGTTGAGATCGTGTATCCCGCTATTACCAAGTTTGCAACTATATTTATTACTTTGAAAAGTGTTTATCAACATAAGCAACTATTTCAAATTTTGGTGATAAGTAAACACTTTTCAAGTCATAAATTATAAAAAAATGAAAAAGGAAAAGAAGTTTGCGCTATTATTCTAGATAATAAATTTTGGGATGCTTGCTTGATTATTGTGAAGATTGTGTCTCTGCTTATAAGGTTGTTAAGGATTGTTGACTAAGATGAGAGGCCATCTTGAGGGTATATATATGATGGTATGTATAGAGTTCACAAAACAATTATAAATCTTTTTAAAGGGAAGGAGAAATTGTTCAAGCCTTATATAGATATTATTGATTGACAATGGGAAAAGCATCCTACTCAAAGGATCCATTTAGCAATTTATTTTCTCAATTCTTATTGCTTATATAGTGGAGAAACACGTAAAATTAATATTATGGGTGGTTTGTTTGATGCGATTGAATGCAAAGATATTTTCTCTATTGAAGAGCAATCACAAGCGATAAATGAAATTAAATTGTATCGTGAAGGTTTAGAGAGTTTTGCTATATCTTCAACAAAGGGAGAACTTATAATGAAAAAATGTAGCTCCGTAAGTTTTATACTCATAATTTATTATTTACTTATTAATAATATATATTTTATCATAACTATTAATTTAAAACACAGATGAGTGATGAAGATTATTCGGCAACAGTGCTCCAACATTGAGAAAACTCGCTATTAGGTTACTCAGTTAAATAGCTTCTGCATCAGGTTGTGAACATAATTGGAGTATTTTTTAACCTATTCATATAAAGAAACGAAATAATTTAGAACATCAAAGACTTAATGATCTTGTTTACGTTATTTATAATCTGAGAATGAAGAACAGGTATTTTATAGTTTTGTTTTTATTTCAATAATTTTATTTTTATTATTGACTTTATAATGTCTCTCTATTATGTGTTTAGAGCCTTTAAGATTTAGAGCGTTTAGTAAGAAGAGAATATATAATCCAATTGATATTGATTATATTAAACATACTGATTTTTATAATGAACTTAAAAAGACGATTTATGAAGAAAATGCATTTGTCACAACGAATGAATTAAGAACATCTATCGATGGTCAGTTCATATCTTATTTTGATCATATTTAAGTTAAAATTATATTGTATTACAAGTTTACGATTGAAGATAATTTTATACATTACTAATTTGTTATTTATTTTAATGCAGTAGAAAAAGTTTATGCAAATACTTTGAATGAAAGCGTAGTTTACGAATCTTTAAATAGCGTTGAAAAATTTGGAGCATTTGATGATGATGAGACGCAACCTCCTTCAAAAATACAATTTGATTTTTATTGTTATTTTAAATTTTATATTACTCATATTTATTTATTATTAATTCATTATATAATAATAGATATTGGTATATTTTTTATTTCAACAAAACATTTTACTTTTACTTATTTTTATAAGTTTTACTTTTTATTTATTATATATCACTTTTATAACGATTCATCACCAGTTAAACCTCTAAACTTTAAATATTTTCTTCGACTGATTTGATGTCCAATCCGGGTTTTAAAACATTGGAAAATTATTCTTGCATAATTCCTAAAAATACGTCAAATTAGCGTGTTACAATGCAATACAAGATCAACCAACCTCATAAACGCACAAATGTTTATTTATATCAAACTTGTAGCAAATTACAGTAATTATTCCCTTCACAATTTCTTTTGATTTCATTTTCTTTCAATCCATAACCAAAGAAATAAACCCACATCTCCGAGTAAACTCAAAAAGAATTGCCTAATGGTTTCCCATATTGCAGAAACCATATTTCAAGAGTGTTGTTACCTAGTATTCCTGTGGAAAAAAAAAAAACAGAAAAAGCAGCCATGATCTGTGTTTGGTAAATTATACATGGCAGATATAAGCTCTATATCTCATTTGTTAATTTGCTTCAGAATTCCAGATACAGAAGCACAATGTGTTGACTTGTAATCACATTTCTCACAACAAGTTTGCAGATTCTCGATCACTTTGATGCACCTACACCGAATCAAATGAGAAGTTCAAGAGAAGTTAAGAGTTTTCAAGAAAAGTCCTAGTCAGCACTACCTATAAGGGCTAAGTATTAAAAATATACAATAAGTAGGAGTAACTGTAAGATGTCAGCCTACAACTGAAATTCTAACACAGGCAGCCAAGCAAATAGTAACTCATCCAAAACCCGACTCCTAGCAAGTCTTCAAAGAAGGTAGAGAGAAGAAACTGGCTGATAAAGAGGACGGAAGGAGATTGGCAATCGGCAAATATCTTGGCAGCTGCTGACATTGTTCACAAACAAGCAAATTGGAATTCCCAGTAAGGCATATTAAACAACACGAGCTTTCCTTGAAAAGATAAGGAAACAATGCATTTGCCCCTGTCATAAATATATGGATCTCCAACCTACCTAATTGACTTTTTTAACGATCACCTGTTCCCAAGTATCCTACAAACTCAGCCTTGATCAATGATGAGCTAGGCCCCTCTGTGATTATATTATAGCTTTAGAAATCAAAAGCTTCATCTTAAGGCATAAGGCAAGGGTCCAATGACTTTGGACAGGAACACGTCCTTTTTCTTTAAGTATATCCTTGCTTGAAGAAATTCAAATAAAATCTCTAGTCCCCTTAATGAAATAGGGCAGAAGACAGAAGTACAGAAGGAGCTAAAGGAAATGGCTTTCAGTTACTTCAAGAAGGTTATTATGGATTCCAAATCTCCTAATGTCTCTCTTCCATCTCTGGAGGAGGATTTTGTATCCAACTCCATCTCTAAGAGTCAAGCAATGGACCTGATAAAGCAAGTTGAGATTTCCGAAATTGAAGCAGCAGTTTTTAGTTTCAATCCTAACAAGGCCCCTGGACTAGACAGATTCAATATCTATTTCTTTCAGGTGTCTTGGCATCTTATCAAACCTCAAGTATGTCAAGCTATTCAGGAATTCTTCAAGATAGGCAAGCTCCTTGAGCAATTCAATATCACTTCAATTTGCCTAGTTCCTAAATGCCCCAACCCTAGTTTACTAAAGGATTTCAGGTCTCTCTCTCGCTGCAATACCTTTTACAAAATTATTTCTGAGATTATTACTTCTAGACTCAAGTATGTTATGGACTCTCAGATTTGCAAATTTCAAGGAGCTTTCCTCAAAAGTAGAAGCATTAGGGACAATATTCTCTTAGCATAAGAACTTTTCAAAGGCTATCAAAATAAGAGATCTAAGCCATGTTGTACAATAAAAACAGACTTCCATAAAGTCTTTCAGATTATAAATTGGAGCTTCATTCCACAAGCTCTTAAATCCCTTGGGTTCCCTCACTTGTTTATTACTTGGATTCAATAATGTATTTCTACGGCTTCCTTCAACATCTTGGTTAATGGTGAGCTTGCCCCCATATTTAAGAGTGGCAAAAGTATCAGGCAAGGTGATCCTCTCTCATCTTATTTATTTAATATATGCATAGAAGTAGTCTCCTAACTTTCTTATGCCAACACTGGAAAAAATATTGCATTCAAGTTCCATCAAAAGTGTGTGAAGCAAAGAATCGTTAACTTGTCCTTTACTAATGATCTGCTTTTTTTTTGCAAAGTCGAGCCTCTCTCTATCAAGGCTATCATGGAACCTTACGAGAAACTTTATTGAGATAGGGGACACTTATAGGAAGTCCTATACAAAGGTGAAATGGGATGATATTAGTCTACCTAAGGAGGAAGGGAGTCTAAAAATTTGGCCAATCCAACTGAGTAGCAATGTGCTACTTGCGAATAGGCTTTGGCAAATCCTTACAAACAAGGAATCTCTTTAGGTGAAATGATTCACTCCCACTATCTAGAAAACCATTGTGTTTGGGAAATCAAATCACATAATGACTCATCTTGGACTATGGTAAATATCCCGAAATTGAGAAGCAAGCTTTACCATGAAATCAAATTTACCATCAGTAAACTATTCCTCTTGGATGTGGTATGAAATGTCCTCTATACTTGCTCCCTAAAGTTTTCCACCCCTAATTATTCTACACGAGGTATCTAATGAAGCCTAAAGCTCAAGTTTATGAAACCGTCAATGGTAATGAATGGTCTATCAAACAAAGGGGCTTCCAATTTATATAAGACAACTTGTTGGATTACCTTCCCAATCAACATAGACACGATGTTGCTTATTGGACTATACACTCATCTGGCTTGTTTCACAATAGATCTTATTATCAAATCTTTAGGAATCCTACTCCAAAAGTTCACTGGAGGAAATTCGTGTCGCACATATACATTCCTCCTAAATTGTCTTTTATAACATGGCTTGTCATTAAAAATAAACTCTCAACTCTGGATAGAAATAAGAGTTCCCTCCCTATCACACCTATTTGTCAGCTTTGCCACAATGATGACGAAACTAAGGACCACCTTATTCTTTAAATATGCAGCCTCCAAAGGGCTATGGAATTATATCCAATAATTGAATGCTCATGTTTGCAGTGAGGTTGATTGGGAAGAATTGTTAGTAAGAGAATCTCCAAAGCCACTATTGAATGAAGAAGATTCTCTCATTACCATGATACCCTTTTGTGTTGTCGTCTATGCCATAAGGAAATATGGATAGAAAGGAATGAGTGTATTTTCAAGGGCAAAGTGCTCCGTAAGGATGTCTTCTACTCCAAAACACTAGACTAGATTAGAGGTATTATTTTGACACTGCTATGGCATCCAGATGGTGCATTAGCTAGAGTCAAAGCATGCATTCACTGAGTAACAATTAAACAAAGATGTAACTCTCTCAATTTTTTATGTTGTGAGTTAATAGTTTTCCTATATTGTCAGCATTACTAATATCGTGTTGCTTAGGCTCTCATATCTCTTGTCGTAACTCCTCTTCGACAATGGGGTATTAATATAATTATTTTATTTAATTTTTAAAAAAAAAGGTATCCAATTGAAGAATGTCAACAGATCTACAAGGTGAACCCACTTCATTATAGCTACAAGGCTAGAATCAATAAGTATGCTTAATAAGCTAAATACCAAAAAGACCAATGAAGATGATTTCAACCATACATTAATGATAAGATGGATAAGAAAAATTAATAAGAAGTGCAATCTTCTCCAACTTCAACCATTTTAAGATTGGAAGCATCTTGACTTCACTATCAAAGCCAAGGTGGTGAAACATAACTTCATGTTTAGTGAATTGCTAAAGTAAGTGTCCAAATGGTTCATATCATAAAGGTCAAGCATCATGAGTATACCCTAAAAACATTTTAGTATTATATAAAATACTGTCTTAACTGACCATCATCAATCTTGAGTGAATCAATATGAAGAAAATGTACTGTTCACCAAGTAGACTAGACAAATTCCCATGTTAGCTAAAATTTAGATAAGAAACAAATCCAGGTACCAAAAGAGAGAGATAGGTTTCTTAGTGAATCGGAGGAAATAGAAGAAGCCAGAAACCCAAGGGCCCATTTCATCTAACTTATTAACTTTCGATGCCATTCAATCTTAGCGTTCGATTATCTTATATTCCCTTTTCCCAAACACTTTAATCCTTGGTTCTAGAATCCTAGATCCTTTCCTATCTCGTTTAAATGCTTAAAAGATCTTAATTGCTCGTCCTCATAGCCGAAAGATCAAATACTCCTGCTGTTTCAAATATTTGATGCACATAACTTGAAACCTACGTTTGTAGTCTACAGTCATAACTTCCGTGTAAGCTTAGTTTCAAGGCATCACTCCTCGACTATGATCAGCATGGTAAACATCTTCATCTATAATTAAAAAAGAAAAACCCAGCGCCTAAAAGGTTAGGAGCATAAATCACAGGAACTTACATACTAATTTAGAACCTTAAAACATGCAGGAACCTATTTACAAGAATAACACAAAAAAAGAACAAATCCAGAAGACTAGAGCTCAGAAATCTCATATCATTTTCTGGTATTGATTAATTCCGTCAAAACAAGAACTTAAAACAAACATCATTTCAAATTTTTAAGTCTATATATGCACACGTTAATTCGTTATTTGATCATGATCAGGAATAACCCAGGAAAAAGTCAAGTCTCTAATGACATACTTCTGAGAAAGGAAGTTATTTTTGGAGAGACAGGCTTGGATGTCACAAGCTTCTTTCTTGCACGGCTCTTTGCTAGGTCGCGCCATCTCTTTTCTCCGACTTGTGCCTCAGAAGATACCTCAATGTGTCATTCTAAAATACCCCAGCTCTTTCCACCGGACGAGGTCTTTTCTCCGTCTCCGTGCCGCATATGACAACTGGTCTCATACGAAAGTTTCCAGAGACTAACACGCAAAAAAGGATTCCTCACCTTTTTCTTTTAAATATATTCTCTTTCAATTTTCATGCAGGAAAATGACTATAAAATGAATTAAGAAAAAAAAAAAAGCATTCAGATGCCGCTTAATGGATTATAAGACTATTTAAGGGATATGATCAATTCAACTTATAAATGAATGTCAAATTATTATTATGTATAGATGTCGAATTATTGCTACCAATCTAATTGGTATAATATATATGCATACTAAAATAAAAAGATTTATTCTGGTGAAACACATTTTTTAATGTTCCTTATATAAGAAATAAATTTTCAATAGAAAATTACTCAATTTTTAAATATTTTCATATTTTGAGTTTATCAAATTAAACATTATTTCCATGTGTTTGTTTTTTAAATAAAAACAAATATACAAAAACATTCCAATCACTGAATAGACTTCAACATAAAATTATGTGACAAAGAAGAGTACCAAGAGTTCATAATAGTAGCAAAGAGTGAGTATGAACTTAAAAAGAGAAAAGAAAAGATATCTTATTTCATCCTAATAAATCAAAAAGATTAAGAAAGATTTATCTTTTGACAATGAATAAAACCTGTTTAGAAAAACTATCAGTTTAATTTTATTCGATAACGATGTAAACTACATAGTTAATAGCCTTATTTAGCAAACAACGAATTACATCAACTGTTAGCTGATTTGATCAGTAGATCACACAAGTTTTTTATTGAAGATATTTGGTAAAATTAACTATTTAGTATTAGCTGTTGATGTGTAAAATAATTTATAAGGGTATGATCTTAAAAAAATTATTAAGGGCGTGAATATTATATACCTTAGTATTTCGTTTAATATTCTTATAAGAATTTAGATTTTAGATATTTAATTTTACAAAAATTAAGATTATAACTTTAATAAAAAACATAAAACATATAATAATAATGATAATCATCATCTCATCATCATCATCATGATACATCCAAACATAAAATATAACAATCCAAATGAACTTTAACAACACAATCCAAACAAAGCAAAAGAAATGAACATCGTCTTTAAAGCAAAGGTTTAGAACAATTTAAGGACGACGTCTAACTGCCATTAAACTGGAAGCAATATTATCATGAATAGTTGTCATCTCTCGAGTTCTTTGCTCTTCAATGCCTTCTTGCATAGAGTTAACTTCAACAACTTAAAATATATCAGGAGGTGTAAATTCAGGATCTTGATCGATGATGTTAAAAGTCGGGTCACCAATTGTACTTCTTCTAATATAGCTATGCAACGCAAAAGCTGCACAAATTATTCTATTTTAATCCATCAATAAATACTTAGGCAATTTCTCCAATATCTTATATCGAGCATTAAGAACACCGAAAGCCCTCTCAATATAGTTTTTCAATGATGAATGATCTCGATTAAAAACTCCTCAAGATCCTCTTGAATTTGAACTACGAAACTATGATTGATGATACCTTGTCTTTGGGTAAGGTGTCAAATATTCTTCTCTTTCTGAATAACCTTTGTCAACCAAGTAATATTTACTTTAGAGTCCGTAGAGGAAATATGATTAGTATAGATGATGTCATAAAAAGTCTAAATCATGAATAGCAAATCCAAAAAATCTTAAAATTACTTATCGATGATTTTGAAAATTTTAGTCTTAGATTATCGATTGTATTAAGAAAAAAACAAGAATCGTGTGCTGATCCCTCCCAACTTGTTAAAACATACATAAATAGTAAGTCAAAGTCACATGTTGCCAATACATTTATAGTCGCTATTCCTTTATATCATGTGTATCTCATTTGATCCTCCTCTTCAACAACTACTGCTATATATGTACCATCAATAGCTCCAATGCAATCCTAATATAAAACAATGATCATAAGATGACAAAACAACATTTTTCAATGAAAAATACAACGAAGGGGAGGAAGAACATATTCAATTACCTTAAAATGTGTTGGATTGGGAAAAAAAAACATGCATCAATTTGGAAGAAACGGTAGATTTCAAAACTTTTTAGAAATCAAAATTTCAACAGAAGCAATATATCCAAATCAACATGCATAGCCACACATGATACGGTACAAGGAAAAACATTTGCATAATCACAAGATGGAAAATATTACCGACTCCTTCGCTACAACTTTAAGTCCTCGCTGTGTTATCCTATCCTTGGCAATATATCCTCTCTTAGGTGATGTATCCTCTTCACCTTATTGTATCCTCTTCTTGATATTGTATTCTCAACCAATCCGATCTACCACTTGTTCTTCTTGGACAACTTGGTTAACAAGAACCTTTGGTGGGAAAGGAGAAGAAAACTTTAGAGGAGATTTTTCTTAGAAAAAAGTAGCCAAAAAATGAGACACTCTCATGCAATTTTCGGCTCACCATGCAAGATAAGAGAGAGAGAGAGTCAAAACAATGCAAGAACCTTTTCTTACACCCTCTCAATTTCGGTTAATCTTAAAGGAAAGAAGAAATTTGCATCAAATGCATCACTTCTTTTTTAATCAATCATAAAGAAGCCAATAAA
>JANIIA010000005.1:32060414-32076099 GCA_027478495.1 Erythroxylum alaternifolium
TTAGTGAAGTGTTAAGTGATGTGACACGCCACCCTCGCGGGGCACGGATTCGGGTATCACAATCGATATCGGGTTCGAGTTCAGCGGGATTTGGGGTGTTACAGCTATAGTTTAGATTTCAAAGAGTGTTACATGAAAAAAGGGTTTCAGTTTAGTAGAACAAATAAACTATTTATAGTGGATAAGATAAGAATACCAATAAACAGTTGAAACGAATGCAATCTAATCCAACGACTGGGAAGAGATAGAGTTAGATTTTTTGCAGAGATTCCTTATCTTGTCTTGACTATTGTGTAGATAGGATACGAATACTAATGAACAGTTGAGATGAATGCAATCTAATCCAACGGTTGGGAAGAGATAAAGTTAGACTTGTTGCAGAGATTCCTTATTTTGTCTTGAATATTGTGTGGATAGGATACGAATACTAACGAACAGTTAAGATGAATGCAATCTAATCCAACAGTTGGAAAGAGATAAAGTTAGATTTTTTTGCAGAAATTCCTTATATTGTCTTGAATATTATGTGGATAGGATATGGATACTAATGAATGGTTGAGAAGAATGCAATCTAATCCAACGGCTGGAAAGAGATAAAGTTAGATATTTTTGTAGAGATTCCTTATCTTGTCTTGAATATTGTATAGATAGGATATGAATACTAATGAATGGTTGAGATGAATGCAATCTAATCCAACGGTTGGGAAGAGATAAAGTTAGATTTTTCGCAGAGATTCCTTATTTTGTCTTGGATATTGTATGGATAGGATAAGAATACTAATTAACGATTGAGATTAATGCAATCTAATCTAACGATTGAGAAGAGATAAAGTTAGATTTTTTGTAGAGATTCCTTATCTTGTCTTAGATATTGTGTGGATAGGATAAGAATACTAATTAATGGTTGAGATGAATGCAATTTGTCCAGCAGTTAGGAAGAGATAAAGTTAGATTTTTTTGCAGAGATTCCTTATCTTGTCTTGGATATTGTGTGAATAGGATAAGAATACTAATTAACGGTTGAGATGAGTGCAATCTAATCTAACAGTTGGGAAGAAATAGGGTTAGATTTTTTTGCAGAGCTTCCTTATCTTATCTTGAATTATTTACTATATAAGGGAATGAATTACTAGCAGATTCTTCTTTGAAATCATTACCATATTTGTCTACAATCATGATTACTAATGCTAGTGCTTCACATATATTATCCTCATCTTCATCCTCATCATCAGAGGATGAATTAGATCTCACTGTTGCAATATTAACACAAAGTAAAGCGTTATTATCTACATGCACCAATAACAACCTTGCAATGGATTATTATATGAATAATATAGTGAATCAACCAAAGCATAAAGGCCCAATCTCTGGTCATAGAGTAATTTATCGTGATTGTATTGCAACAGATCAAAGACTATGAGATGATTATTTTGTAAAAAATCCAAGATATAATACAGCAATGTTTCGCAGGCGATTTTGAATGAGTCGAAATTTATTCCTATGACTTGTAGGTGCAGTTGAAGGTCATGACGACTACTTTATGTAATGGAGAGTTGGATGTGGTAAACTAGGATTGTCTAGTTTACAAAAAATAACAACAACATTTCGAATGTTGGCGTACGGTGTATCAGCTAATTCAACTGATGAGTACATTAAAATTGGAGAATCAAGTACAATTGAAAGTACAAAAAAGTTTTGTCGAGCCATTGTGGAGGTCTTTAGATAGATTTATCTAAGAGCACCGGATGCTAATGATGTTACAAAACTGCTTAAAATTAAAGAAGAACGTGGTTTTTCAAGGATGCTAGGGAGCTTAGATTGCATACACTAGACATAGTAAAATTGTCCAACGGCTTGGGTGGACGTAGTGAATTCTCAACTATTATTCTTGAAGTTGTAGCTGATTATAATTTGTGGATATGACATTCACATTTTGGTTTGCCAGTGTCAAATAATGACATTAATATCTTAGAGGCATCTCACTTGTTCACAAACCTTGCCAAAGGTATAGCACCTTCTGCTCATTATGTTATTCGAGGAAAAGTGTACGATACTGGATATTATTTAGTTGATAGTATTTATCCAAAATGGTCTACCTTGGTACAAACCATTCATGATCCCTGAGGTCCAAAAAATAAGTTATTCGCGAAGATGCAAGAAGCATATAGGAAGGATGTCGAGCATGCATTTGGAGTTCTCCAGTCATGATTTGCAATTATCAAGGGACTGACACGTTTTTAGAAAAAATCCATATTACATGATATTATGTCAGCATGCATCATAATACACAATATGATCATTGAGGACGAACGTGATACTTAAGTAGCCATACAAGATTAGAGTGAAATGCCCTCCCCTGAAATTAATATTAATAGAGACGATAAAATTATATTTCAAGAATTCCTTGCTAGACATAAGCAAATTAAAGATAAAGAAGCTCATTATGAATTTCGTAATGTACTGATTGAACATTTGTAGGAACGATATGGTAATTCAGAAGATTAGAGGTTATATGTGCAATAAAAATATTATATTTGTGTATGTTATTAATTTGTTGTTGCAATAATATTAATTATATTTGTTAAATAATATTAATTTAATATAAAGTATATATTAATTGATTAAGAAAAATGATTTTATTTTAATTTTTATAAATAAATAAATAAAATAAATCATTGTATAACTATAAATTAATTTAGTTAATAACTAAATTATTGTGGTATATTCTTTGAAAATATTTTGGTGTAAAAATTTGGTATAGAGTGGTTGGAGTAACACCAAATTTGGTGTAAAAAGATTCTTGAAATATTCTCTTTTATAAAATTTTAGTAGAATGGTTAAAGATGGCCTCACTGGTTCTTTAAATGGTCTCAAGTATGCATTTAGATATAGTGATCATCTGACAATTGATCATTATATGAGTACTTTTTGGTCTATCTGTTTATGGATGGACTTTCTGGAAAAAAATCTTCCATACCCACTATTCTGTATTAACTCTGCTTCACCTGTGAGATCGCGTGAAACAGAATTGATATAAGCTAGTGATTATAGAAGATTTTGATCCTAGACTTTCTCTTCTAGACACTAGTTCCCCAAGTCTTTTGTGTAAAGCTGATTGTAAGGAGGGACAACTTTTACCTTTCGATGCCGTTATAATCTCAAATTTTATTCTGCTTTCTGAAGATTGAGCCACCGAGTTGCTTTTGAAACTTTCATTAACGTGACCTTTTAACTCGTACTTATCTGCTACTATAGGCTGCCTTTATTTAATTGACCTCATAGTTTATGGAATATCTTCCAAGGGTCAAATAGGATTCCTTGTGAGTTTAAATCAACATATATCTTGCAGCAAATATGGTATTGAGCAAGAATAATGATGTTATCCATAACTTTAACATACTTCTCGACATGGGCAAATTTATTTCTGTTATTATTTGTTATATTTTCGTAACCTTTGTTTTCCTCTTTGGCTCAATTTCAATTCTTAGAGGGTTACAAAGCAGAAAATTAGAATCAAGATAAGATCTTTCTTCGTATGTTTGATTGAAGATTCGTGCAAGCAAATAAATGATGCGGCAAGGACTACAGAAGCAAAGACAAGGGATACTGTGCTATTACTGACCAAGAAGCGCATGTATTGTGTTCTCACGTCTCCTCATGTGCACAAGGACGCAAGATTTCATTTTGAGATCCAAGCCCACCTACAACTAATGGATATCCTCTATCCAAATGCACAAACAATAGATTCGTTGATGCAGCTTGATCTTCCTGCTGGTGTTGACGCTGAGGTCAAGCTATTCAAGTTCTTGAGTTGCTTTGTTGGTCCTCTTTGAAAGTTACATCTTGAACTTAATCTTATAGTATGCTAAAACCAAAAAAAATGTTTTGAGTTATTAAGATGCTTAAAGTTTGTAACTTAATGACCGGATGTTAAACTGTTGATGGCGCTTAAATATTTTGGCTTTGAATTGACCATTTAAAGAAAGAATTACATATATAACACAGGCTGTTCTGCTCCATATTTTCAACTTTCTACAGCTGAACCGGGCAGTATTCTCCCCACAAATTCATCTTCGTCATTTTTCTTCTGTTATGCTATTTATTTATTACATTTTAGTCAAGTGATTTTTTATCTTTAGTTGACTTTTGAACCCAGTATCCCAATGTTCTTTCTGCACTCTTATCCTTTCTGACTCCTTCTAATATGGCTTTTAGTTTACTTTTACTTGTTTCAAGATAACCTGTTCGATGGATCTACTTGGCATCTAGCTGCTTTTTATCGTTTTCATCTGTGGTCGTATGACTATCGTTATTATCTGTTTCTTCTCCTTCTATAGCCAGTATACTTGTGTTCCATAATTTTGCCCATCTGCGTTAGTCTCATGAATGGACAATATCACGAAAGGAGTTTGGACTTTTTTAAAGAAAAGGGAAGGTAAAATGCCTTTTGCATTGAAGCTTGTTTTTCTGCTTAGCCCTTGGTGACACTTGGGGACATAAGCAGAAATGTTGGATGTCTTTAAACACTTCATCACAAATACAACAGAAGAAAACACAATTCAAACCGTTGAAGGGCAATTTTGTTTAATGGTTAAGGGTTTTTGTCACTCTGTTTACTGTTTTTTCCCCCCCTTAGAAGCTGCCTCAGTTGAGAGGAATGTGAATTGTGGGACTTGAGGTATTGCACTGGACGGACCATTGATCTAGTAGCTTGATCATGATGGTACCATTCACTTTTTTAAATGTTTAAAAAGGATACAGTGAATGTGTGAATCCGAAAGATCAGCATTTGCAATATAAAATCAAAGTCGTGGTCAAAGCCTAACTTGGCAACTTGGTTCAATCAAACTATAAAAAAAATTCCGAAAGCTGCTTTTATTTGTCTGCAATTGATTCATTCCAAGAAAGGGGTCCATCATTGATATTGAGTGGGATTGTAGGAGTAGGACCCTTCTCTCTCTCTTCTTTTTCCTTGTAATTTTCAGCTCATGGAACCCAGTTCCCTCAGTTGAAATGAGAGAGAAGTGTGGCGTGACTTGATAGCAATGGGTCATTATCGTACAAGCCCTAGCATACACATAGTTGATGAGGTGTTAGTTTTTATGCATTTTCGCCGCCTCTAAAGATTCCCGTGCTCAAGTTCTCTTTCGTTTCTTCTAGTCTGTGGTGGAAGGTCCTTCTTGAACATTTACTTCGCAAAACATCACAGACACCTTCCAAGTGCACTTGACTTTTTATGCCGGCTGAGAGAGATAGGAATCTCAAGTCTCCGTCACAATCATGGCACCATATTTGTGTCTAGACAGAAGTTTCTGCGTATATAATTATTACACGTATAGTACACCGATTAGAGGAACTCTTTCTCTTGTACATCTTTTTACTTGCCACCAAATCAATCCAATTCCTTTGTCGTGTCAGAATCTTTGCCAAACCTCACAGACAACAAGATAATCGATTTCTTATGGCAACCTAAATTTTTATTAATATATGTCATCTATATTACACATCCACAGAAGATATTTGAATTTAAATAGAATATATTTTAAACTAACACTTTTTTAATAATTCATAAAATTTCAAAGATAAAAGTTGCTTTGCGACCATAGTGACCTAAAATAATTTAATTATATTAGCATGAACTTACATTGACTATATGACTATATACTTACATTAATCGTTTCTGTTTTCTTCTAATTTATTAAAATATGCTTTGTTTTCTTCCTTTATAATAACATTTTTGGTAAGTTAGATAAAAATATTAAAGAAAATGTCATAAGGGACAAACTAATACACTCTTTTTTATTAAGTTAACGTGAGAACAATGGGAATAAAAAAAAGATTGCTTTAGAACTGTATTGGAAATTGTTTTCAAAATCATTATTATTAATATTGAACAATCAAGTCAAAATTTAACATTTTTTTTCTGTTTTAAATAAACTTTTTTTTTGGGCTTTTGATACCACTTAACATGGTTAATAATAGAGATTTGATTCTTTAGTTTTTGAAGTTATGCTATAATATAATTATTATAAATAAAGCTAGGAGTACATTTTAAATTTTATCATAATATAGATAGAATTTAATATTTTAGAGTATTTAATTTCAACTTTAATATTTTTAAAATATTTAAAACAGAATTTAAGTGAATAAAAAATTAGCCGTGCTTATATTTCTTAAATCATTACTGCCATGTCATTTAAATTATTTTAAAAATATATTAAACCATTTCTTCATGATCCAATGAGCGATGAGTGGCGACAAACGAGAGAGACGAGCTGCGAACTCCATAACTGATAAGATTTAGGGAAACAGCTCCTTAACTATGGCTTCCTCTTCTTCTCCTACCCAATCCTGCACCCCACGTACCCTTTTACTAGGCCTCATTTCTTCTTCGATCCTTGAAATCCCTAACTGTTCCCCAGACCGCACCACCCACCACACTTCTTCGCACCCGAACCCTAACCCTATCCCAAATCAAATCTCTTTAGCAACAAAACCTCCTTCGGAGGTAGGCGTCTCTGCCAGCGAACAGGCGGATGCCCTAAATCTTGTCCATCCAACCTCTGTGAGCAAATTCATGAAGCTGATTAGAACTTGGAAATCTATAGTCTCTGATGGAGTGGAGGGATCTACAACCGACAAAGTGTTAATGTATTACCCGCCGGAGGTCAAGGAGGACCAGATTTGCATCATTCCTCCTCCAGAGCTAGCTAATAAGGGAGCAGCACAATTCATGTTGTCATTAATCGGTTTCTTTATTGGAAAAAACTGCGTATCCAGTAGTTCAGCGAATCCTTGTAAAAACATGTGTTAGATTTGGCCTCAAAGAAACATTAATCATGAGTTCAAACAATTTCCTTTTCAAGTTTGAATCGGAGGAAGGTTTGAAAATGGTGTTGGAAAGGGGTCCTATCATATCCAAGGAAAGTCCTTATTTCTGAGAAAGTGGAGCCTGAAAGGAGGGGAACAAGAAGAATTTAGGCTTGCCCTAGTATGGGCTAGGTTTTATCACATACCAGTCGAATATTGGACCACAGAAGGGCTGGGCAGAATAGCCAGTGAAGTGGGTCATCCACTCTTAATGGATACTCAAACTGCCAAGATGTCTCGGATAGTATATGCCAGAATCTATATGGAGTTAGAGTTAGAGAGCTCATGGCTAGAATCTTTCAAATTGGCTACTTATAATGAGGAAGGGACAATCAGCTTAAAAGACATCCGGATTGAGTATGAATGGAGGCCAGAACATCAAGCTCCGAAGAAGGTACGGGCACTTACAGGGAGGGTGTTTGAGACTAAACTACAACAAGAATTGGAGAAAGGACTAGAGCCAGCAGAGAATACCTCAACTCCATAAGGAAATACAATGGGGTTAAGCCCAGACAAGAATGGTCCAAGCCAGCAGCCTGTTAGTACTCCAGAAGTCCGACTAGAGCAGAGTAAGAGCTTAGGGCCTGAACAAATGGTGCCAATTATGGAGAAGACTCAAAAAGCTGATGCAGAGACATATAATGTGGAAAGCTTGTCTTCATCTCCAAAGGACCTCCAGCAGCAGGAAGAACAGAGTGGAGACCTCGAGGATACCACCTATCCAGCAGAACAAGAAGTAAGTTCAATTCCTTCCTCTCCTATTTTGGATTTGGTTCCTCATAGTCTTAGGATTACGGGAGGGGCAGAGGGGGATTTAATAGTTAAGAAAAGTAGGAAATCTAGGAGGAAACAGAAGTAGGATGTGTATGCAGATTGGTTATGTGGATTTTGTGTTTTGGAATGTGAGGGGTTTAAATAACTCCCAAAAACAGTTAGCAATACAAGCAAACATAAAGAAGTTTTCTATTTCTTTTGTTTGTTTATTGGAATCCAGGATTAGATCTCCTGCTTTTGTGAATAATGTTTGCTCCGTTTTGTTACCTAGATGGCAATACTTCAGTAATGTAGACCAAGCCTCAAATGCTAGGATTGTGGTACTGTGGAACCCTGAATGTTTTAATTGCTCCTTGCTTAGGGTAACTGATTAGCTGATTCATTTTGAGGTCTCCCCTAGGAACTGTCTCGCTTCCTTCTTAGTAACATGTGTTTATGGATCCAATAACCTCAATCATAGGAAGTCTCTTTGGTTTGATCTGTCAAATATTAACCTCCCAGTAACTAATCATCCTTGGATAATAGCAGGGGATTTTAATGCTGTTTTGTATCCTCACGAGGTAGAACCCTTAAGCAATTCAGCTGTGAATGGGATGAGTGACTTTAGGAGGTGTGTGGAAGGCAATGCCTTTTATGATTTAAATACTAGTGGCCCTAGGTTTACTTAGACCAACAAACAAGGTGGAGATGGATGTATTGCTAGAAAGTTAGATAGAGCCCTCATCAACTCGGCTTAGAGTTCTAGGTTTCCTAACTCCTATAGTACCCTTCTTAATCCAAACATTTCTGACCATTCTCTATTAGTGGTTAGATTTTTAGCAACTAGGAAGAACAGATCTTCTCCTTTGAGGTTCTCAAATTTTTTAGTCTCTCAGCCTAATTTCCTTCCAATCATAGAGGAGACTTGGGCCTCTCAAGTTCAGGGTACCCCCATGTTTAGGGTTATGTCAAAGCTCAGGCTGGTTAAACAAGCTCTTAAATCCATAAATACTAGCCAGATAGGTAATTTTCATAGCAGAGTAGAAAACTGCCAAGTTAACCTGAATGACATTCAAGATCAATTAAGGCTTTTGCCTCAGTCTCCTATTCTACTAGCAAAGGAATCTGAGGCTATCAAAGAGTTAATTAGAGCTTTAGAGGACTAGGAATCCTTCTATAAATAGTCTTCTAGGATCCAATGGCTTAGAGAAGGGGATAGGAATACAAAATTTTTTCACAATTTCATTCTAGCCCACAAAAATGGAAACAACATCCATTCCCTAGTAGTAGGAAATGGGCACCGGATAGTCAGCATGCAAGATATCCAAGATCACTTCCTAAATTTTTTTCAGGGGTTTATAGGGGAACAAAAGTCTATTCACTCTTCCAAAGAGTTTGTGGATACTCTTTTCCCTTATTCCTTGCCTGACACCCTTATGAATCCTCTTTGTGCTGAAGTCCCAGCACAAGAGATTAAGGAGGCTTTCACTTCACTCAATCCAAATAAGGCTCCTAGTCTGGATGGGTTTAATGGGTTCTTCTTTCGATAGACATGGCATATTATTGGAGAGGAAATTACCTATGCTATTCAGGATTTTTTCCAACATAGGAAATTACTCAAAGAACTCAACTCCACTTTCATTTCTCTCATTCCGAAAAAGGCCCACCCTTTAACAGTGTTAGACTATAGGCCCATCTCTTGCTGTAATATGATCTACAAGGTGATTGCAAAAATCATAGCTAACAGACTTGCAATGTTGCTTCCTCATATAGTAAGCCCAAACCAAAGTGCTTTTTTAAAAAACCGTCGAATAAGGGATAATATTTTGTTAGCTTAAGAAATCTTCAAAAACTATCGCCTTTCAAATAATTAGCAGAGATGTGCTTTTAAAGTGGACCTTCTAAAAGCCTATGATTCTATCCACTGGGATTTTCTCTTAAATGCTCTAGTTGCTATAGGCTTTCCTTTGAGGTTTATAGCCTGGATCAAAGAATGCATCACTACACCTTCTTATTCAATTTTGATCAATGGTCAATCTACCAAATTTTTTAGAGGACACTCTGGACTACGGTAAGGGGACCCATTATCACCATACCTTTTCATTATTTGTATGGAAGTGTTTAGGAGTATGAATGTTTGCATACCTCGTAGTCCTAGCTTCAAATATCATTGGAGGTGCAAAACTCTTAAACTCACACATCTCTTGTTTGTTGATGATCTTTTGATGTTTTGTCATGCGGATCAGAGTTATATTAACACTTTGCTTAATTGCTTGTCTACCTTCTCTAGTTTTTCTAGCATGAATATGAATGCTTCCAAGAGTCAGTTTTTCCTCTCCCCTGATATGGAGCACTTTTCCCACCAATTAGAAGTTATGTCTGGGCTTAAGAAAGGTTCTCTCCTAATTGGGTACTTAGGAGTTCCTTTGCTTACAGGTAGATTATCTAGGAGGGATTGCCTACCTTTGTTGGATAAAATTGATGCTAGGATTAATAGTTAGACCCATAAATACCTTTTTTATGCTGGTAGACTCCAACTAGTGATTTCATTCTTGTCTTCCTTTCAAGTGTATTAGATGACCCATTTTATTTTACTAACCTCCATCTTAAAGGATATCGAGTCTAAACTTAGGAATTTTCTGTGGGTTGGTAAGGTGGATTCTCACTTTCATGCTAAGGTTAAATGGAGCGACATTAATAGACTGAAAAGAGAGGGGGGGTTAGGCATTAAGCTTTTGACCATATGGAATTATTAGGAAAAAGGATCTGGGTTTTGTTTACGGATAAGGAAGCTTTTGTGGGTTCAATGGGTGCACTCTATAATTTTGAGAAGGAAAAATTTCTAGACTGCTCAACCAACCACTAATAGTTCATGGAGTTGGAGAAAACTTTTATTTGTGAGGGATAAATTGGGGAACCAATTTTGATTTAGGATAGGAAATGGAACTACTACTCTCTTTTAGCAGAATCTATGGCATCCTAGAGGAATTATGAAGTTCTTCTCTTCCCCGAGGGAGATCAATGGATCGAGGCTACCTATGACAACTCGAGTCTCAGAGATTATCAGTAATGACGAGTGGACATAGCTAGAGATAAATATAGAGATCCTTGTAAACCTAGAGCCCCTACAGTACCAACTAAATAGTTCCTCTCCAGACTATTTGGAATGGTTAGCTAGCCCTTCAAAACAGTACAACATTTGCTAAGCCTATAATGTTTTAAGATCACCATTGCAGCCAGTCCCTTGGTAAAAACTGGTTTGGTCCAAAAGCAACAGCCCTAGGTGCTCCTTTATATTATGTCTGGTTTTTCTCAACAATTTGCAAACACGGGACAAACTACTCTACCTTAATACTCCCAACTTTTGTTCTTTATGTCTCTCGGATAATGAAACCATTCACCATTTATTTTTTGACTACCCCTTCTCCAACACCATGTGGGAACGTTGCCTCATTCACTTTCATATTCCCCTCCCAACCAACATATCCCTCCATTCCATACCTTTATGGTATAATCAGTCCTTAAATACCATTGACAGTAACCTATTCCCTATCCTTTTATCTACTACTGTATATAATATTTGGAAGGAGCGGAATCACAGAGCATTCAAAGATGAAGTCAAGGATGTGGGGAGCTTATATTCCCAAATAATCTTCCAAGTTATGGAGAATCTAAGCTCAAACACAGTGAGGAGGTAATAGTGATAATTTCTTGTTATTGGTCATTTAATCCTTTTCTACAGGTTCTGTTAATTCAAAGCATCAAAATCCATGGAGATCTGATTTTCTCGAGTTTTTAAGTTTTCAAAGTCTAAAGGAAGCCCCTATCTCTTTCAGCACCTGAGGAATATCTAGTAAGGGAGTGATCTCTGATCAAGAAGAAGGACTACAGAATCTTGGAACAAGCACTTTGATATAAGATGTAGGAAAACACATTAAGGTGCATATCAATAGCTACACTCATGCAGAGGAGTTTAGATTTTCTAGGCAATTAAGAGAGCAACACTATCTGTTTTTTGCTCTGATAGGTATGCTTTCAAGTATCTGATTTCAATTAGGATGGTACATATTTTTTCTGGGTATTTTAGGAGGTACTTGGAGTCTTTTCTTGCTAAATGCTTCTTATTCTTTGAGGAGATTGCTTATATTGTGCAAGACAGAGAATTGCGTATAAGGCATTCTCATGATATGTAAATAACCTTTTTTTGTTTCTTTATCAATTTAATTACTGATTTATCAAAAAAATTTATGGTTTTTCAAATGAGGATCTTGACTTATATATAAGAATTTTTTGAAGATATTTGACACTTTTAAAATTAATAAAACCACTAACAATGTCGTGCAAAACATTGTTTTAATTTATTATCTACAACGTTTATCACTACTTAGGATAATTTATCAAAAAAAGGAAAAATATTTTTAAACCAATTAAGATTGAAAAGCTTCATAATCATATCTCTTCCTATTTATAACATGAGAATGAAACATTTTTTAAAACATAGGAGAGATATAAGGATCGACTTAGGAGGTGGCCACATCATGGTTTGTCCAGTTGGTTGCAAATCTACACATTTTAAAATTGTTTGAAATATATAATAAAGTTTATTAATTGTCCTTAATGGCACCAGGGGGGGTAAATTGGGTATTGGCAAATTGTAAAACCTTTAGCCATTTAAAATGTAATTTGATTAAGTTTTAATAGAATAATGTATGGAATAAAAATTTAGTCAAGTTCAATGAAACAAAAGAAATAATATAAAGAGTATAGACAGAGAAATTTAAAACCAATTTTATGATGACTTTCAAACAATCCTTGCCTATATTCATTCCCTAAGTCTCTTTTAAGATATTAGTAAACTCTTCTTTCAATTAGATGAAGAGAAACCTTGTTACAATAATGTTTATTTGTCTCAAGTAAAGAGTAACCCTTTTAAATTTTTTTCTTAAAGGTGATGAGCAACCAAAATCCTTTTTGGATAAATCAAATATACGAAAAATACACCCTAAATTGACTTTACAGCTTCACTAATCCTTAGTATCTCATTTTAATACTCGATAGGTTACAAGGACTTCATAATGAATCTATGAATGCTCAATAATGCTTTAAAAACTATTTTAAAATTGTTTTTATAACATCCAAATGTTATGAAATTGTCTAACAATTGAAAACCAAAGTATTTATATTTATAGAAGTTGAAAATGCAAAGAGAAATGAAAACTAGTCATTATAACAACTATTAATGGTATCATTTATTGACAATTATGTTAGATTGGTCGAATAATACTGATGCAAACTTATTATAAATAATATGTTGCCTTTCAAACTCCGTCAATAAACCATATATAGATATTGATCAACTAATGTGCCATAGTGGTTGACTAATAGTGTGATTGCAAACTTGTAGTACATATTTTTCTATCTTTTAAAAGGTATTATTTAACTACACACACACACACACTAGTTGACTAGTCTAACCAAACCATACATTGGTTGATTACTAACCTAGATTGATTGACCATGTACCTAAAAACTTATTTCCAAATGTTTTTCAAGTTTTTCAAATTATCCAACTCATCCTCTTGATAAAATTTTGACTTAAAATCTTATAAGATTCTTTAAAAAGAAGATATGGTTATGCATAATGAGCCCCTAAAGCACTAAAATTGAAAAAAAATGCTTATGTATAGTGAGACCCTAAAGCATTAATGTAAACTAGTAGGAGGTATAATAAAAATTACATTTGTATTTTTAGACTTGTGGTTCTTTGATCTTTCTTGGTCTTAGTTTTATCCTTTATATAAATGAAATTAAAGTTTATGAAGATCTAATCTCCCACTTTTCTTTATAAATTTCATAAGGTGTCTCTTAACAACATTAATGCATGACTTAAATAACTTTTGTATTACTGTTTTCAAGACATAAGAAAATCATTGTTAGTATTTATATTTTGTCATAATTAAAATAAGGATTGGAATGCATTTTGTTTCAATATAGATGAATGATGCATCAACTACAAAGATTTTAAGTAACAAGACTTTAGAAGTTGCCTTAATACTGATTGAGGAAATGAGCATAAATAAATATTAATGGAGATCGAGTAAGGAAAGGGTTAATAAACTAGTAGGTATACACAAAATGGGTTTATTAACGGAAATCATGCAAGGAAAGGACAAAATAGTCAATATATATAATGTATATGTAGTTAATAAATTGGCAACTCAAGTGGAAGCATTGATAAAGAAAATTGATAACTTGAGTGTTGCAATGAGATTGAAACAAGCATTATATTATGATTTGTGCGTGGAGGACATAAGAACCAAGATTATCAAGTTAACAATCCTTTTGCTAATCTAGTTTGGCAAGTTGACTACTTAATAATTTTCAACAACCTCATAATGACCCCTATAGCAACACTTATGATCTAGGATGAAAATTATCTAAATTTCTCATGTAATAATTAGGTAGCTCAAAGATCACCTAAGTAGCGTTAGTATAAAAGGAACTAAGCTTAGAGGAATTATTGATAAAGTTTATATCTATATATAAAGTTCAAATTTAAAGTCAAAAGGCTTCTCTTCAAAATTAGAAGACTCCAATTCACGATCTTGCAAACCAAATTAGACAGCTAACTAAATTAGTAGATAAGATAATTCAAAGGTCATTTCCAAGTAACATAGATCCTAAATCAAGGGAGCATATGATGATAATAACTTTAAGGAGTGAAAAAGAGTTGACAGATGGTAAGATGGGAGAAGTTAAAAGAGAGGAGATTGTTGGGGATGAAAAAGAAAGAAAGATTGTGAGGAAAAAAAGGAAGTCAAATAATACCAACCTAGAATTCCTTATCAAGTGAGACTTAAGAAATATAAGATTAACAAACAATTTGGTAAGTTTCTTGAATTAGTTAAAAAGCTTTATATTAATATTCTATTATCAAAGTCTTACAGTTTTTAAAAGAAATGCTAAGAAATAAGTAAAATTTGGAATAATCATTGACAATTATGCTAATAAGGAATGCTTTGGTATATTCAAAAAAAATTGTCATAGAAATTAAAAGATCTAGGAAGGTTCACTATTGGTAGTTTACTTGTAGATAAGGCATTATTTGTTTTATAAGCCAAAATTTATTTAATGATTTTTTTAAGAAACAAGGTTTAGGAGAACCAAAACCAACTAAAATAAGCATTTAATTAGTTGATAGATCAATTAAATATCCTAAAGGATTTGGCCAGTACTTGTTTGTGGTTGCAAATGGTCTCTTAGAAGAGGTGCTAGTATACTCTTTTGGGAGGATGACTGGATGCCATCAGGGGGGCCCCTTATATCACATACATCGGCAGAGGTCTCGTTATCACTGAGGAATATCTCGATTCACTGTTTTGTCTCTTCTTTCAGCCAGTGGTCCGTCGATTCTCTTCGACAGTTTTAACCTAAGACAGTTATTACTTATTTGTTAGTAGTTCTATGCCCTCATGCAAATGTTGATCAGGATGAGATTATGTGGCATTTATTGCCTACAGGTCAATTTTCCATGCAATCAGCTTATAGTCTATTAGAAGAGAATAGGTTGGAGGAGGTGAGTAAATTATGGTCGATGATATGGAAGTGGTAGGGACAAGAGAGGGTGCGAGCATTCTTGTGGCTTATTGGTCATGATCGACTAGCTACCAAATGACAGTGTCATCACCACCAACTTTTAGCTGACTCCCTCTATCCTCGCTGCTCAACTGAGGAAGAGTCTACTTTACATGTACTTTGTGATTGTCTTACTTCTCGTCAGTTATGGAAAAGGCTTGTTCCGGCTAACTTATAGTTGCAATTTTTTCAGCTTTCCTCTCAGATTGGCTATTATTATATCTCAGTCAATCATTCTCTTTTGGGGCAGCAGGCATCCTTTGGCTGGTCCTGTTTGGGACGGTGTGTTTGTTAGTCAAGACAGCAGCCATTTATGACTGCTGCCTCACTTTGACAGCAGTCATTTATGGCTGCTGCCTCACTTTGACAGCAGCCATTTTGGCTGCTGCCAAAGTTTGTCAAGGTTAGGCTACCTAACCTTGACATG
>JANIIA010000005.1:32076199-32095281 GCA_027478495.1 Erythroxylum alaternifolium
CAGACTATTTGGAATGGTTAGCTAGCCCTTCAAAACAGTACACCATTAGCTCAGCCTACAATGTTTTAAGATCACCACTGCAGCCAGTCCCTTGGTATAAACTGGTTTGGTCCAAAAGCAACAACCCTAGGTTCCCCTTTATATTATGGCTGGTTTTTCTCAACAAGTTGCAAACATGGGACAAACTGCTATACCTTAATACTCCCAACTTTTGTTCTTTATGTCTCTCAGACAATGAAACCATTCACCATTTGTTTTTTTAACTGTCCCTTCTCCAACACCGTGTGGGAACATTGCCTCATTCACTTTCATATTCCCCTCCCAACCAACATATCCCTCCATTCCATACCTTTATGGTATAATTAGTCCTTAAATACCATTGATGGTAACCTATTCCCTATCCTTTTGTCTACTACTGTATATAATATTTGGAAGGAGCAAAATTATAGAGCATTCAAAGATGAAGTCAAAGATGTGGGGAGCTTATATTCCCAAATAATCTTCCAAGTTATGGAGAATCTAAGCTCAAACACAATGAGGAGTTAATAGTCATAATTTCTTGTTATTGGTCACTTAATCTTTTTCTGCAAGTTCTGTTAATTCAAAGCATCAAAATCCATAGAGATCCGATTTTCTTAAGTTTTCAAGTTTTCAAAGGCCGAAGGAAGCCCCTATCTCTTCCAGCACCCGAGGAATATCTAGTAAGGGAGCGATCTCTGATCAAGAAGAAGGACTACACAATCTTGGAACAAGCACTCAGATATAAGATGCAGGCAAACCCATTAAGGTGCATATCAACAACTACACTCATGCAGAGGAGTTTAGGTTTTCTGGGAAATTAAGAGAGCAACAATGTCTGTTTTTTGCTCTGATAGGTATGCTTGCAAGTATCTGATTTCAATTGGGATGGTACATATTTGTTCTGGGTATTTTAGGAGGTATCTTGGAGTCTTTTCTTGCTAAATGCTTCTTATTCTTTGAAGAGGTTGCTCATATTGTGCAAGACAGAGAATTGTGTATAAGGCATTCTCGTGAGATGTAAATAACCATTTTTTGTTTCTTTATCAATTGAATTACTGATTTATCAAAAAAATATTAATGAATGCCACTGCAAGTTGAATAAATGACATTGTAAATGTTTTCTCAAAAATAAGAACTCGAGGTTGTGTTGTAGACCTTTTTGGAGACAGTGGTTGTCGTGCGAGGTTGGTTCGAGGTAGTCATCGAGATCAGATTAACAATTTAACAGACATATATTTAGGGTTTAAAGCAGAGAGAAGGTTTAAGGCGTGCGAAAATCATAGCACTACACATTTTTGTGCTTGATTGAAATACACACATATGAGAGAGGTAAACGTTCATTAGAAGTATTTTTTAGATAAAAAGCTTCAATTCAACCATATTAGTAAATAATTGTACTTTAGTAATTAGAATTCTATGTTGAGTTTGTAAAGATCGGTAACATGTTCTTGTCAGGAAGATTGAAATGATCTGGATTTTTTTACTTTGGTTCTTATTTTATTATTGCTACTTTCAAGAGTAGATAAAGTTAATTATATTTTGAATAAGTCAAATTGGTTTATTCCTGTTTTTTCAAATTTTAAGTTGTGATTCTTAATTTAATAAAGCCTATTTAAAGGTTATCTAACGAAAGAAAGAGTATCTTGATTTATTCTTTGAAAATTGATTTTTTAAGGAGATTTTCTGGTTCCCTCGAAGCAACCAGAATTTCATTTTACTTTCTCAACTTTTATCACCATATGGAAGGACAAGCCTTCAACTAGCCAGAACATATCAGAGCCTAGTAATGGACTAGAGGATGGAGCAAGTGGAGAAAGTCGTGGAATCAATGTCATTGGTTCAGATGGAGATATTGAATCAAATAAATGAAAAGCTGAATCAATTATCTGTGCGTGTGGATCAAATGCAAAACCAAACCATCAAAGAGTTTGTTAATCAGTCAATTGCACTCAATTGGAACGGGTGTACTAGAGCTACTAGTCGTGGGGATACCATCAGTAACTTTGCCCCTAAAATAGTAAAGTTGGATTTCCCTTATTATTAAGGTAGAGATGATCCAATGAGTTGGATATGTAGAGTCCAACAATTCTTTGAAATCCATGACATTCTGGAAGGAGAGTGGGTTCCATTGACATCTTACCACTTAGAAGGAGATGCTCAACTTTGGTTTACATTCTGATCATATCATGGGAGGATTTTAAGACAAATCTCTACATAAGGTTTGATCCTAATCAATTTTTTTTATTTTTTTGGGGAGCTCAATAAGTTACAACAGAAGATAGCAGTGCAAGAATATCAAATCAGTTTCGAGAAGCTTTTAGCAAAAGATGGACCCCTTCCACAGACTCAATAAGTAAGTTATTGCATTAGTGGATATATTAAGGGACTCAATTCGTACAAATATTCAAGTAACTTTCTCTCTCACATTGACGTCAGTAATTGGTCTGGATCGTTTATACTGACAGGAATATTCCCTTAAGAAAATTTCATCTGTCCAAAAACCCAATGACCTATTTAAGAGTCCAGCACATGCTAATGTTTCCACAGTGGAAGTTAAAAAAATGTCAATGGAAGAGTTAAATGAAAGAAGAAATAGGGGACTTCATTTTAGATGCAATCAAAATTTAGCCCATGCCATCATTTTAAGATGTTTGTGATTCAAGCATGCCTAGAAGATAATGAGGGATACCTAGAGATGGAGGACGATAGTGACGACACTCCAGAAATTTCTTTATAAGCAATTGTGGGCACCAACATTCTAGAAATGATGCAAGTCAAGGGAAATTTAAAGGGCAAAGAAATCCTCATTCTTATAGATTCGGGAAGCACTCACAATGTCATTAATGAAAAATAGCAAGGATGTTGGGCTTGCAACCTAATTCTAAGGGAAAATTCTTAGTGATGGTGGCCTCAAGAGAGAAGGTAGAATGCTCTAGTAAACGTACTCATGTCCCATTTAAATTAAAGGGAACTACTATAATTTATTATCTATACTTACCGCCACTTGAAGGTTATGATGTTGTTTTAGGGACTTAGTGATTAAGGACACTGGGACCTAGAGTGTGGGATTTTTCTAAAATGCAGATGAGGTTCAACATAAAAGGCAATGATACAATTTTGAAAGGACTATCTACCCTAGAAAACATAATAGTGAGGAAAATTCAGATGCTATAGGTCACAAAAAAGAAGAAGGGATTTTGTTATAATTTTATGCCTAAAAAAATTCAGAAATCTAACCATCATCGCCAAAAATACCACTCCAAATTCGATCTCTTTTGGTTAAGTTTAAAGATGTAATGAAAGAACCAAAGGGCCTACCTCTTGTACGTGTACATGATCATAAAATCCCTTTATATCCCAACCAAATTCCTATTTCAGTCAAACCATATAGTTATCCCTTCCACCAAAAAGCCGAAATAGAAAAAATAGACGTTGAAATGCTCTCCTCTAGAATAATTAGACCCAGCAATAACCCTTATTCTTCCCCAGTTATTTTAGTAAAAAACAAGAAGATTCATAGAGAATATGCATAGACTATAGATCTCTAAATAAAGTGACTATTTGATATGAATTCTCGATACCAATTTTTGACGAGCTCCTATATGAGTTGTACGGTGTAGAATATTTGACCAAGTTGGACCTACATTCGAAATATTATCAAATTAGAGTGCACCCTAATGACATCAAGAAAATGGCTGTCCAGACTCATTAAGGGCATTATGAATTTTTAGTAATGCCTTTTGGGCTAAAAAATGCTTCATTCTCGTTTCAAGCTCTCATGAATGAGGTATTTCAAAAGCATTTAAGAAAGTTTGTCTTAGTTTTTCTTATGATATTTTAATTTACAATAAAAATTGGGGGGAACATCTAAAACATCTGAGCATTGTTTTTTTTTTTACTTTTACAATCTAACCAACAATTTGTGAAGCTAAAAAAAATGTCAAATTGGCCAAAGCTGATAATAGCAAACACACGCAAGAGGGGGTTGAATTGTGTGTATAAAAATTTTCTCAAGTTCTTTCAATTCATATAATAAGTAGATCCTAGTTAAAATAGTAGGAGTCTATCAGATGATAAAGCCTTTTTAAACGACAGGACCATGTTAGTCAATAAGAGCCTTTTGTGGGATAGGAGCTGACTAAATGATAAATAATGTTAAAACAATTTAAAAACATAAAGCTCTTATTAAAATTGAAAGGAAGCTCTTGCAAGTTGAAAACAGAAAAAGCCTACTATAATAATGAAGGAGCCTCTTGCTGAAATGAACACACACACAATATAATGCAGAAATATAAAAGTTAAAAGAAGAGAGAGAAGAAAGACATAATAGATTTATACTGGTTCGACTTGCAATCCAAGCCTACGTCCAGTCCCTAAGTATCCAACTTGATTATTTCATTATAAAATCTGAGTATTAAATTTAACGAGCCTCTCTAAGCTCACAAATGCATATTTTTCAAGGTTTTCCAACCTTTCATACTCAAAGTGTATAACAAGCTTCTAAAAAGCTCACAGAAAAACAAAATAACATTTTCTCTTTTGATAGAGTGATTTCACTTTCTAAAGCACAATAGTAATGATAGGATTTTCAAGAGTATAGGTGTTGCTCAAAATGTTTCGACAGTTTGAATATGTTCCTTCTGCTTTATAAGTGTTGTTGCTCTTCCTTAAATAGTCAATTTCTTCAACTAGTTATTGCTTCACTCTCATTTTTAATCAACTAGATGGATTTTACCTTAAATAACTTCAATGTCATCTTTGCCAAAAATCTTCCCGTAATCATGGAGCTAATATAGGACCTTCATAATTAGTAGGATCCTTTTAGATGAACCATTTATAACAAGGTAAGTTCATAAAGAAGGTTCCTACAAGAAAGAAAACATATTTCTTATGATTTTATTTCCTTTTTGAGAATTAGATTGTTAATTATACAAGGAAATAAATCCAAATTGAATTTTGAAATATTATACAGTTACCAACAAAATTGTTAAATATAAATCTTGAGCTAATAATCTCTCCCTTTTTGATGATGACAAGCAATAATAGATATATTTTCAAAATTCAAAGAGATAATAAATGATTTTGAAAGATACTTGTGATTTTTATATGTTCAGTTATAATTAGCAGGAGCCTGTCTCTTAAGAAAGAAACTTATCATTTATATATCATAGATTTTCACAATTTTCAATAATCAATCACATGTATATTCGAGCAGCATTAAGAAATATGCATTAGAAATATATCATCATATATGCAAAAAACATATCATATAAACTCTCCCTCCTTGTCATTATAAAAAATAAAGGAGTATAAAGAGGATGTTAGAAAAAGAATGAAAACAATAGGCACAGTTAGTGAGGAGATTTCCTAAAAAGAATTTGCAAATCCAGGACTTGGTTTTAAAGGTTGTCTATCTGTTCACGTATTCGATCCTAATTTGCGAGAACGTCCCTTAGCAGTTGTAAAATATCTATACAGTTTATGTCCTAAAGAAGGACAGGAGCCTGTTGCTCTGGAGTAGGACCTACAATTTCTGGCATCCTTTCAGACCTCTGTTCTGAGGTAAGACTCAAGAAGTCCGTTACTCTTTTTATTTTCTTCTCCACCCAAATATTTTCTTTGAGCTTGTACCCGAACTGGGAGGGGATAGAGGAATGAAACTTACCAGGCTTATACCACGCCAGATTATCAAAAGGAACGCCAAAATATGCGAAGATCTTGGTTAACAACATTCCATAAGGCAAACCCTTAGTAGTGTTCTTGTGGCTTCCCTTTTCCACCATAAACTTCAAAATCATTGTTGGGAGATTCATTTTGTTTCCTTTCAATATATTATACACCATATAGGTATCCAGGAGACTACATCTTTTTACTGAGCTACTTCTTGGAAAAATTGAAGTAGCCAATATTAATGCAACACATCTGGGCAGTAGGTCCAGTTTTTACACATAGGTCTCCCTTCATGGGCATTCTCAGTATGTAGACATATGAAGTCCACAACATTTCCCAAATCAAGATTATCAATGTCCCACTTATGGCAATGAAGGTCAGTCTTACCTATAGGAGCTATGCTTAAAATGTTCCCCAATATGTCCTCTATTATCAAGATCTCACATCCCCACCCAATATATAATGGCTATATTTCCATCAATTTCTTCTTCTTGCATATGTGTGCAAAAGAATCTGACCAATTCATCACGCACTGTATCATCCAAATTAAAAAAATTCTCCCACCCATTAGCAACAAAGAAAGTAGAAAGATGAATACCAATATCATTGAACATGTGAGGAGGCATAATATGTCCGACAACCACTTTTCTCTTTTTGTATCGAATTCCATATCGAGTTTCAGCTTCTATTGATTCAAAAGATTTTATTTGTGATAAAAAATTTCCCTTTTAGTGGACCATTAGTTTCTTAGACCTTTTTGCTGTAGGGATTTCTTCAAACAGGTCCTATTCTACAAATAACTCATCCTTAACGATAGCTTCCTCAATGTTTTCTTTAACCATAGGCTTTTTGCCTTTTATTTTCTCTTCCCTTTTTCTTTTTCTTGGCTCATCTTTTTTTTTTTATTCTGCTTCAACAGTTTCTTTTTATGGAGCTTGTGTTGTAACAATTCCTTTGATCTGTGGTCTTCTTTATAACCTGGAAATTTCTTTATTGGAACCATAGTCATTTATTACCCAGTGCTCTTCAGGCACTTTCTTCTCTTTAGGACCAGGTTTAGGAATTTCATAGGTTTTTGGAGTAGAAGTAGGTAGGGAGAGAATAGGTTAATGGAATCTCACATTTTTCATTGACTCTCCCTTACTGAAAGTCTCTTCTTCTTCTTCATTTTTTTCTTTCTTTTCTTTTCCTCTTTCTTCTTCTTCTTCTTCTTCTTCTGAATCAACATCATATTCTTTTTCTATTGTTTCTTCTTTGTCATATGAAAAGGAATTAGGATAATTTAGAGGTAACATAGCAACAATCTTTCTTTTCCTATCTTTGGGGTCTCCTGACTAAGTATTTCTAAAGTTTGGATGTTTGAGGAGACAACAACATGTTCAGTAGCAATGTCTAGAGAACCTATAATGGGAGACAAAGATGAAGAATCAGAAGTAAAGGTTTGTTCATAAGGTGTTTCGTCATGGCTAGAAGTTGAGTCCAAAATTTTCTTTTGTCCTTTTGATTTTGTTCTTGCCATTGTAGGTAAGTTTTGTGAAGTTTGAGAGAGAAAATAGGAGGTAATGCAGAGAGTTAGGGTGCAGAGAGAATGAGAATGATAGAGATGAGAAAACAAAGTTTGGTTAGGGTATACTAAGTAAGAAGATCAGTAGAAGCATATACTAAAAGAGGAAGCATAATCGGTTATGTATCTTCTGACACACACGTACTTAGATTTTTCAATCTATGCACGTGATTTGAAAAAACTGAGACATTGCCATTAATCACTCCTTAATTTCTAGGACACATGTTGTCTTGCTCTTTTACACTGAAAGGAGCCTTCTAAGAACAAAGGGGCCTTTTAAACTAGAAGGGGCCTACTAAACCAAGAGAGAGTTTCTAAGGGATTATAATAGAAGGTTCTTGCTAAAAGGATTATGCTTTTGAAGTGTTTGAGAAGTTTTGCAGAAAAATTTAGATAGAAGAAGGGTATTGCATCACTTTAATTCGGAGTGATCAGAGAGGAGAATTTGATAACAGAAAGTTTGAAGAATTATGTGACAGAAGTGGTATAACTCACAATTTCTCTTATCCAAGGGCACCTCAGCAAAATGGAGTTGTAGAGAGAAAGAACAGAACTTTGGTTGATATGGCCAGGACTATGCTGTGTAAAAGTTGATTACCTTATCGATACTAGGCAAAAGCAGTATCCACGACATGTTATGTACTTAACAGATATCTTATAAGACCTATTCTGAAAAAGACCTCTTATGAGCTATGGAAAGGAAAAAGAAACAAATATTGCTTACTTTGGAGCATTTGGCTGCAAGTGTTTCGTGCTAAACAATGGAAAAGACAACCTTGGAAAGTTTGATGAGAGATCAGATGAAGCTATTTTATAGGCTATAGTAACGCTAGTAAAGGATTCAGAGTTTACAATAAAAGAACAAGGAAGAAAGAAGAATCGATACATGTGGTATTTGATGAAGCACTACCTTCGACAACAACAAGTGACTCAGACTTCCTTACCAAAATTTGGAATTTTTGATGTTGATTTGCTATTTTCCCCAATCTTAATGATAATCCTTGAATTCAATCCTTCCTCAAGACTCAAACTTGTGTTCTTCACTCAAGGAGGCTCTTCCTACAGAAGGGTTTTGTCTCTCTCTACCTTGGAGGCTTAATTATCTTTTAATCGTCCAAAAATCTTAAGTTTAATGAAGCCCGCATATTGTCTCGGATTATAATTCCCATGATCGTGAGAATTGTCATGATTCTCACAATTATGGGAATTTGCAGCAAAGAGTTCCCTCTTCTCTTCTCCTCTTTTATCTCTAGCTCATTTCCAAGTTGCTCCATCTTCATTCCTACATAAAAATGATCAATTCTTACCCTAAATTAACATCAAACATAAAAGAACAACAATGGAAGTCAAACTAAATGAAAACATACAAAATGAATCCTAAACTACAACAATAATCAACAATTATGCAAGAAACACATGCCAGTTACTTAGAAAAATATAGACTAATGCACAACTATCAGTAGACTCCTTCTAATTATGTCTGAACATATAAATTCACAGGTATCTTTCAAAATCATCTATTATATCTTTGAATTTTAAAAAATATCTATTATTGCTTGTCATCATAAAAAATGGAGATTGTTAGCTCAAGGTTTAAGATTAACTATTTTGATGATAACTGTATAATATTTCATAATTCAAATTGGATTTGTTTCCTTGTATAATTAACGATCTAATTCTGAAAAGGAAATAAAATTATAAGAAATACATTTTCTTTATTGCAGGAACTTTCATTATGAACTTACCTTATTAGAAATGGTTTATCCGAAAGAATCCTATTAATTATGAAGGTCGTATATTAGCCCTGTGATTATTGGAAGATTTTTGGCAACGATGACATATAAGTTATTTAGATTTAAATCCATCCAGTTGACTAAAGATGCAAGTGAAGCAACAACTAGTTGAAGAAATTGACTATTTAAGGAAGAGCAACAACACTTGTGAAGCAATGAACATACTCAGTCATTTGAAACATTTGAGCAGCATCTATGTTCTTGAGAGTCATATCATTCTTATTGTTCCTTAGAAAGTGAAATCACTCTATCAAGAAAGAAATTATTATTTTATTTTTCTATGAGATTTTAGAAGCTTGTTGTATACTTCAAATGTGAAAGGTTGGATAACCTTGAAAATTATATACTCGTGAACTTAGAGAGGCTCGTCAAATTTAATATTCGAATTTTTCAGTGAAACACTCAAGTTTGATACTTGAGAACTGAACATAGGTTTGGGTTGTAAGTCGAACCAGTATAAATCAATTGCGTCCTTTTTCTCTCTCTTTCATTATATTTTATATTTTCAAATTATATTATGTGTGTGTTCATTTCAACAAAAGCTCCTTCACTTCTATAATAGATCTCTTCTGTTTTCAACTTGCTGACGATTCCTTCTAGTTTTAACAGGCACATTATGTTTTTAAACTGCTTTAATAGGATTCATCATTCAATAGGCTCCTTTCATTTAAATAGGATATGATTCCACAAAAGGCTCCTATTTCCTAAGAGACTCCTGTCGTTTAAAAGGCTTTATCTTCTGACAAGCTCGTAATGTTTTTATTCATTAACTAGGATCTGTTTATTACACAAATTGAAAGAACTTGCAAAATTTTTATAAGTTAGATACAATTCACCACCTCTTGCGTGTGCTTGCTTTATCACATTCGTAGCAACATTGGCAACCAAGCCAACAATTATAACTACTTTATTATCACTTTAGTGGTTCTACATAAATTTGAAAACTACTTAATTGTTGAGGCAGAGGAGTCTAAGCTTAATTAGGGATTTTGTGAAGGGTTGAGTTTCACAATAATCTTGAAAATAATTTCCTAAATTGAAATAAATTATATTAGGAATTTTAGTTAAAATTTTAATTAATATAATATGATAAAAAATTAAATTAATATACTAATTAATTTTAAAAATAATTTAAAATAAACATTAGTGATAACATCGATACATAAATGATGAAAATTTTAACTTCGGTTAACCTTTTGTCCACTTCAAATCTATTTTGAATTGTTTTAAAAAATTTAAGATTTAAATTAAATATTTTGAAGTGTTAAAGTAAAAATTGTATTATGATAAAAATAATAAAATATAAAATACACGTTTGACTTAGAATTGAATTATTCATACTTTTTACAATGAAGGAATATCCTATTAAATAAAAAAAGCTGAACATGAATATAGCCAAACAAATGTATAATAATATTAATTATTAAGTAGGTATTGTCATTTAACAAAAATTATCTTGTACGAAAGGACATGTTTATTAAAATTAGCGAACACAATGAGAGTGCTTACTAATTATTGGAAATTTTGCATGTACAATGCTATTTTGAAGAGGTAGCTATTGGCTTGTGGTAGAAGACAAAAATCAAAAGCAACATTGGAGTAGTGGAGACCTATCAATTGCGACCATAATGGTTCACTTTGAGTGGTTTGCTAACAAAGTTACGATCTAGCTAAAGTAAAGCTCACTTATTTTCTCCGAATCTTTGTTCCACTTTTTAGTACGTGTGAGGTCAGAAGTGAGATACTTTTGTCCATACAAAATAATTTAGTTTTTGTTTATTTTAATTTATATATTCTATTAGATTAAAAGTTTTCGTTTCTTTACGGAAAGAAGTCATAAAACTGAAAATTTTCTTCTAAAAGTAAACTCCAAGTATGCCCATCCTTTCCTTCAAAAAAAAAAAATCCTTAGATTTGAAGATTTCATTGTTATTGCTGTCCAGCAATTGACTTCAGCATCCTAAAACTGAGGCCATAGAAAATGTAACTTTGTTTTTGTTTTTATGTCTGCCAGTATAATATCAACTATACGTGAGAGGAGAACGAAGTACATTTTATAAGGAAAGATATAAATCTTTTTTATATACACATTTTTTAGTTTACGGAAAAAGCAAAATTGTGAGGACCTTAGTCCGATAAATAATCCAAAGCGAACAATATCTATAGATAAGTAAACTAGGCTGTTACATTATAGAACCATTAGAATTGACTACCAAATTTCCTTTGCGTTTTCTTGGTGGAATTCTTTTAGTATGACCATTAAAAATTCATCTTGCACGCGAACTTTTCTTCTATATTTAAGTTCTATTGATAAACTCTTGGCTAAAATTATCAAAGGACATGCATCATTATTCTTACAGTTAAGAGTTACTCTCACATGTCTCCAAGATAAGGCATATTGGATGAGGCGATGTTAAATTTATCGGTATGCCAGTTATATTACCGAATATTAATTCAAGATATTTTTTTGTTTGTGAAATTGTTCCTGCAGGAGTCGACTATGAGTTATTTAGACATTGAAACAAAAACCTAATTTTTTTTTTCAATTTTGGCAATAATCAAACCTTTCTAATGAATACTTCAAAGTTGAAATTAGATTACTTTTGGAGAAAAATAAGTTACATGGAAATAAACACGGGGTGAGTGTCTAGTGGTCTTGGTACGAGAATACAATATTATATTATGCCTAGAAATAGAAACAAAAGCACATTCTCTCAAGGGAAGACAAATGTGTAGCTCTGCCCAAGAAGAAAGGATGAAAGGTCAAAGTGGGTCCTATGGATGGTCCCGTGGTGAAAACGCAGACGTTAAGTGCGTTTTGGGGAAGGACACACAAGAAATCCAATGAGAATGAACCTGTACTGTTCCTTACGTAACTGATTACATAACTTTCAGAATCATTGAAGTCAGACAAGAAATGGCGCAAGTAACGGCGATGAACGAAAGTCACAAGCCACGACCAGACGCGTCATCACGAACGTCACTTCTTTTAACTATTCCATTTCTAATAATTTTAAATACTTCAATATTTATGATGATTTTAATTGAAAACGAGTAATTCTGGTTTAACCTATCAAGAAGTAGCATTAAATAGGTGACGAATTTCACAAACCCTGTAGTTTTTCTTACTTCTTATATGGGAGTGTAACTTTGGATACGTGGAAATCAAGTTTGCGCGTTTCATTTGACCCTGTGGTGGACTGGAGTATAAATGTTTTGGCCATTACTGTCCGATTTAAGTCATTTTAAACATTAAACAGAATTAGATATTATAAAATTGGGCAGAGTAGAGTGGCATTTATATTTAACTAATTTAAGTATTAGTTAACTGTCATGTATGGTAATGGTAGTCCTTTTATTCATTCTTTTTCTTGGAAAATTTAAGAACCTGACAGTTATATAAGGTGGTTTGTTTTTGTTTCAAACTCTTGCCGCACTGTCTTCCTCAAGTTAAGTCCGTCCAAATAAGAAAATCATATACTAAAGAAAATCAATTTTCTTATCCTCTTAAAACCCCTCTCCAAGAAATCTCTCATTTCCCATGAAAGTACCGGACGCAGCTCCTCCTCTATATATGTCATTTTCTCCTCCTTTCTTACTCCACAAACATCTCTTGTCTCAACAATCTTGTACACCACAACTTGTTATCTTCTCTCCATCCTCCAAACCTCGTAATTCTACTTCTTCTTTCATGGCTACCTGTGTTGACACTTCTATATCAGACACCTCTCAACTTTCTCGGGATCCAAAAACCTCTCAACCCGATGATCATGCCTTGAACTACCTCAAGTTTTGCCGACCCAGCTACTCTGACCGTGTTTCTTGCATACCCTTTACCAAGAATCAATCCAAAATCAAGCACACGTGCACGTTCGTTGATGGTCTTGATCGAGAAAAGGAAGAGAAAGATGACCCATGGCTCAAAATGCAAGAAGAAGCCAAATCAGACGTTGAACAGGAACCAATATTGTCGGGTTATTACTACGCATCGATTTTGTCTCAGAAATCCCTGGAAAGGGCGTTGGCGAATCATCTTTCGATAAAGCTGAGTAATTCTACCCTTCCCAGTAGTTCTCTGTTTGATCTTTTTGTTGGAGTTCTTGAAGAGAGCGAAGAGATCATCAGGACTGTCAAGGAAGATTTAAGAGCAGTAAAGGAGAGAGATCCAGCATGTATAAGCTACGTGCACTGTTTCTTGAATTTCAAAGGGTTTTTGGCATGTGAAGCACATAGAATAGCTCATAAATTGTGGAATCAAGGCAGAAAAGTGTTGGCTTTGCTAATACAGAACAGAGTTTCCGAGGTGTTTGCAGTTGATATTCATCCAGGAGCAAAGATTGGAAGAGGGATTTTGCTTGATCACGCAACGGGAGTAGTTGTAGGAGAAACAGCGGTGATTGGGAGCAATGTGTCAATTTTACACAATGTGACATTAGGGGGCACTGGCAAGGTTTGTGGTGATAGGCATCCAAAGATCGGTGATGGTGTGTTGATTGGAGCTGGGACTTGTATCTTGGGTAATATTAAGATTGGTGACGGTGCCAAAATTGGTGCTGGTTCAGTTGTGTTAAAAGAAGTACCACCAAGGACCACTGCCGTTGGCAACCCAGCTAAGTTGATTGGTGGCAAGGAAAATCCAGTAAGGCTTGAAAAAATTCCTAGTTTTACCATGGACCACACTTCACATATCTGTGATTGGTCTGATTATGTTATTTAGATAGAGGAACAGGACGATGAGAATCCAAGTTCTCCAATTAGACAAACAGAGTATGCCTTGTTTTGATTTTCCTGCGGCGGTATGTATTGCCTGGAAGATATGTTAGGAATAACGAAACATGTTGTTGTCAGCTATTTCCTGACCTTACCCCCATTCCTACTAGTCTTGGCATAGTTATTTAGAACTTTATTGCTATTTGTGCTAGATTTATCTTTCTCCGGTGTCCATGCTTCTCAACGTCTGCTGTTGTGGTGGAATGTGCAATATCTATCCAACAATTGGTTCAAATGTTAGTTATTGTCAGTGAACTGTCGCTTGTAACATAGCCTCTTTCTTTTCGACGGGACTTTTGGAAAAAGTTTGGTATGTAACACTAACGGCATCTTAATTACGTATCTAGGAACGAATATAAAAGAGCAATAAATGAAGAAATGCAGAAAATGCTTGATTTTGGTTTTATAACTTCAAACAAGTTTTCCGAAGTTGAAATGAGCACGAATCCTCTGCCGTCTTCACGGGAATTGTTCACTAGGATATGGTCAACGTCTTTCTACAGTGTTCTCAAAACATAAGCTCTCTTTAACGGGTCAGAAAATTCTTATGCTTACGAATAATATGAGTAACTGTAAGAGACTTTAACCTTTATAAATAGCTTCTATAACAGGCTTACAGGCTCAATATGGGTCCGCTTCACACTGATCGGAATCTATTTTTTACCCCAACTTCGACTCATTGATTTAGATCATTTATTAGGCCACTTTATTATCTTTATCCGGATCAAATTATGTAACTTAATCGATAAGTTATTTGGAAAACTAAAAATGCGATTAAATATTGTCCAACTTTATAGGAAAAGTAAAAAATATCTAACATTATCCTCCTTGGACAATACTTAATTGTGGTATTGACTCAAGTTAAAAACAGTTTAAAAACTCAGTTAAGCTACGCTACTGTATTAGTCCACTAAGTTTAATAATAAAACATTTGATCCAAAGATAATGCAAGTCCATTATTCTGTCCTACAAGACTTTCAATACCTAAAAGTATCAAATGTATGTGTCATGTGCGACACAGATCTAATACAATCACGTATACCTAATACCTCACTAACATGAATGGGAAAATGAAGTGTGGCAAACTAGGATGAAACATTTATGATCTAAATTATATCATATTCGTTTGTAGGTCTCGATTTCTTTAACTTTATGTTCAACTGTATTAGAGAAATCCTATTTTCTCTTACCGAATGTTAAACAACATTAGAAAAAACTTGCTTCCTTTTACCAAATGCTAAATAATATTAGAGAAAACCTTTATGTTTTCTTATTGAATGCTAACCTGCATTAGAGAACCTTTATGAGATTAAAAACTTATATCTCCCTATGTCATGTCAAACTTTATGCATATTCGTATAAAACTGTATGTGTCTAAATGACATAGGCTCAAGGTCAATCTGTATATATGCCCAATGACCTTTAAATGCTTAAGACGGACACAAATCTTAAGACTTTTATACGTATTATGACCATGTATAATAACAAGTATTACTAAAGTTAAACAATGATCATCTTTATTGATGAACCATCGTACCGTCTTAATACGTCAAATGTGTAAATGTACAAATGTACATGGAGCAAACATAACGATCCTCTAACTAACAGCGTCTACGGACTTCAAAATATCCATACTGTATGCTCGTATTTCAAATACACATGGGTGAAGTCCTTTAGTTAAATGATCGACTAATAGTTCTTCAGTCCTTAAATGCTCCAAACCTTAATATCAACTTTTCGTTTCTACTCCTTTATGGTTAAGAATTTGACCTTCAAATGCATAAACCTTGTGATGTTCTTATTGTTGCTAAATAATATAGCAGCAAGATTATCACAGTATAACCGAATGGGTCTAGTCATTGAATTAACCATAGATAACTCAAAAATTAAGTTTCTGAGCTAAACCGTATACGAAGTGGCCCCATAACATGCACTCTGTATGCATGGTCGAGAAAATCACCAGTGTCTACTTGACACTCTTCCACGACATTGTACTATCTGCAAACTTAAAACTGTAACTTTAAGTTGACTTTCGATCATTCAGACAAATAGCTAAAATCTGAATCTAAATTCTCTACGATATTTAGTCTGTTGACTTTTCTATATGTCGACTTATAATCCTCGATTTCCTTTAATTATCTCAACACTCGCTTGACTGCATTTTAATTGTCTACACCTGGGTTAACTAGATATTGACCAAACATTCTAATAGTAAATGCAATGTCCCACCTAGTACTTACTTGAGCATACATCAGGCTATCAACCATACTATAATACAGAACATTCCTCACATCCTCTCTCTTTACTTTATTCTTTGGATATAGTGCCAAAGATTATCTTTCATTATGAGAGATAGGTGTATAACAAGTTTACAGTTAATTGTATTAAACCTTTGTAATACAAACTCAATAGATGTACTCTGTGAGAGGTCTGATGAGTGTTGAGATCTGTCTTGGTGAATCTAAATACCTAGGACAGAAGATGTTACACAAAGGTCATTTATGTCAAAGTTCTTGATCAAAAGCTACTTAACCTCATACAACATGGTCAAGTAATTTGACGTGAGCAATATATCATCCATATACAGTAATAAGAAGATAACTTTGCTCACCCTGACCTTACAGTACAAGCATCTTTTTATCTTTATTTTCCATGAAGCCAAAAGAGGTCAAATCTTATTAAATGTAAGGTATCACTTTCTGAAGGTTTAATGTAAATAATATATTGATTTGCATAATGCACAAACCATGTCAGTTTCATCTAGATCTTAAAATCCTTCAGGTTGTATCATATAGATCTCTTCATAAAGGTCTTTATTTAGGAAAGCGGCATTGACAACTATTTGATGCAACTTTATATCATCATAAGCTAGAATTGCCATAATCACTCAAAATTTATCCTACAAGGATACGAGAGAAAAGGTAGCATTCAAGTCAACCTTTCTTTTTGAGTGAATCATCAAGCAATTAGGCGAGCCCATAAACCACTAAACTTTATCTCAAAATCCTTTAGGTTTTTAACTTCATTTATAACTAACGAGTTTGCAATTCTGCTACAAAATCAACTAGCTCCCATACCTTACTATGCTTCATGGCTTGCATCTCATCAGTCATTGCAATCCACCATAATTTCGTTAGGTTCAGAAATAACTTCTGTAAAAGTAACTGGATTCATAACATGTCTAATATCATAGTCCTGATCACCTACTAGACTATGTAATCAAATAAGATAGCAAGTCATCTCACTCTGGCGGATCTTCATAACTGCATTAGATTTTATACCCTCATGAACCTTTGTGTGTACAGGTATGAGTTTTTGTTCCTGGACAGGCACGATACAAAGACTTGAATCCATCAGATCTAATTGTATGAGTGGCGGGGACATAATAACTGTATTATCCACCATACTATCATCCAAAGGGTCAAAGGGCCAACCATCATCATATATATTGTATTCCAAAATTTTAGCTATTTGTGATTCTACTATTCTAGTCCCTCATTATTTAGATCTGTAGCTTTAAAGTGGTCAGGATATCTTACTAAATAGAAATGAACGGAACGAGCATGTAATTTTTCTTTATAAGGATTATACTACCTCAGTAGGGCAACCTCATACACGAATGTGTGTAAGGCTAAGTTTTCACAATTCTAGATAATCAGGTAAATTAGTCTTGTTCTGCATTGACTTCTTTAAGTCATTTAGGGTGCGATTATTCCTTTCAGAAACACACCATTTTGCTTAAGACTACCCAACATAGTGATCTAAGTTATTATTCCAATTGATTCCATGTATCTGGCAAACGGACCTTTTCAATTCCTAAAACATCATGTTTGCTATGATATTCTCCTTCACGATCAGATTTGACATTGTGAATGGATTTTTTCATTTGATTCTCAACCTTCAATCTTTAAGCAAGAACACATAACTGTCATGAGAATAATCATTAAAAAATGTTAGAAAATATTTAGAATTGTACAATGCAACTGTATAAGGTCTTCTGATATCCGTATGTATCAGACTCAACATGTCAGAAACACGAGTTAACTCTTCTTCCTTATTAGTCAACTTACTTCTACAATAGTCAATACATATTACAAGATCACCATAATTTAGAATTGAGATAATGCTTTCCTTAATCAATCTCTCAATCCTAGCTTTGGAAATGTGACTTAAACTTTTATGCCACACCATATATGACTTTTCATTCAGTAAGGTTATTCTTTTCATGACTTGCTTAGCAAGATACGAAGAAGTATATATCTAATTTAGGGTAAGACACATTCTATACAAATCATATGATAAGAAAGTTGTACCATTATGTTTTGCATTAAACGCAACTGTACAACAAAAGGCTTAAATACAAAACATCAACCTTCTTTGTCTAAAATTAATACAAAGCTCACATATAAAATGTGTCGTGTAAAAACCAAAATGAACCTTGCAACAAGGTTCAGCTCATCCATTCCCCTACAGATATTTCATCCACTTCTTTATTGTTGTCAACCATCAGTTCCTCCTTCTCTTTATTTGGCTTTATCCTGAATATGAACTCCTGCAGTGTGGAAGCACCTTGATTAGATCCTCCACTATATAGCCACCAAGTATTTAATGCGACTATTGAAAATCAGATTCATAAATTGATAAGCTAAGCAGTTATCTGATGGTTACAGTCTTTCTTTCTAGGCCTCATACTACTGGCTTCTTTATGTCATGGGGACCTTTACTAGCACTAGATTGACCAACATCAGTATGTGGAGAAGATTTAGTCTTTCTACCTTTGATCTTAACGGGCTTCATCTTTTCCTTCCTTTTAGTTGCTTCGAGGGCTGTAGGAGTAGTAAGCTTGAGTTTCTCCTCCTTAACAACACAATGGGCAATCAAAGCATTGAAGTCCCATTCCTCATCCTGCGAATAATCTACCATCACCAAATTACCAAACTCTGGAGGGAGTGTATTCAAAGTCTGGTGAACTATGGACATCAGGAAGAGGAATGTTTAACATCTTTTGTCTACTGTGAAGATGGATAATTCTTAACATGTACTCCATTACTCCCCCTTCTCCCGTAAACCTTATGGAGAATAATTCTTTTATCAAGGCACTTGTCTGAACATTAGGTGAAACTGTGTACCTCTGGGAAACATTACTAAGAAATTACTTCGCTATGTTTGTGTCCAGAAGTCCACTAAGTGGATGGTCAGGAATGGATCTTTTAATGGTCATAAGACTTAATTTGTTTGACCGATCCCAGGCTTCATAGGTTGCT
>JANIIA010000005.1:32117235-32132382 GCA_027478495.1 Erythroxylum alaternifolium
ATTAACGTACTATTAGGTTTAAACTTTTGAAATTACAAATTGGTCCTTGCATAATTTAAATTCACCGAAATTAACCGGTATTTATTGGTACGTTGGGTACCGGCCGGTGCCCAATGGAAAACCTTGGTATCGGCTGGTATTTTTGGCTGGTACCGAAGTTGATTTTACTGTACCGTTTTCCAGTCAGTACGGTACCTTCCGGCCAGTACTGGCCAGTATGGTACGGTATTAAAAACGTTGGTAGGAGTTATTTATCTAACTTTAGATAGTAAGTGAGTACAAGTTATTTTAAAAAAAGATTGGCATTACAGTGATAAGCAATTAAATAATGAATTGGTGTCCACCATAGTTCAAAATGGGTGATGTATTTGTATTTATTATAGAAAGTTAAATGTTATAGCATGAAAGGATCAATTTTCTTTATCATTTATTAATTAGATGCTAAAAAGGTTAGTTGCTAAGCTTACTATTGTTTTTAGATGATTTTTCATATTACTTTTAGATTACAATCTTTTAAGAGGATTAAGAAAAAAAACGACTTTAGTGTGCCCTTTTGAAAATTCTGCAAATCAATAAATGCCACTTGGAGCATGAATACATGACCACTTTTCAAAGGTATATGGTAAGTATATTTTTCATATTATGTGAAGTATAAAATGGAGGTTTTTATGGAAGATTTTACCATTTATGGAGATTCATTTGATAGTTGTTTACATAACGTAATGCATATAATAAAGGTGTATAGAAATTAACCTTGTTTTGAATTTTAGAAAATATCATTTTATGGTAATACAAGATATTGTTTTAGGATATGTGATTTTTGCTGTAGGTTTTAAGGTAGGTAAAGCTATAATTTATACTATTTAGTATCTTCTTTATCTTGTTAGCATTTGAAAAGGTCATTCTATTCTTAGACATACATGTTTCTATAAGTGAGTTGTTAAGGAATTTTCCTTTTCACATTGCCTCTTTATAAGTTGCTATAGAAAGTTGAGTTTCATAATGAGTGCAAAATTATGATTGATAAGTTAAAACAATTGTTTATGTCGGCACCAATTATTTAGCTATTATATTGGAGTCTTTCATTTAAGATGATGTGTGACACAGGTGGTCATGCCATAGGAGCTATTTTGGGTCAACAAGTTAGGAAAATGCCACATGCCATACATGAACTTAAATGATACTTAGAAAAATTATTCAACTATTGAAAAGGAGCTAATGGTTGTCTTCTCTTTGGAAAAACTTTGTTCATATTGGTTAGGGACTAAAGTTTCAATTTATTCTAATAATGCATCCCTTAGGAATTTGATGACAAAGAAACATCTAAATTAAAAAAGATAAGGTGGATACTCTTTTTGAGTGAATTTGATTGGAGATTAAAGATAAGAGGGGAGCAAACTATAGAGTTATTGATCATTTGAGCTACCTAGTTTATATAGAGAACAAAAATCAATTTGTAAGAAGAATTTCCTAATAAACATTTTTTTAAGAGCTTAAAGCTTCTATGGTATGCAAAAATAGTTAAGTATTAAGTTATTACATATTTGCCTGTTGATTTGTTCAAGGCTCAAAGTGATAGCTTAAAAGTGAGGCAAAATAGTATGCATGAGATGATCCATATCTTTAGAAGTATTAGATAGATTAGGTCATAAGAACTTGAAACTGAAATTTCTTCCATTGTTACTTTTTGACATTTATATGCATGTGGAGGACATTTTTGAGCCAAAAGAATGGCAAAAAAGTGTTTGATTGCAATTTTTTGTTCTTCTTTATTTCAAGACAAATATTTTTTTTATAAGTCATGTGAATATTTCCAAAATAGGTAATATTTCATAAAAAAAATGATGCCCTAAACTCTAATTTTAATTTGTTATTTTTTTTACATATGGAGTATTCATTTAATATAACTATTTCTTACTTCCTTAGGACATGTTTACATTTTATTGGTTATTGATTATGTTTCAAAATGGTTGGAATTAAAGGCCACCTAAATTAACATTGCTAAAATTGTTTTAGGTTTCCTGAAATCTAACATATTTCATAGGTTTGGTATTCTAAGAGCCTTAATTAGTGATCAACGGATGCATTTTTGTAATCGAATTGTGGAAGCATTAGTAAAGAAGAATGGCGTTATGTAAAAATTTGTTATGTTGTACCATTCACAAACTGGTGGACAAATTGAAGTTTCAAATTAAGAAATCAAGTTTATTATAAATAAAATGGTCAATCCAAGTAGAAAATATTGGAGTCTATATTTAGATGATACACTATGGACATATTTACAAAAAACTAATTGATATGTATTTGTATAAGTTAATATTTGGTAAGCCATGTTAACTCCTTGTCAACTTAGAATGTAGGACATTTTGGGTTGTCAAAAAATATAGTATGAATTTGGTTAAGAGTGGTGAATATAGAAAATTACAACTACAAGAATTGAAAAAACTTTTCAATGATGCTTATAAAAGTTCTAGAATTTCTAAAAAGAAAACAAAGGCTTTACATGATGAAATGATTATCAGTCAAAAAATTTTCCTTTATTATTCTAAGCTTCAATTATTCTTAAGTAAGTTATGATCTTATTGGATTGGACTTTTTGTTACTTTTAGCACGCTTTTACATAGTGCAATTGAAATTCAGAGTTTAATAACTTTTAAAGTATTCAAGTTAATTGCCAAATATTTCAGCCTTTTATAAAGTGTTATAAGTCAAAAATGTAGAAGAAGTAGGGTTAATGGAGCCCATCTATAGTAATCAATAGACAAAGACATCAAATCAAGCTAATGACAATTGATTAAGATGCTACTAGAGAGGCAACCTAATTAAGATTTCAGTTTCATTTTATTTACTTTGTATATTTTTGTTTTTATAAGTATTTATTTATTTTTTCAATTTCCAATTTTATAGTATTTAGGATCTTTATATTTATTTTTGTCAGTCATATGTTTTTAGACTAGGTCCATGTTAATTTAGGAATTAAATAAATTTAATTTAAAAAATAAAGAAGACTAACAACTCCCTGTAGCCATCAAGCTTAAGTCACCAGCTAGGAATAACATTGGTTTAGGCCATAATTAGACACACTTTAGCTTGAAAACAACCAAAAATTTTGAACAAGGGCCTTGACCTAGATCGTGGCCAAATCGAGCTTGGGACTTACTAGTTAAGTTTGAGCTCGATTGATTATTAGGCAATCTAAACCCCAACTAGGATGGGCTAGGCCCAATTTAAATTATTAATTAAATGTAAATATTTGAAAACTAAATAGGTTCATATATGCTCCTAATTTAAGCAAATATGAACCATAACGTATCGTACTAACCTACTCTCCCTTTTAAGTTATAATTCCCTTAAACCTACCAAGCTGCAATGACTATTGAATAGGAATTAGTATCCATATAATGTGCATAAATACATTTTGAATGGAAAAGTTTCTTCTACATCATTTCCTAGTTTTTTGTAATTAAAAACCCCACAATGAACTAGCTGACCTAAATTCCATCCACTAAAGCATACAAGAACTTCATCATTGAAAAACCTTTTTAAGTTTCCCTTTCATATAAATAGCCTGACTATCATAACTCAGTTAAAGGTGCTTCAAACTATGAATTTGGTGGGTTGAGACTGAAAATGCACCCAACAAAATCAAACTTTATGGAGATGATAAGAAACTAATAATATTTTAACTGAGTTTTATTGCTTTGAACAATTGATAATGTGGTCCTTGGTTCTCTTTCTTTACATACAAGGCTAGCTTGGAATCTCCCATAATTACAAATTAAATAGCTTTTTATGTCTTGTTGTGTGATAAAATATAGGGGAGCACTAAAGGGCGACCAACCATGAGAGGGTTTGGTCATTTTAGGTTTACAAGCAATTATGTTATAGTGATTCAGTAAAATGAAGAATAAGAGCAAATGAGAGTTTTCTATGATTGGGATTAGCATTTTGTTTTAGGAAATGATGTCATCTTGTCCACTAGCAAAAATGTCATTATTCTAACAAGTCATATGTCATTTGAGATTTGTCTAAACCAGACTGTAGAACTAGAGTGTAGCCTAAAGTTAAAAAAAATTGAGTTCAATATAAAATGAAACTTTTCTAATTCAAACCAAACCTTTGAATTTATACTAGGCCAAGTCCAAACATAAATGCCATTCTCATTACTATCACCCCTAAGTTACCACACCCTAAAGCGTAGTCTAACATCCAACATTCACTGCCTACCTCCTATAACTTCAACACTAGTTCACCATCATCAAACTCCTAACTACTTTGCCCAAACAACCACCATCCCTATGGTCTTCTTTGTGAGAGCCTCCAACTCGCTAGCCACTAACTCTCTGATAACTCCTTGATGTTAACAAAAAACTTAACAAACTATAGGGAAACAATAATCCTAGCCACTATAAGTTGTTCCTTTTGACTGTCTTACTCTGGAAACTACCATAGTCCTCCGCCGTCTTGAGCTTTAATCCCCACCACTAGAAGTAGGACATCTAAGGAAGCACCCTCTGCAAGGTGGTACCAACTATTTGGGTACTGCCAATGTCCTAGGCTTATGTGTAAAAAAAAAGGCAAGCTGATGTGACCAACTGCATGCAACTGTGAACAACATGCACGTAAGTTATCCACAAGTTGCATGTAAATTGTGCACAGTATGCAAACTGTGGCGGATGCAAGCTGTAGCTAAGGCAGTGGAGGGTCTATAAAAGATCCTCCCTCCCTCTTTTATTATCAATGTTTGCATTATATGTGTGACAAATGTGGTGAATTTTAAGAGAGATTAGAGAGTCATTTTTGTGTGAGAGAGTGATTTCTGGGTATTTTAGGAAATGTTTTTCTAAAAAGGGTGAGTGATAAAATAGTGAGTATATTATCTTAGGGATACTAAATTTGGGAAAAACCTTGTTTGAGAGCGCCACTATTTTGTTGTATCATTTTCACTCTCTGTACCTACTATTTTCATTAGTAAAATATTTATTAAGAGTTTGGCCCATGGACGTAACCCAATTTAAAGGATGAATCACGTTAAATTTTCTATGTTATTTCCTTGCTTATTTTACCTATGGTATTTAATTCGTAAAGTTTCCCAATAAGTGGTATCAGAGCTAGGTTCGGTTCTGTATCAAAGCATTTCTCATTGAAGATCGATGCAAAAATAAGCAAGATGATTAGCCTAAATGGCTCAAACTACCACATATAGAAAAACAAGATGAAAGATCTTTTGTTTGTCACAAAAATGCATTTATCGGTGTTTACCATAGCAAAACTCAAAAATAAATTAGACGAGGAGTGGTCGTTTGAGCATGAGTAGGTATGTAGTTTTATTTGGCAATTTGTTGAAGATAATGTGTATAATCATATATGCAACGAGACTTACACACGGACATTGTAGAAGAAGCTCAAGGAGTTGTATGCCTAAAAAACTGGTAACAATAAATTATTTTACTTGACAAAATTAGTACAAATCGAATATCGAGAAGGTACCTCTGTGGTAAATCACTTAAATGAATTTTAGGGGATCGTGGATGAATTATTAGGATTAGGCATAAAGTTCGATGATGAAGTTCTTGCCCTTTTTATGCTTACCTCCTTGCCAAAGTCTTATGAGACTTTAAAGATTTCAATAATTAATTCTACAGTTGACGATATTGTTAGCATGGAATCTATAAAAGTGGAATTGTAAATGAAGAGATGAGACAGAGATCACAGAGTTTGGCCTCTTTAACATGGTCAGAATTTTTGGTCATAGGTTTCAAGGGGAGAAGCAAATCTAGAGGTCTAAATTTCAGAGATAAGAGTCGAGGAACATCAAATAAATATGCAAATGTTGAGTGCCATTATTGCAAGAAGAAGGTTCATATCAAAAGGTTTTTTCAGAAGTTCAAAGAAGAAAAGAACAAAGGAAAAGAAGTCAAGAAAGATGATAGCAATAATGATGAACACACATCAACAACTACCACCATTGATGACTTTCACATAGTCTTTATGAGTTCAATTGGATAGGTGACAATGGTGCCACTATTCAAACCATATCACATAAAGAACTTTTCTTTTCATGTACACAAGGAGATTTGGTGTCGTTAAAATAGGAAATAGTGGTTTAGCCAAAATGACTGGAATAGATGATATTTATTTGGAGACAGATAATGGCATGATATTGCCTTTGAAAGATGTTAGACATGTTCCTGATCTTTGCCTAAATCTAATCTCTATTGGCATATTTAATGATGAAGGTTTTTGTAGCACTTTTAAAGATGGCAAATGGAAACTTACTAAAGGCTCCTTGGTAATCGCCAAAGGTAAGAAGTGCTCAAAGTTGTACGTGATGAAAGCAAATGTCTCTAGTGATGTTGTGAATCCAGTGGAGAAAGATGATTCAATTTAATTGTGGCACATAAGACTCAGTCATATAAGTGAGAAAGGGATGTCTTAGTTGGTGAAAAAAGTGCATTATTTAGAGTTGACTAGGTAAATTCAAAGAAGTGTACTGATTGTTTTATAGGAAAGCAAAATAGAGTTACTTTCAAAAGTTCCCCTCCTTCCAAAATGAAGAATGTGTTGGATTTCGTACACTTAGATCTATGTAGGCCAATGCCAAATTCACTAGGTGATGCTTAATACTTTATGATTTTAATTAATGACCATTCTAGGAAGACGTGGGTATACACCTTGATTAGATGTTTTTAAGCAATTTCATGCCTCAGTTGAAAGACAAACTGGGAAGAAGTTGAAATGCATTCAAACAAACAATGGTGGAGAGTACATTGGACCATTTGACGTCTATTGCAAAGAGCATGGTATTCGACATCAGACTACTGCTCTTAAGACACTGTTGTTGAATGGTTTAGCTGAGAGGATGAACAGGACTTTGATAGAGAGTTTAATGCCTACTCTCACATGCAAAGTTGTCTAAGACATTTTAGGATGAGGCTCTATTCACAGTAGTTCATGTATTAAATCACTCACCATGCATCCCTTTACAGTCTGATGTTCTAGAGAAAGTATAGTCAGGAACGGATGTTTCCTATGATCATCTAAAGGTGTTTGGTTGCAAAGCTTATGTCCATATACCTAAAGATGAGAGATCCAAGCTTGACATCAAGACTCGCCAGTATATATTTATTAGTTATGGAGAAGATTAATTTGGCTATCGATTTTACGATCCAGTCTAGAAGAAGCTGATTCGGCGCTATGATGCTATATTTGTTGAAGATCAAGCCAATGAAGATCTTGACAAAGTGAAAAAGGATGTTCCAAAAACTAATGGTGACTTGGTGGACTTAGAGTTAATTCCTTCAAAAACGGTGCTAAGATAATTTAGAGATGAAGTTGAGAATCGCCAATCGAATGTAGCTAATGATGATGCTCCCATTCAAAATCAATCAGATAAAGATTCTGATGAAGATAATGTCTATAATCAATCACTAGTACCAGAGACTGCACAGGTTCTAATAAGGAGATCTACGCTAGAAAGACTAGCCACTATTAGATATCCAGTGATCAGTATGTGTTACTTACTGATGGGGGAGAAACTGAGAATTTTTAATAGGCTATGATAGATGAACATAAGATGAAATGGTTTGAAGTTATGTAAGATGAGATGAAGTCCTTGCATGAGAATAAAACTTTTGAGTTGGTGAAGTTTCCAAAAGGTAAGAAAGCTTTGAAAAATAAGTGTGTGTTCAAGATTAAGCATGATGGACACAATCCTCATCTAAGATTCAAAGCTAGATTGGTTGTTAATGGATTCAACCAGAGAAAAAGGTATTGATTTTGACGAGATATTTTCACAGTTTTGAAAATGACACCCATCTGTACAGTGCTCGGTTTAACAAGTCTAGACTTAGAAATTGAGCAATTGGATGTCAAGACAACTTTTCTTTATGGAGATTTAGAAGAAGAGATATATATGGAGCAGCCAGAGGGTTTTAAAGAAAAAGGGAAAGAAGACTATGTATGTAGGTTGATGAAAAGCCTTTATGGTTTAAAACAGGCACCAAGATAGTGGTATAAGAAGTGTGAAACAATTATAGGAGAACCAGGCTATAAGAAGAATACTTCAGATCATTGTGTTTTCTTACAGAAATTCTCGGGTGATGATTTCATTATCCTTTTACTTATGTTGATGATTTGTTGATTGTTGGCCTAAATATCAACAGGACTAACAATTTAAAGAAGCAATTAAGCAAGTCTTTTGCCATGAAAGACTTAGGGCCAGCCAAATAGATTCTTGGCATGATGATTTTCAGAGATAAGGGTGCCAAGAAATTATGGTTATCAGAAAAGAAGTACATTGAGAAAGTACTTCAAAGGTTCAACATGTATAAAACTAAAGCAGTTAGTTGCCCTCTTGCTAATCACTTTAGGCTAAGTATTAAACAATGTCCTTTAATGGATGAAGAGAAGGAAGAGATGATGAAATTCCCCTATGCTTCTGCAGTTGGAAGTTTGATGTATCTCATGTTATGTACACAGCCAGATATTGCTCACGTAGTTAGAGTAGTGAGCAGGTTCCTTTCAAATCTTGGTAAGAAACATTGAGATGTTGTGAAGTGGATTCTTAGATATCTATGTGGTACTTCGAAAATATGCTTATGTTTTGGAACTACCAAGTTTGTGTTATTTGGTTACGCAGATGCAGACATGGCCAAGAATGTTTACTCGAGAAACTCTATTTCATGTTACCTAATTATCGTTGCAAGGGGAGTTGTGTCATGGCAATCAAAATTACAAAAATGTGTTGCTCTATCCACTACTGAGGTGGAATTTATTGCTACAACTGAAACATGCAAAGAGCTCTTATGGATGAAGAAGTTCTTAGATGAACTTGGTTTTCATCAAGATAAATATCAACTTTTTTTCTGACAGTTAAAGAGTTGTTCATCTTGGGAAAAATTCTTCGTTCCATTTAAGATCAAAGTATATTGATGTGAGATATCACTAGATGAGATAGGTGTTAGAAAAGAAGTTATTGCAGCTTAGGAAGATTCATACAGATGAGAATAGATCAAATATGATGACAAAAATTCTACCGAGAGGAAAGTTTAAGTTTTGTTGATCATCTGCAGGAATGACAATAAACCCCGTGTAGCCAGTAGGGGGAGAATTGTAAGGTGGTACCGACTATATGGGTATCGCCAATGTCCTAGACTTATGTGTAAAACAAAGAGGCAAGATGTTGTTAACAACCTGTATGCAACTGTGAACAAAGTACATGCAAGTTTTCCACAAGTTGCATGAAAACTGTGCATATCTTGCATATAAGCTGTGGCGGAGGACAACTACAGCTTTTATATTGCAAGTTGTAGCTAAAGCAGTTGAGGGTCTATAAAAGACCCTCCCTCCCTCTTTTATTATCAACATTAGCATTATATGTGTGACAAATGCAGTGAGTTTTAAGAGAGATTAGGTAGTCATTTTGTGTAAGAGAGTGATTTTTGGGGTATTTTTAAGAAATATTTTTCTAAAAAAAGTGAGTGAAAAAATAGTGAGGATATTATCATAAGAATAGTAAATTTGGGAAACACCTTGTGTGAGAGCGCCACTATTTTGTTGTATCATTTTCACTTTCTGTATTCTAAAAAAGGTGAGTGACAAAATAGTGAGGATATTATCCTAAGGATAGTAAATTTGAGAAACATCTTGTGTGAGATCGCCACTATTTTATTGTATCATTTTCACTCTCTGTACTTACTATTTTCATTAGGAAAAGAGTTATTTGGAGTTTAGCCCATAGACGTAACCTAATTTAAAGGATGAACCATGTTAAATTTTCTATGTTATTTTCTTGCTTATTTTACCTGTGAGATTTAATTCGTAATTTGTCCCAATAGCCTCCTCACTGAAAATCTTCAATCCTCACCATTGGTGATGTCACTCTAACTTCTAGTCACTAGCATTCCTCCACCCATCCTCTTCATCGTACAGGCCATGGGAAGACCTAAATCACACAACTAGGAGGTTAATTCAATCGACCCACCAAGAGTCGCAATAGGCACCATCATTTCTAGAATCACAGGCACCATTTCATTCACCATTAGAGCAAGCTACTACTAACCCTCATCTTGCAATGCCCATTGTTCTCCCGAACCTAAAAAGGGGAAGAAGATGAAATTAACCAGTAAATTAAAGCTTAAGATTAGGATATTCAATATTTTCATTAATAAGCAAGACAAGAACATGTATTATGAATTGTGTGAACAAAATTTTTTACCCTTATAAGTATATTTGTACTCAGAATCTGGAGGACATGAACAATCGTGAGGAATTTCACATGTTGCTTATAAGAATGGGTTAATAGAATAATATGAGTTTGATATTTCTTACTTTTATTGAAGTAACTCATGTATTTTACACTATTTTTCAATTTAACGATGATCTTAAACTTGTTTACTAATAGTTCAATTTAGGATGACGGGGAGGGAATTTTCTGGTTTAATTGCTGAGTTTAATATTGCCATTAGATTTATAAAGAAAGCCAATACTAAAAAAGAACCATTTGTGAGTTCAAAATGAGACTACAATTTTGATTTTAAACCTACTAGCATGTGGCATGAATCATCTATTGATCTACTCCATATAATCATTGTGCTTTGAAAAGTTCTTACCTTAAGAAACCTACACCTACGTTGGTTCTTTGATTATAACTTTTTATGTAGAAAGCATAGTGTAGAAGCTTAAGCTAAGGTAAAATTTTATTTTCTATGGTGTGGGGAGCGTAATATTTCAGTGAACCTAAGTTATTAGTTGCTCACACAATTCCAATTTGTGGTGCAAAAGAAAAATAAACATTTAATCTTAGGACCTTATATTACTCAATATATTATTAATTTAAGTTTGCTTGATATGTCTAACACTGACATGCATATTGCTTAAGGGATACCCTGAATTTGAATTATTTAGGTAATATGGGTATCATCACATAACAATATGATAACAATTTCAACTTGATACTACCTTGTTCGTGTGCTTCATCTTCCTCCTAGACTATCCAATGCAATAAGCTAGCAGTTACAAAAAGCCCAACTAATAGTCAACATCTAATATGCATTCCCTCTTCTTCCTTTGCTTATCCATTTCTTATAATTCAAGCACACTTGATAGAATCGAACACGACTAGAGATGTACAAAGCACTACTTGATGATCTTCTTTATGGAACTTTAGGTTCATGTGTCCTTGTCCCCCTTCTTTATGAGTGCTCACTTTATCTCTCCCCTATATTTAGGGAAGTTCTTCCACTTATCTCTTTTTTTTTTATATATTGTGCATGTAACAATTTGGGCAATGTTTGGTTTAAGAATGGGACAGGGTTTTATTATATTTTGTTTTTCGTTTTGTTCTTTTTTTCATTTTTTGATGTCCTTATTTTTTTGTTTAAGTTGTTTTTTTAATTATTGTTGACTTTTTTTGTTTATCTTAGTATGATAATTGATTTATTTTATGTTAGTCCACCACGTGGTTTCATCGATTGTATTTTAAATGGACTGAATTGCATTTATACCAAGGGATTCATTCATTTAAGAATATTATATAAACTTTGAGAACCAAGTGATAGAGAATGTGAAATTGAAATAATTTAATTTAGTTTGTGAGCTTTTGATTCATAAAAGATTGAAACATTCATATCAATCTATTTTTTCTTTGAAATGTGTGTCTTTTATGTGAATATTTCTCTAGAACTTGTCATGACCTATTTTGAAAACACATTGGTATATACATACATAAAAATGATAAAAGGCCATTCTTTTTTTTGTGAATTTTAACTTAAATAGCCTACTCGATTTAATATTTCTATTCAAACCCTTTGAGCTGTAAATCTTTTTCCTTTGAGTTACATCCATATTACAAGCTTTAACCTTTTCTTAAATCTTTACCTAACTGTAGATGTAAGTAAAGCAATTAAACTAAAGTGACATTTAAATTTAAGTGTGGGGAATATGGAAATTGAATGGTGTGAGAAATTTTTTTTTGAAATATGGGGTTGAAAGTCATTGGTGTTGCTATTGCCTTGTAAACATAATTTGTTTATTAAAAAATAAAAAATTATCTTTTGAATGGCAAAAAAAAAGCATTTATGTTCTATCTTCTTTAAGAAAAGTCATTGTTGAAATGTTTCGAGTGAAGTGAATTTTGTAGTTTAATCCACATTATTGTTCCATAATTTCATTAAATGCTTTACTAATGTTTATAATTTCAAACCTTTTTTATCTATTATTCCTTACCTTAACTTGCAACCCCATTATAACTTGTAATAAAATCCTTTTTATTTATAAATATGTATTCTCCAAGTGACGGAGATTTGGTGCACAAGCAATCAATAATAAAGTATTTTTATTATAAGAACTTAAGAGGAATACCTAACCATTAAATACATAAGTAGAATATATGAGTAATAACAGTGAGGAAGTTCACCAAAATTTCATACATGTTTTAGAAGGAGATTGTCCTAATTTATATTTTTACGTATTTCCTTGTAAATTTTAATTATGATGTGTGTTGTTACTTTAATTTTGATTGATTTGAATCTTAAGGTATGTAATATCTCTTATTTCATTAGAAGTGGATTAAGAGAACCATTTTGTTTATCTTATTTTATTAGATTGTTTTAAGCATATTTTAATCAAAGATGAGCAAAAGATAAGCGTAAGAGAATTTTATAGAGCTATTAAATGTTTATTTTGAGTCTTAATTTCCTTTTTTGCCTACAATTTTTGGTTTAATATGAAATTCACTTATCTTTTGTATTCAAGGATTTTTTTGGGTAGACCTAAAGATAAAATAAATGAAAAAAAAACCACAAGTTAAGGTACATCTAGTGTAATAAACAAAACTTGACAACAAAGTTCCTAACAACTAGGCATGAGCATGTTCAATAATGACTAGAACTTTCAGAATTCAAATTCGTACTCAAACATTTTAGACCGGATCTTGGGTTATAATTTTTTGAGCCAAGAAGTAAAACAAGAAGATAGAATCAATAACAAAAACAGAGGGAAATTTACTTATATATGAGAATTCAAGTCTTTTTTATTTTCTAGCTTCTTCATCAATTATGTTCTTCTTTTCTTTAAATATACGTTAGTGGAAAACTATGGCCTTCAGTGACTAAGTTCCTTTATATCGGTTGAAAGGAAATGAAGCCCTTGGAACTTCGCAGATGGGACATAATTGAGTCTTAATGAAGATTGTGTTATTTATTCAAATATTGAATTGTTTTTTGTGTTTATGTGGTATGATTATTTCATATGATTCCTAATGCACACATTCAGTTTGTTGATTGGAATATTAAATATTTAATATGTAAAAGTTTAGGCTCCTTAACCTTTGTAGCAACTAAAGGTCTATATTTTGTTGTGTTATGAATTGTTAGCTCCTAGGAAGAACATTTAACAATGCAACTGCGTCTTATTTCGTCTTAATTAAATTTTAGATGATACCTAAGGTTATCAAAGAATAATGATTAATTAGATTATATATTTTTATTAGCTAATTGAAAGAAAAGACAAGAATCGAGTAACAAAATGAATATTTGGTTGATAAAATAATTTTTTATCAATGATCAATCGTAATTTCAAAGGAGAATGTGACTTTAGACAAATATTAGTTTTAATGGCAATTCACTTTTATTATCTATCAAGTTTAATTTGTCATTTTATTAAAAAATCTACTTTTTTGGTTTATTGGTGTGTTACATAACGGTTAATATATTAAAATTCTTCTTAGAAACGATCCTTACTCTCTTATACTATGTTTGTTTTCGATTCAAGAGTTCAAGATTTAATTTGGGTGTAAACGATAACTACATAAAATTCCTTAAATATAACTTTGTTATTTTGAATTAGTTCAAAAACTTCAATAACAACATTTAATTAAAGAGATATATTATTGATCTTATATCAAATTGGATCATTATCTGATTGATGAGTAAGCTTATGGTATAATTTACTTGAATAGTCTAACTTGATTTTAATAGCAAATTATGTTAAAATAATTTAATGAAAATAAATCAAAGTTTATTTTTAAATAAACATTTTAATTCTGTAAAATGTGTTTAAATAATTTAAACAATAAAAATTTACGTTAGAATGTAAAAAATCACATAAAATTCCTTAATGATTGTTATTATCTCTCTTTTTTTCTAATTTTTGCTTCAATTTTTTCTTCATCGAGATTTAAAGTTCAAACAAGGCGAGCTTGTGGTCCTACTTTGCTTCTTCCCTTCTTTCTACTTAATATCTTTTACCAACAAAAGTCAAAGTCATCAGGCCGGACCGTGGAATTTCGTCACCTTCAGAAAAATAGAAAAGCATCAGGCTAGATGTTAAGGGTCCCATCACCAATAATTTGATGGGATGTAGTTTAGGAGCTCATATATTTACACGTAACAGATCACCTATTCCCAAATTCTCATTGGATGGATGAATGTTAATGAGAGAAAAGATGATTTGAACCATTTCAATATGCAAAGACTAATTGACTTGAATTTTCTTTGCAGTATTTAATATATGTACACCATGTGCAGAACTGCAAGGTGATTGGGATAAATTAATAACTCCAAGAAATCACTTACACAAGTTGGAAGGCACAACTAGTTAGCAGCCATATTCGGAAAATCACAATAAAATAAACAATCAGCAGTCATATTCGGAAAATTAGAAGTACAGCATTAAGGTTGTGTGTCTATGCTGCACACATACATCAGCAGAACTCTGAAAGTCAATAAAAGCCAGCTATACAAAAATATAAAAGCTTAGGACATATAATTTTTAATATATTTAATATGATAAAATAGAATGGATTAATTTATAATAAAATGGAATGATTCATAGTATAATGAAATATAAATGGAAGTAATGTTAAAAACTTATTATTTGCACGAGATGAAAAATATTCATAATATAATATAATATTATTTAAAAGAAATAGCGTATAATATATTATAATAAAAAGTTATTTGTCGTTTTATATTTCATCTTAAATTTTTTAAATTAAAAATTTATTATTTTTAATATTTAGAATGAAACGAGACATAATATAAAATTTTTATCTTTCCCGTCATTTTATTATATTTTATTATAAGTTTTCCTTATGAATTGATATCCCAAATAGTCTAAAGAAAAAGAAAGAGTCAAACAAAGGCT
>JANIIA010000005.1:32287889-32298002 GCA_027478495.1 Erythroxylum alaternifolium
CAAAAATTCACTATTTGCTACTTATGTGCATATATGAATGCATGAATATGTCAATGCAATATTAAACACTCATAACCTGTGCCAAATTACCAAATTACCCTTCCCATAAGTGAGGGGATGTTACAGGTAAGACCAGTTTCGGTAATGTGACAAAATTTTCTTCCGACAAGACTATTTTGTTGGGTTGTATAGGGGCAAGAGATGCGAAAAGTGATTATAGTGGAAACAAGATAATGAGCAAAGGCACTTTTGGTGAGTTCAGGAGCTCCATCGCATTGGAAGGTTTTTATGGTAGTGGAGAAGAGGTTTTCAACAGTGGCTTTGAAAGATTGAAAACGAAGTAAGGCATTATTTTTATGAGTTAAAGGGAAAATCTAAGTAAAATGACTAAAGTCATATATAAAGATCATGAAATATTGAGAACCAAATTGAGAAAAAGATGGGCAAGGACCCTAAATATCACAGTGAATTAGTTGTAAAGGTTTAATATTAACTCGAGAAAACATAGGTAATTAACGACGAACATTTTTGCCTTGAAGATAAGAAGTACGTGGATTGGTAACATTTTTTAAAGACAAACCAATACCTTATCTAGATAATGTAGAATGGCAGGTATGGCTAAGACGTTGATGCCACAAATTTATTAAAGAGGAGGTAGCTGTGAGAACAACTGGATTGATGAAGTGTTTCGGAAGCTTTATTAGATAGAGGTTGTTATAAATGGGGATCGCAAGAAGCGGGATCTCGAATTTGAGATCCTTCATAACATAAGCAGATGGATTAAATTCAATGACACAGGAATTATTAGTGAGAAATTTAGTAACAGATAAAAGGTTAGTAGTGATGTGAGGAACAATCAGTATGTCATTAAGATGAAGAGTACGAGAAAGAGTGGGAAGTGTTAAGGTACTGGTAGATGAAATAGGAAGAGTGTGGCCATTATCGATAATAACTTGATTAGAGTTGTCATAAGGTATGACAGATTCTATGATATAGGAATATAGGGCCATGTGGGCAGTGTCATCGATATCAGGTAACCATTTAGTGACATTATTGTTAGTGAAAAGAGCAGTGTCATGATCAGGTTAAGTATTCATAGCGAAAAAAGCAATAGTAATGTTATTGGTAGAGTGGTCATAACCAATGGAGCGGTTCCTAGGTTTAGAATACCAAAAGTGACAATATACAGCAATATGGCCTCATTCCCATCATATTTGGCAATGGGTAGAGGGCTTGGTATTAAAATTGGGTTTAAGGTAAGAGGAATTATATAGAGGTTGGGTCTGGAAAGGGAATTAGGTGGAGGCTTATAACTGGTGGGCTCCTTGAAGGTGTATGGGCCCATTATATGAGTGGTTATGAGTTGGGCCATTAAAATGACCAAGCCCAGAAGATGATCCATTGGCTTGCCACATTCATCTAAGCCTATTAGGGTTGCTAGATGAAAAATTAAAATGGCCAGAGAATTTTTAGAGGGGTGTTGCCCCTGACTTCCTTTGCCAGTGTCGTGGCCATGAGAGACATGGTTTGTGGTGGAGAATACAGTAAGAGCAGAATCCAATAGCGACTGTACAGAAGGAGAGTAGGGATGTCAATGGGTCGGGCTAGGCTCATGTTGCTCCTGTCCCAGCCCGACTCAGCCCGACCAATAGGCTGGATGGGGCCAAGACGAGCCTAGCCAGCCTGATTTAACCTTATATATATATATTTCAAATAAATTTAAAAAATGTTATTTTTGAAGTTTCGATTGGCCCGTGACCTACCTATGGTCCGATCAACTTGGGCCAAAATCAGGCCCAGTTGGGCCAAAATTTACATTCCTAAAGGAGAGGAGGCACTGTTCATGGAGTAAGAGTTTTGCTTTAAGCTAGGGAAAGGTAACGAGGATTGAGTGATTTTTGACTGTAATTGTAGACGACTTGAAATCTGCGGGTAGGCTATTTAGCATGAAAAGGAAGAGGTCGGCATATGACATGTTATCACCAATTGTAGCAAGTTCTTCAGCAGTGGTGGAGATGGCATCGAGATAAGCAATGATGGTGTCAGAGCTCTTCTTGACAGTGTGAAGCTTTTGACGGAGGAGGGACCATTGAGAGGCATACTGGAGCATGAAATGGTCTTCAAAACTGACCCAGAGAGAGCAAGCTGTGTTGTGGCCAAGGCAGGGCCGTTCCTAACACTTTATATGCCCTAGGAAAAGTAAGAAAAAAAGACCGTAATAAATCAACTATATATAAATATGTAAACTTTAAAAGTATATTTTATTTATTAAAATTTACTATTCATACATAAGTGAGTCAATTTATAAGTCTACATACTCAACAAAATATTAAATGATCATAATATCAGCTAATAATATCTTACAATTGCCAAAAATCATAAAATCACTAAAAATAGTAAAATTAACAACATAATAGCAATAGCATCAATCAAACAACAATATTAGATTACAAAATACTAAGAGAATTGCACTAACAAGCACAAATGATCATGATTTTTGAAAAAAAATTCTTCGTGCATTTTTAGATGCAAAATCATTAATAATATTATCAAGATCAATATTATCCAACATATCCTTCTTGATACATAAAATAGCTAAATCATTCAACCGTTCTTGTGACATTGATGACCTCAAGTAGGTTTTCAATAACTTTAACTTTGAATAACTTCTCTTAACTGATGCTATAATCATAGGTATAGTCAATAAAATTCGATAAGCAATTGAAACATTTGGATAACAATCTGTAGGTTTAACAAATTCTAAATTTCAATTGATAACATTAGCTCATTTGGTAAAGTCCTTTGTAACACTTTTAAAATGAAATAAAATAGGGTCAACTCTTAACCTTATAAAGAACAATAAAAGGCCCATATTTTACTTCTTTTTATTCTTTATAAGAGCCCAAAAATAGGCAAAAATAGGGGCCCATTTTTACTTTGCCTAGGGCATATAAAATACTAGGAACAACCTTAGGCCAAGAGTAAGTCTAGCAGTGGAGCTGGAGAGAGAGCTAGTGAGAAAACAATACACGTGTTGGTTGTGTTTATGCATTTGATGTAATCTAGTGAATTAGGGTCTTGTTCAATTGGAGATAAGATGGTGTCGTCGACAGATTGGAGGTAATGAGAATTACTTTAATTTGCTTTTTCCATACAAAATAGCTTGTAGAATCGAGTGGTGTAGTTATGAATTTTGTGACTTAATAGAATGGTAAGGAGGTTAAATTGATTTCTATCATGGGTGTAAGTGCAAATTCTTCATGGTTTGAGTTGATTCTGGTAGTGTTTGATGTGTGTCTGAAGATGTTGGTATGTTGGGAAGTATGTTTGTTCTGGTTGTTTGTAGTTGAGTTTGTAATTGAGTTTGTGAAGGTGTATAGGGAGGTAGAGGAAATGGCTAAATGGTAGTAATTAGGTGTGTAAAAAAAAGGAACTAGTGTTTGGATGAGGTGTTGGTTGACTTGAAAAAAAAAGGAAGGTATTAAGAGTTGGGCGCAAGCTCTCATACCATGAAAAAAGTGTAACGTAAAGAAGTTGTATTTTATTTTTGTGTGTATTTTTATACAATGTGTGTTGTATTTATAACACTAAGTGAGATAACATGAATCAATTTAGAATTGATTCAATCTAATCTAAGTGATAAGCTTAAATCAAGATTACAACAGAATAGATATTTACAAGTAAATAATGTGAAATGATATAAGATATAATAGATAATCTGTTTGAGATGTTATCATTTAGTGTTGGTCTCATCACAGAAAGTGGGTTGAAGTTTGTTTTCCTCTTCTAGCAACAACCATTTTAAAGCCTTAATTTCAACTTGAAACTGACATCAAAGACATAAGATTTGATTTTAATTTAAAATGAGCCATTTTTGGTAACGATGTCTAAAGAGGGGGTCATTAGAGTCCTGTAGTATGTTATTTTGTTTTCTAACTAACTCTTTTTTTTTAGAATTGAGATCCATGCATTCTTAAGTTTCAGCTTCTTTAGAATACCAGCTTTTGCTGTTTTTCTAGACCTCCATTCAAAACTCATTCTTGAAGTGGGACTGGAACTTTACATTGGATATGAGAACTGAAGTTTTCTTAAGGAAAATTTGATATGCCCGCCAATTTCTTCTGACCTAAACAGGTATCATATTGAGTCATTGACAAAACTATTTCTTTTTTCTGAGCTTAATATGATAGCATCTACTCATTATAAGTTAAACAATTGTATGCCAGCATAAAACTTTGCTTTTAGCTTTCTGACACGCATGAGGTATAACCATAACAAAGTAGCAGATCAATTTCATAGGACCTAATCATCATCAACACTTAACACTTAGTTGAGTTCCATAAAGTTATCAATTTTATTGCGACTATAAAGTTAAATATCTATCTACAATTGTAAAACATGGATATTTTCTAACTAGATTGACCTTAATTGCTCTACATTCCCAAGGATTACGATAACGAATTAACGCTTCTAGTAATACTTCTTTGATTTGGGGCAGAACAAGAAACTGATTTCATAATCATTTTTAACTGTATAAGAGACAGTTATTTTTATTGAAGTTTATCCGTTAATAATTTAAGCAACCTATGCTTGCTTTTACAGATTAGGAGTAGTGCAGTAAATTTTTGCATACGGTATAAATTTAGTTGATAATTCTATTTAATTTGGGAGTATGAAGAGTTGAAAATAGCTTATTTTGAATAAACTTTCAACAGTTAATCACATTTGGCCTCTTCCAAATGGGTGCTAGTTCGTTTTTCCAATACACCCTTAATGTTTCAACATTTTGGGTATCTGCGGCATCTCTAGTTCAGTATGGAAATTGGAGAAGAGTTGAATCGTGAATATGTAGTGTTCGGATATATGTTATATATCTAAGTAATTAGTTTTGATCTTCTTTATCAATTGGATCTATAAGATATTAATAGAATGATGCTAGCTAACTAATAATCCTTGTTTGACTTGGATTCAAAAAGCTATTTTGGATAATGTTCTAGATATTATAGAATCCTATCTTGAATAAATGTGTATCTTAAGAAGATGTGTGGTGGATTACGTTGATGTGTGGCTGAAGGGCATCGCTAGAATTTCCTTGTGAATAAATTGATTTATGTGAAAAAACTGAGGTGTAAAGTTTTTGGGTGTGTGAGACCTACGATTGATGGCCTTGGTGTGTATTGTGAGTGCTTTGAGTGGAATGTGTGTGTATTGAAGTAAAGTGTGCGCAATCTACATTGTGCTCGGGAGTGAACACCTCTTGGTGATGTTGGGAACATGGGTTTTATCGTGTCCTTAGTGAATTAGAAAACTTGCATTGAGAGGTCTATGGGCATGTAACAGTAAAGATCTTGACATCGTTATTTTCAAATATGGGTAGTTGGTTTAATGATGAATTGATTTTAGGTGTGAGTTATCTTGGTGTGTTTTCTGATTGGGAGATTTACAGTTCTACATTGATTGTGTGGGGTTTGCTCACGCTGGGAAGTCATCCTTTTGGAGTGGCTCAAGGTTGGACTAATTAGTGTGTTGCGTGTGACTTCTATCGAGGGTTGTTTGGTGACTGTGAAGCCGTAACTTTGTTCTGCATTTTGTGTGAATCAACCTATAGTATAGGAATAACTTTCAAATCTCTTTTGGAGGAGCTAAACCCAAAGGGAAGTTGTTCTGTTTGAATCTCAAGTGTGTTCAGATTTTGTTATTAATTTTTTAAAACACTTGAGTCTTTTATTTATTGTCTTTCAATTAATAGATTGTTGAGATAAATCCTTTTTGGAGGTTAACACGAGTCAGTTATATTATCGGGTATAAAAATCTTTCACAGGAAGTGAGGTTGAAAGATAGTGTCAAGGTTTGAGTGGTGTTAGCTCAGTAAAGCCTTGGGTAAATTTGTTGTACTTCAGTAAAAGTATTAAGCTGGATGAAAGCCCCGCAAACATAGTCAAGGTGTGCCGAACTACGTTACTAAATTTTGATGTTGATCTGTTTAACTCAATATTTATTTTTTTATTTTTGTTTTGCTAAAAAATTAACAGTTTTTAATATAGTTACTTTATATCTAGTAACCGACAGATACAAATATAAGTAACTATGGTAGAACCTTACAAGTAACTACAATCAAATTGAAGTTTTTGCAAAACTACACCCTTACGATTTTTTCAATTGGTAGCAGAGCAGGTCACCGACTCGGAACTTGGTACATCAAGTTGGTGTAGATCCAGGTTTCATAATTATGGCTATAAAAGAAGGAGCATCAATTATAAGTTCACTACTATTAGACAGTTTCAATTATCCTGTATGGAAATAATAAATGAGGGTCTTTATTCAAGCATAGGGAATAAGAGCATGGAACTCGGTGTTACATAGCTGGACACATCTGATGATTACTAACGATAAGGGAGAGACAGTTCTTAAAGATCCATCTGAATGGACAAAAGTCGAAGAAGAGAGGGTGTGTCAAAACTCATAAGCAATGCACGTAATTTTCAGTGCTATTGATGAAGGATGCTTCTCAATGATATCAACCTGTGAGTCAGCTAAAGAAGCATGGGATACTTTGAAAATTATTCATGAAGGTTCCAAACTGTGATAGCATCAAAACTACAGATGTTAAGTGAGGTTTAAAGAACTGAAGATGGATAAAAATAAGACTATTGGGGACTTTTATGAAAGATTGTATGATATAATGAATCAGGTACATCAACTCGGGAAGAAATATTCCAATATGAAACTAGTCCAAGATTTATTCTGAAAATTGCAGTAATCGAGGATGCTCATGACATCAATGACTTATCATTACAAAAGGTAATTAGAATTCTTATCAATTTTTAAATGAATTTGTTGAGGGGAAAACAAGAAAAGAGCAAAGGAATGGCACTACAAGCTGAAATTGGAAAAGGCATAAATGATGTAGAAGATGAATCTGATGAGAATGAGGATATTGAATTATTGACAAGAAATTTTAGTAAGTGGTTAAAGAGAATGAAAAAGGACAGACCCAAATTTAGAAAACATGGTGGGAGTTCATCGAATAACAACTTAAAACAACAAGTCAAAACTCAAAAGGGTGAAAGGAAGGTGAAGAGAATCCAATGTCATGAGTGTCAAGGTTTCAGATATGTGTAAGTGGAATATGCTAACACTTTAAAGAAGAGAAAAAGGAAGTCCTATAGAAGTACTTAGAGTGAGAATGAATCCAAAAGTGAGTATGGTAGTGAAGAAGAAGCTATAAATAGTGTTGCATTGGTTACTTTATACAGCAAAAGTTTAGTTGCTTGCTTAACAGCAACCAAGAAGGAAGTAACCGATGACGAAAACATGAATAAATTAGAAAATTCCACGAAAAACACAGACAAATAAGCTCAAGGCTTAACCCCATATTATGACAGTGATGACAGTACTTTAGATGATAAAAAGGAAGGTATTTATGAAGCCTATGAGTTAATGTATGCTAAATGGGTCCAAATGTGTAAGAAAAATGAGAAGTTGAAGGAAGAAAACTCTACCATTAAGAACACCATTCAAGACCTTGAGAAGAAGTTGTTAACTACAATAGATGAGCTTAATGAAATAAAATTGAAGTTGGTCAATATAAAAAAGGAATGAGAATGTTAAATGGAGGTACCAAAAAACTAAAAAATTTGTTGGAAATTGGTAAGGCCAAAAGAGACCTTCAAGGAATTGGCTATAGATGTGAATGTTCCAAGTCGAATGATTAGAAAATTGGTGCGACCAGATCTGTCCAATAAGAAATCTTAAAGAAAAATTGGAGTTTCAGACCTATATGTCACTTTTGTAGAGTAATTGGGCACATAAGACCGAAACGTTACAAGTTGTTACAAATGACGTTTCAAAGGGGACAAAACTAAAAATAGACACTCGCCATTAAATTTCTAGCAACAGCCCAGGGTACTAAATCACACTTGGATTAGAAAGGGTCCATTACAAGAACAAAGACGTTTTGAAGGAAAAACAAAAAATTGTCTATGTTCATAGTTAGTTACTGCTTGTGAAGAAATTGTTCAGATAGAGGATAAGTCAGTTACTTTAAATGAAGAAATCAATGACAAAGATAATATCACAAGGAATAAAGCCAGATTTGAATTTCTTCGAGGGGCACAGGGACTGTATGCTTTACATTTTTAAAATATAGTTTAATGTTATTTATTAAAAAAAGATTTCTCTTCTTTAGTTCTTCTTTAGTTTTTATGTTGCCACTATAGTCCCATCTTTTTAGTAGTTTACATTTTGTCTTCTATTATCCATCCTCATCCTCATCAAACTTCAACTCTCTCATAAATCGGGCATCATTTTGGACTTATCGCTTAGGCATTCTTCATTTTGACATTGCTTTGTCCCAAGTAGGAGATATCATATTGGTTTTGGTGATTGGTCAATTTATAGGAGATTTCAAGAAATATATGTGACTATTCTTCTTACTTTTTAGCATCTTTTTGTCCCAAGGGAGGGAAATTTGGATAATTGGATAATTGTGATGTTCTTTGGAACTTAATGTTTGATTAAGGGAGAGTATTTGTCATATGAATTGTGAATTTGATACTTATATGTCCAATTATGTTATTTTGGGGGAGTTTCATATTTGTGACAAACAATGCCAAAAAGACAGAGATTGTTAAGATATATGTTATATATCTAAGTAATTAGTTTTAGCATTCTTTATTAATTGAACCTATAAGATAATAATTGGATGATGGTAACTAACTAATAATCTTTGTTTGACTTGGATTTAAAAGTCTGTTTTGGATAATGTTCTAGATGTTATAGAATCTTGTCTTGAATAGATGTGTATCTTGAGAAGATGTGTGGTGAATTACGTTGATGTGTGGCTGAAGGGCATCGTTAGAATTTCCTTGTGAATAAATTAATTTATGTGAAAAAACTTAGGTGTGCAATTTTTTGGTGTGTGAGACCTACGGCTGATGGCTTTGGTGTGTATTGTGAGTGCTTTGAGTGGAATGTGTGTGTGTTGAGGTAAAGTGTGCGCAATCCATATTGTCCGTGGGAGTGAAGACCTCTGGGTGATGTTGGGAACATGGGTTTTGCCATGTCCTTAGTGAATTAGACAACTTGCATTGAGAGGTCTATGGCGTGTAATATTAAAGATTTTGACAGCCTTATTTTAGAATGTGGGCAACTGGTTTAATGATGAACTGATTTCAGGTGTGAGATATCTTGGTGTTATTTCTGATTAGGAGATTCATGGTTCTGTATTGATTGTGTGGGGGTTGCTCACGCTGGACAATCATCCTTATGAAGTGGCACCTCTTATCTTTATGGATTCGGCCCTCATTAACTTTGCTGAGAGCTTTGTCCTTATCTTTTCCTTTCTTCCCTGGTTTGTGCTTGCTGCTACTAGCTCCTTGATGAAACATGAGATGAACAGAGTGCTCCTTCATTTTCTTCAATCTCCCTTCCTCCTAAACTAATATGGCCTTAATTTCTTGAAGGTTCTATTTTTCTTTAATGGTGTTATAATTCACCTGGAACTAGCCAAACTCAAGAGGAAGTGAGTTGATAATAAACTGTACTAGAAAGGACTCACTCACATCTATACCCATAGATTTCAGCTTTACAACTAAGTTTGACATACGAGTTACATGGTCATGAATGGGCTATGACTAGTTAAACTTTTTAGTTGTTAGCTTACTCCTCAAAGTCCCTACTACGGACTTGTCAGCTATATTAAATTGGGAGTATTCTTTAAGATTTAACATAAACTCCTTTGCATTATCCATCTTAGGCATTGATGGCTTTATGTTTTCTGCTATTGTCATTCGCATCAAATTCAAACTCAACCTGTTAGATCGTTCCCAAGCTTCATAATAAGACTTATTAGCTTCTGAACTAGTCTCAGTTATGGTTGCGAGCCTTGCATCTAAAACTATGGCTAAGTTCAAATCCATTACACCCAGTTGGAATTGGATTTGTTCAGACCAATCCGGATAATTCAATCAATTGAACTTGATCAAACCATTTCCTAAAGCGAACAAATTTAAGATGCTGCAAATACAACATATAGCTCACGCATTAATGCTTTGAGTAGACCTAAATGGATTCAAACTAATAATAAACTTTGATTATGCATTTAAATTCTCC
>JANIIA010000005.1:32446975-32457228 GCA_027478495.1 Erythroxylum alaternifolium
AGGAATGAAAGTCATTCATTCTTTTTTTTAGTAAAATAATATAATTTAATTAAATATAATTAATTAGAATATATTAAAAATAACTAATTAAAATCAAATATATTCTAAATATAATTAACTAGAATATACTAAATATAATTAATTAGAATATATTAAATTTTAATAAAAAAGTTTAAGAAAATTTCATTTTTCCCTTTTTAGCAAAATAATATAATTAGTTAAATATCATTAATTAGAATATATTAAAATTAAACATAATTAATTAGAATATATTAAAATTTGATGTAAAATAAAATTTAATTAATTTTTATTTTTAGCAAAACAATATAATTAAATAAATATAATTAATTAGAATACACTAAAATTAAATATAATTAATTGGAATATATTAAAATTTGATATAAAAATTTAAATTATTTTTATTTTTCCTCTTTGAGAAAAACAATATAATTAATTAATTATCATTAATTAGAATATATTAAAATTAAATATAATTAATTAGAATATATTAAAATATGATGCAAAATAACAATTTAATGAATTTTCATTTTTTTGAGCAAAACAATAAAATTAATTAAATACGATTAATTAGAATACATTTGTATTAAAGTTTTATATAAAAATTTAAACATATATTTTTTTTCTTGTTGAGCAAAACAATATAACTAATTAAATATTATTAATTAGAATATATTAAAATTAAATATAATTAATTATAATATATTAAACTTTGATGAAAAATAAAAATTTAATGAATTTTATTTTTGACCAAAACAATGTAATTAATTATAATATATTAAAATTTGATATAAAATTTTAATAATTTTTATTTTTTGTCCTTTTTGAGCAAAACAATATAATTAGTTAAATATCATTAATTAGAATACATTAAAATTAAATATAATTAATTAAAATATATTAAAATTTGATTGCAAAACAAAATTTTGTTTTTCTGTTTTAATAAAATAATATAATTACTTAGAATATATTAATATTAAATATAATTAATTAAAATCTATTAAAATTAGAATATATTTTTCAAAATTTTCAAAAAATCAACCATTACAAATAATGATAATCATCATTTTATTATAACAACTATCATTATATATCAATTCTCTTTTTTTAATTCTCATTCTTGTTAGTAATAGCTCGTAACAGCACCTAAATTTTATAGCGATAACGTGAACTTGGGTTAGATAACGTTGTTTCTCTGGTATGACCCACCTGCCCTCAATCACTAACTTTCTGGACTATATTTTGTCGGCCAGATTTCAGCCAGCCGTATAATTGAAGACAACTCACAAGACTCACACGCTACGACTCTACAGATCTTCCACGTATCATCTAAAAGTAGGGTGGCGCCAACTTGTCTTCTAATAATGTAATCCTCCACGTTTGCATTTAAATAACTACACGAATTAATTGCTTTGCCTTCGTCCACTTGCTAAAAGAAATTTAATTGTTGGGTTGATATATCGAATGTATAGATATTAACAAAAAAGATTTAACACAAAACGGATAGAAGAACAATATCTTTTAAAAACATCATATATTCCGAAACTTATAACGAACAAAGTAAGCTTGCGTAAGTCAATTGTATCAATTCAACATACTGATATAGCTTCCCCTTTTCCACATACTTAATGGCTTCAGTCACCAGAGACACTAAAGCTGATAAGGAACGGGAACCAAGACCAAGCTTTCCTTTCTAGTCATAGCCAAACCAGAGGATTCACTCATGTCCAGGTCCTCTTTACTCTGTCCATCAGGTAAATTCCATTCAAAATGGTAAAGTAAGTTTGCAAGAGTAAACTCAATGTTTGCTTGTGCAAAATATAGGCCAGGGCACATCCTCCTCCCAGCACCAAAAGGAATGTACTCAAAATTTGTTCCCTTGTAGTCTATAGCACTATTTAGGAACCTCTCCGGGTTGAACTTCTCAGCTTCAGTCCATAATGAAGGATCTCTTCCGATAGCCCAAGCATTAACAATGATTCTACTCTTGGCTGGTATCTCATAACCTTTGATCTCACAAGCCTCACTAGACTCCCTTGGAACTAATATAGGAGATGGGGGGTGTAGCCTCAAGGTCTCTTTCACCACTGATTTTAAGTATTCAAGTTCATGAACTCTGGTCTCGTCCACACTTCCGTTATCACCATAAACACGCCGAACCTCTTCTTGGGCCTTTTGCAACACTTCTGGGTTTCTCACCATCTCTGAAATTGCCCATTCCATTGTTGCTGCTGATGTTTCTCCACCTGCAGTGACAATGTCCTGAAACTCATATGTTATTACTATTGATTTGCAGGAACAAAGCCAAATAAATAATAAAAAGAAAATTAGTAAAAATGCTCTTTTAGTTCTTTTCACTAAACCCCGAGGCTCAGTACAGTGTACTCGATAAGAAGGTACTTAATGCATTGTCTATCAAAGAAGCAATCTTCTGTGATACAACCAACATATTACAATTAATGTAAAGATAATGAAAATCTATCAAACACCTTGTTGTATGGAGTAGCCTGAGGACAGTGAAGTTTGATATCAACAATTATTTATTAGGCGGCAATCATAGAAATGCTTAGAAAGCCATGTTCATTACTAACCCAAAGAATTGCTTTGATGGTATCATCAGTAATAGGAAACTCAAGGTCGCCTTCCTCGCCAAGCTTCAATAGAACATCAATCAAATCCTCAAATTCTTGAGGTTTTCCTTCACCCTGCATCCTAGTCATCCTCTCTTTATGCTCATCAAGAACCTTCTGAACCAATTTATCTTTCTCTTGATGCAACTTCTCAACTTTAGCCCTCAGGCCTGTCACAAGTTCAAAAGGCATCTCAATTGAAGGAAACAGATTGACAAAAAAGAAACCCGAAACCTGCTTCACGATGTTGTAAACAATAGACAAGTATGTATCTTTGTCCTTGCATTCTCTACCAAAAGCTGCAGTTAATGCTATATCATGAGTCATACAGTACAGCTTATTGCTAAGATTCACTGGTGACCCTTGGCTTGAACCTATTTCCTTGATCAGATTCTTGACATGCTCTTGTCTGACTGATTGAAACGTTTTGACCCTGCTCGGGCTTAAAAGCTCCAACTTGCAGATTCTCCTTAGCTGCCTCCAATACGGACCGTAAGGTGAAAAACCAACGTCTGTGTAGTTGTAAGACAAGATTTTGTTTGCAACTGTTTTTGGTCTATTGGCAAAGATTGTATCATACGTTGTCATTGCTTCTTTAGCCAATTCTGGAGAGGTCAGAACCGTAGTCTGGAATTCACCAAGCTGTAGGCGCATTATGGGTCCGTATTTCTTGGCTAAGTCGCTCAGCGAACGATGAGGCAGACCTTTGATTTGGTGAATATTTCCTATGATGGGCAGTTTCCCTGGCCCTGGAGGTACCTTGGTGGAAGGGTATCTAGCTCTCAGCACTAGCTTTACTACCATGTACAAGAAAATAATAAAGCTGGAGACAGCTAAAATAGAAGGGAATCGAAAGTCCATTACTGCAGAAAAATACGAGGTTTGATAAAAGTTCTAACCAGAAAGATATGTACTCTTGGTTAAATACCCTTGCAGCTCAAGTCTAATCCTTGCCAGACGAAACTCCCAGCTCTTTCCTTGTCCAAAACTTCTGACATTTTGTCCTCGAAGTGAACGACAGCAGATGAAATCTTAGAGTGGACCAATTGTTTTAAGACACGTTTCCAAGTCTGGGATAAGATTCTTTATCGAGAACAGCACATCTGGGATGTGGCAGTGATGAACATGTGTGCAAAGTGCTGAAAAAAGAAAAAAGTTATCACTGCAGCAAATGTTCTCGGTGTTATGAAATCATTACTAACTGGCACAGATGCCTGTTTTATAAATGATATGACCTACAAAAAATAAATAAATACTTATAAGAGCAAAATAATAAAAACAGATAATCTTAACCCTACTAATTAAAAATAGATAACCTATTCCTATTTTATATGCATCTGTCCATCCAATTAACTGTTATTGATTCGGAAATGGCCATCCCATCAGTCAAAAAATTTTAACAACTTCGCTAATAATTATTTTAAGTAACCAAATTTCTGTGTTTCTAAATTTATGGATATTTCATCCGTCTTAATTTATTAGTCAATTAACTAAATATTTCTAATAAATTACTTATCAATTTGCTAATCTAATAAAATTTTAAGGCTATTTAACCAATGCATTAGTAAAATATTTCAATAATTAATATTACTTATGTTTTTCGTGATTCTAAATTTTATATCTTAATTTTAATGCCTATTTTTAAATCTATTTAGTTATTAATATGAATTTATACTTTTATTATTTATAATAATGAGATACTCAATAAGATTTATGGATTATTTAATTTTATTTATTAATTAAAATTAAATTATTTTAATTTCTTATATAATATCTATTAATAAATTTATCATAATTATTAAAAACAAATAATTAAAGAAGTATAAAATTTAAAATTTATGCGCTTTTAAGATATTCTAAATTTATTATAAAATTTGAATGTATTTCATTTTTAAAAAATATTTGGAATCTAAATAACTTTTTAAAATATTAAATATAATCAAGCAGACTCAAGAGTCGTTCAAACAAATGACCATTGGTGCTCAAGCGGCAAACCAAGCGACCTTCTTTCCACCGCCATAGTGACTGTCGACAAGGACTGAAGGCGAACTACAAAGATAGTAACCACACAATCATATTACTGTTTTCAAAATTTTTCAGGAAATGGCTTTGCCATTTAAAGAGAGAGATATTAAGTATCAACCAAAACTCTCTTTTTCTGGTTGTGTACGATACAATTTAAACTTGTTACTCTAAGTCTTTTCACATAAGGATAAATTTACTACAAAAATATTTAACTGAATTTGAAAATTTTATCTGTACCTTTGACAAAGAAACACCCTTAATAAAAATAGTAATAAGAAGAATAATATGATTGTCAATTTCCTATACACCATGATCCGAATTCTAATGGTTATATAGGTAAACATTTTTATACTTTTTTTATCTATATTAAAAAATGATTTGCAAATATCGTAATGCATAGCATATCTATGAATATATTAGATTTTTGCTTTTATAGAATTATAGGATCCTCATTTACATGTTTCTTTAAGAATAAATTATTATCAGGTGATAAGCGACTTATCTGACTTAGTAGCACTCTATTATTGATCCACTTCGACTATTGATGGAACTAAGGTAATTTTCCATCCCATTGAAATACTCCAACAAGGAGCTACACTGGGTAACAACATTGATAGGTTATTTTCTGGGGAAGAGGCGAACATTTCCAGTAGTCAAAAACTAGGCATTAAAAAGTTCGAAGACCTCAAGTTTGAAGGAAGTCCTTCTGGATGAAGGTAACTTATTCTTATTCACTTTCAATTCATCAGATGTAGCAAGGAGAATTCTTGAAAGTGGCCTATGGCATCTAGCTAGTACCTCCTATATTTCTCCAACCTTAAAAATCATAATTACATACAGAAACTATTATAGAATCCCATATCCCACTGTGGGTTAATTTACATAATATTCTTTTAGAATATTGGTCTATTAAGGACTAAGTTTCCTAGTTAACTACTTGGGTAACCTAATTTGCATGGATGAGAATACAACTGAAAGAAGGGGAATTGGATATGCTCACTTATGCATCGAGTAGAACCTAATGTGAGCTATCTAAATCAATTCCCATTATGAGGTTAATGACAACTCTAACCTAGTAGAAGAATCACTGTGAGTTTCTTTCCATAGAAACCAAATATCAACACAAACAAAGTATGGAGGCCTACAATTAACACATTTCTCATAGTGGACTATCAGAAACTGGTGGAAGAAAATGTGGAAAAAACTCACAATGTTGGAACTCTAGAGTCATAATCCTCCAATCCCAGAATCCAAAACACATTATCTCCCCAATCAATAAGGACAACTCCAAAAAAAACAAAAGAAAGAAACCTCAAGTCAAAACATGGAAACTGATGCTGGAGCAACTACATGTAACAGTGCAAAAATGAAAAAAGGAAACACATATAAGGAACCATCATCTAATACCATAACGGAATCCTAAACAACACCCATACAAATCAAGTATATTGAAGCAACTAATTCCCAAACCAAGATAATAGAATGTGATGCCACCTTGAGACAGAATAGTAAAAGGAGAAATGGTATCCTACTCCATTCAAAATTTCCTTTGTATTGTGGAATGTAAAGGGACTTAACTCCCTCAGTAAATAAGAAGCTCTTAATGAGTTCATTAGGGAAATAAAATCAATGTTTATTAGTATTTTGGAGTTTAAAATCAAGGTTGAAAATTGTAACAAGTTTAAATTAGTAGGAAGAGAATGGGGAATATCTACAAATCATGCTTTTCAGAACAATGGTAGAATTATGCTAGTCTATAATACAAACTTTATGGAAATTTCAGTTATTAGTTTATTTGATCAATACATGCACAAGGAGATACTAATTAAGATCAACAAAATCAAATTCTGGGTTACTATAATGTATAGAATTGAGAAATAAGTTATGAAATGATATAAGAGCAATTTATCTAACCATTAGTGGAACATAGAAGATTTTGGGAGATTTCAATAGCACGTTATATAATCTACAGGCAATATGGAATATGATCCTAAATAAACACATCAATGTGATGAAGGCATGTTTCTAAGATATATAAGTAACTAATTTAAACTTCACAGGTCATCTCTTCTCATGGAACAATAAGCAACAAGGAGCATACAACATTATGAAAAAGCTTGACAAGGTTATTATAAATGAAAAATAGTTGAACAGGTTCCCTAACAACTTTTCAAACTTCAGTAGCTCAAGGTTCTCAGAGCACTACCCAATGCTAATTCAAAATATGGTAAAAATCCATCCTAAGAAGAGTCCTTTTAAATTTAACAAGTATCTGGCCAATATAGAAGGCTAAAACAGGATTATCAAAAGAGTTCAAGGGTTGCTTAGCTTTTAAATACATAAGGAAGTTGGATAAGGTGAAAAGGGAGCTCAAATATCTCAACCAAAATAGGATTAGGAACACATAGACCCACATGGAGGACTCTAAAGCTCAACTACTGAATATTTAAGAGTAACTTCAAATAAAACCAAGAGACTCAAAACTCCTAGCCTTGGAATGCATTGCTAAAATATCAACAAGCAGTAGAGGCATATGAATTTTTATTAAAGCAAAGAGCTAAGATTATGTGGCTTAAAGATGGGAATACAAACACAAAATTTTTCCATATGAGCATAAAAAAAAGGAAAATAGTAATAAAATCTTCTCCTTAGAAAGTATTGATAGAATTATACTCTTGGACTAAGAAGAAACAAGAAAGGAAACTTTGAAATTCTATGAAAACAACTTAGGATTCAAAGCTAGATGCACATTCTTTATGTGTCTACTCAGAGAATTCATCAAAATGAATTGATAGATATAGAGAATCACTCCTTAATAAAGTCTGTCCCTAAAAGGGAGATACAAGCAACTTTCTTTTAGCTTAACCCTTATAAAGCACTAGGCCTTGATGTCCTCTTCTATAAAATATGAGCTGGATTAAAAATACAACTATAGATGCAATTCTAGAATTTTTCAATAAGGGATCTATGCTACAAGAACTCAACAAAACATTCATCAACCTGGTACCTATAGACTCCAATCCAAACACAATCCTATACCGTAGGCCCATCTTCTACTGCAATGTCACTTTTAAATTCATTTCTAAGATCCTTACTGATAGATTAAAATTAGTGCTGAGCAAATAATTAAATGCATCTCAAGGTGCCTTCCTCCATAATAGGCTAATAGGTGACAACGTGCTCATTACATAAGAGTTGTTAAAATCTTATGAAAGGAAACATGCCACTAAGAATTGTGTAATCAATTTGGACTTCTATAAGGGTGATTCATTAAGTTGGGACTTCATCAACAATATTCTTGAAGCATTTGGATTCTCCTTGATATTTAGGAACAGGATAATACAATATATCACTACAACATGATTCACAATCCTAATTAATGGTGCTCCCATTTTGCACTTTCAGAAAAAGGGTTGAGACAAGGAGACCACTTGTGCCCCTATATCTTCATATTATGCACGGAAACATTAACTAGATTTGTAGCTCACAACATAAGTAGAGATCCCAAGTTTGAATACCATAGTAGGTCCAAAAAACTCCATCTTTTCAACCTCTTCTTTATGAATTATCTTTTATTGCTTTGCAAGGGAAAGACAATGTTCTAACCACCTTAATGAGCTCCCTACATTTATTCAATCAAATCTCATTAACATAGAGAAAAGTCACCTTATTCTTTCTTAAAGTTGTAAACACCTCTTGGATTGGTTCTCTACCATCACATGACTAAAGTTTTAAAAGTCCTTCTTTCACTTACCTAGGCCTGCAATATCAACTAGAAAGCTTATATATAATAAATGCTTGCCTCTTCTCAAAAATATATAAAAGAGGATTAGTAGCTGGAATAGCAAAACATCATCTTTTGTGGGAAGATTATGTCTGCTTAAGGCAATACTCCAATCACTTCATACCTATTAGACCTCCCATATCTTCCTTTCTAAGGGAGTTACAAACATAATAGAAAGAAGCCTAAAGAAGTTCCTATAGAATGCTAAAAAACTTATAACATATTATACTGGGAGGATGTTTGTAGAGCAAAGTAGCTGAGCGAATTAGAAGCAAAGCTATGTATTTCTTCGTTTTTTCAAGCTCTTCAACTTGAAATTTCTTGCAATATAATTGCTTAAAAAACTTACTCAGTTGACCCAAAGTTAAGGAGGCAAACACCCATGTATTTCAAGAGGAATCGTTGCAAAAGTATATAAAAATTATGGCTTTTCAATCCTCATACTTTTCCATCTTTAACATTCACAAAATAGGCTATATTAAATGCATACCTATTGGAAAACTTGACTGATTTAAGAAATTGACAAAAAGATTGCCTCTCCTTTTTTGACATGTTGCAATAAACATGTGGAATAATGTATGACCCATTATATCTTTTTTTCAAATTTAATTCTTTTCTTATATTCATGTCTTTCAAGTATAATCTAAGCCTTAATTGTGTCTTTCTATTTGCCATAAATTCCCATCATAGTTCCTAAAATATTCTCACAAATATTTTTTTCAATATGCATCACATCAAGTCGATGCCTTAATAGCAATTCCTTCCAGTACGAAAAATTGAAAAATATGCTTTTTTGTTCAATTCGAGCTCAACAATACTTCACGTCCGCTTTTTATTACTTGGTGTTTTCCAGGTTTAATGTCACCCAAAAGTGATAGTAGTAAACCACATCCTTACTAGACAAGTGCAAAGAAGCTTCACTCAATTCTACTTTGTCATTAAACAATTTGCTTCTTCGCCATCTTTACCCATGTTCTAAGTAACGATGATGTTCTGTATAATATATTTTACTTCATAGCCTCACTGAATAAGTTTGAAGGTTACACGCAGGACATGCTATATATCCTTTAGTTATCCATCCAGCCAAATTCCCATAAGCTGAAAAACCAATTATAGTCCACAAAATAGTCGTATGCATTATAAATGTTTGACTTTCAATAACATCAAAAGTTTCTAATCCAACCTCCCATATATAGTTTAAGCTATTTGTTAATGGTTGCATGTATACATTGATATCCTTAGTAGGAGCATTAGGTCCTATAATAAGTAAAGACAATAACATAAAAGGCTCGTTCATACACTATGGAGGTAAATTGTATGACACTATAATTATCGACCACTTCCTATAAGAATTACTCAGATTACTAAAAGGATCCATCTGAGGCTAAACAAAATTGAACATTACAAAAATCCTATACAAACTATGGAAACTTTACATCAAAGTCTTTTCATGCCATTGAGTCTGCAGGATGACGCATAATGTTGTCATCAATATGTTTCTCTTTATGCTATCTCAAATCTATAGATGTATTTTTGACATAAAATGCCATTGCAGTCGTGGTTTAATAGGGAAGTATCTCAAGATTTTATGTGGTATCTTTTTTCCTCCCCCACCATCAACTCACCACCTTGATTTACCACAAATAAGGCAGTCTTCAAGATCTTTATCGTCCTTCTAAAATATAGCACAATCATACGTACAAGCATGTATTAATATATATCCTAATCTAAGGTCCCTTAACAATTTCCTTGCATTATAGTAAGATTTGGGAAATTTGTGTCCAACAAGTGATGCA
>JANIIA010000005.1:32457328-32480058 GCA_027478495.1 Erythroxylum alaternifolium
GAAAATAACTGAATTGTTTAGTATCTATATATATATATATATATATGCTTGAATTTGTACTAATTGCTAATGGCTATAGGTATATTAGCTACTGTGCTGTGTAGCTCAACCCCCTTTTCTTCCCTCCTTAGGTGCAAACCAAGACGATAGTGATCCCTGCAAGGCATCGAAAACTCCATATTAGTTAGAGTCACTTGTACTAAGTCAGTGATTGTAATAGCTTATTCAGCATATCAGCATGGAGCATCTTTTGTATTTTGGTTTAAGTTGATGTGTAATTTGGTTTGTAATAACTCTGATTGTGTTTTAAAATGGAAATAGTGAAATTGAATTCGTCGGTATCATTATATTATTTTAAAGATTTGGATAATGAAATGTGTATGTGCATATTCTGCTTGATGAATTTGCCAACTTTTGTTAGTTTTAGAATAGCATGTCAGAGTTGGAAGGATTGCACGAAAAAACATAAACAAAAGGAATCGTTTGTGATGACGTCACAACATAGAGGCAAGGAAAAATGTAGAGCAAGAGTATCGTCTGTGCTGACGTCAGAACACAGAGGCAAGGAGGAATAGAGAGGAAGAGTATCATCTGTGCTGACGTCAGAATGCAGAAGCAAAGAGAAATAGAGAGGAGAAGTATCGTCTGTGTTGACGTCAGAACACAGAGGCAAGGAGAAATAGAGAGGAGAAGTATCGTCCGTGCTGACGTCAGAATACAGAGGCAAGGAGGAATAGAGAGGAGAAGTATCGTCTATGATGACGTCAGAACATAGAGGGCATATCATCACTCAGAGGATAGAACACAGAGGATAGACCACAGACGATAAGTGGTCAACACAAAAGATAAGAGTCAACTACAAAGGATAGAACACAAATTATAGGCCAAGGATAATAAGGAGTTAAGAAGTTATGTTGGTTGAGGAATTTCATCTGTGTTACTATTCACGAGTATCGTTTGTGTTACTGTTCACGAGTATCGTCTGTGTTACTGTTCACGAATATCGTCTAGGTTACTGTTCATGGTTTATCTTCCGTCTTATATTTTGACCATCCAAAAGTTACAACTGGCCTTCGAGGTCTACATGAAAGTTGTAGCTCTTGAAGTTCTCTTTCAAACTATCCAAATAAACCCTACATATGATGCCTAAAAAAAAGTTATGCCAATAACCCCGAAACATGTACATATGTAAAGTGTGGACTCACCAACGCTGTTCCTTGAGCTATTCAGGTTGATATGGATAAATGGATTAGTCGAATATCATCATATTAGTCTACTATTCGAAGAGCGAAGCTAAGCTTAGAAAGGGGAGTTTTGAATGCAAGTATAGTTAATAAATGTGTGTTATCCGAATGTGATTGCTGGGCTCCAGAAACGGGGTCTGACATCTCCTCTCTAATCACAAATGGAGAGTGATGAGGGGAGTTCAGGGGATTTTCCACCTTATCGCCACATCTTCCCCTATTGACATCAGTGCATAGCAAGGATTTGATTTTATGGATGTTGAACAATAACCATATCTTCACCATCCAATCATGCTTCCAACTGTTTCACAACAGTCACTCATGATTCCCATGGTCTAATTTACTTTGGAGAAACACCATCAACCCAAAGGCCTCTTTCATCACCTGGTTAGCAATCAAGAATCATCTTCAAACCTTGAGCCAATGGTATGGAAATGTAGGGAATACCACATGTGTACCATCTATTGTTCCTCTGTAGCTATACCGAAGTGATTTGGAGCCAAATACTTCACATGTTAACTTCAGGTAATTGTCAATAAACTTGGGAACATGCTTTGCAATCAATCGTTTAAAACTCCAAGACTAGGAAAAGAAATGTAGCCTTTTATAAAGTTGCCTTTACACTTACCAACTATATAAATTGGAAGGAATAAAATAATCATCAGTTTATAGATAATACAAAGGTATACAAATACCTACTTGCCAACTAAATTCTAAACTTGATACGCGAACACATCTTGACTAAGCAACTATAGTTCACTCTATCATCTAATATGTAGCACCGATGGCATTTTTAATTTATCCTAACTCATTTGGATTTTCTTCTTAACTACTTGATTTACTATTTTTTGTAATAAGTAGATGAGTCTAACCGATGTGAATACAATGTAAAGTAAGTAATAGTTTTAGCTATAGTAATATACAGTTTTCATTTTCCAAAAAAATTATGCATAAACATAACTTAAACATCAACAATAAATTTCAAACAATATAAATAACATTGTTATTACCTTCAATTATCATGATCAAGTTCTTGAAAATCATCATCTTAATTACATTATGATTCGACTCTTTATCAATATTATATTCAGCCAAAGTATCATCATTGTCATATAATTCATCTTCAATATAGTCTTCATCTCTTTGTACGACAAGATTGGTTTGTACTTCATCCACTTGTATTATATTGGGATCAACATCTCTCCTATGGAATGATGACATATCTACATCTTCTATTTGTATGGCTCCAATATTCAGCTCTGATTGAATCTCTTGATATACTTAATCACCATCTTCACTCATTTGACCATTTACCTTTTACAAAAATCAAAGGAATTTTGGTGTTGAAATTTTTAAACAACCTTCCAATTTTTGTTGAGGTAAAAACACTTGTTTGCAAGGAAAAAAAGGGTTATTATCATACCATGTCCTATTAACATTGATGCTAGTAATATTGCCATTCACTTTTATACCACCAAAATTAAACCATTTGCACTTAAATAGAACAACCTTTTTTTCCTTGATGTAATGCAACTCTATTATTTTTTAGATGACCCCGTAGAAGTCAATAAAATCATCTTCATGACATCTCTCAACAATAACCCCACAATTTTGGCTTCTAAGCCTACTGTCTCGATCGTGTATGTGAAACCTAACTCTATTAACAATGTCATCTGTATATTTTTTGCGACACATATGAGGCCCATATTCTAAAGCATATAATGCTGTTATCGCCTCTTACATTTTACAGTTATGTAACCGTATCATCTGTAAAACAAATTATAATTATAAGTTAATCTAAAATATAAATTGCCATAAGTTCATAATATTCCATCAATAACTTACTCGAGTCCTAAACCATGATGTGAACTTAAAGACATACCTTTCTTCAACATTAACAATCCTTTTTCTTTGAATCAAATATTTGTGCTCTCTATTTAAAAAAGTAAATAGAGATCAGGAAATATAAAATGAACCATAAAATTTAAATATGAAATTTTGAATCAAACGTAATAAACATAGTCCATATATGTATCAACTTCCTTGCAATTTTTCAAAATATAACAATGCCTAATTTCGAGTTCGTCTTTAATTAACTCCAAATATTTTCCAACACTAAATGGCCTTACTTTTTGGAAGAAAACAGACAACCCACCATCTTGATCAAAATCAAAGTTACAATTTTATCTATTAAATCTTATCTCCATGTCATTTAAATACATCGAACAAATTGTTAACCATTCATTCGCTATATAAGCCTCCACAAAATACTCTTCAGGTCGAGCTCTATTATGTATAACACTTAAGAGAACATAAAAACCTAAACAAAATATAAAACATTTACAATTGTACTAAGTAATAACTTTAGAAAAAATTAGAAGTTAATATAAATTACCTTTGAATAGGGAATATCCATTGAAATTGAATCGGTCTACAAAGTTTTGCCTCGTATGGTAAGTGAATTTCCAAATGCATCGTAACATCAAAAAAAGATAGGGAAAACTAGTTCCATCTTTCATATAATCCAAGCTATGTCTTTTAAAAAAATTTCATGTTATTCTACTTTTAGTGTCTTACAGCATAATTGCTTAAAAACTCAGTCAATTTTCCTAAAGTTACAGACAAATCCTTAAGCAAACATCCACATATACCAATAGAAAGTAATCATTACATAAGTATATGACAATCATGGCTTTTCAATCCTAATACTTATCCCTCTTTAACAGTGTCACTACGGGCTATATTAGATGCATACCTATTAGAAAACTTGACTGATTTAATATAATTACATGTGTTTTAGGGTTGAAATTGTTATTTATTTAGTGTGAATTCGAGTGGTGTGTGTGCATTTAAGGTGTAATTATGTTAGTTTGTGTGTTTTAGTGTTTTTTATGAGTTAGATTAACTCTTTGAGCTTAAATGTTATATTTTTGAGGTGTCGTGATATGTTTGTTAGTGTTTCAGGATAAACGGGGAAGAATGATGAAGATTCGAGGAGTTTTGGCTCAAATCCATAAGCTACAATTGTGACAAAGAGTGTCAAGTTAGGCCATAATAATGCACATTGGGCCACGATCATGATAGAAAGGTTAAATAGTAGGCCATGATTGTGGCAGGTAGGGCCACGATCATGCCCTGCATCGGGTTGACAGAAAAACTAAATTTTTGTGAGATTTTGTGGATCATTTTGACCCCGACTTTGACTTAGAGCTTCCGCAAAATAAATAGAACATGATCTGAAAGCCACTAAGAGTCTGGAGAGTCATGAAAACGAGCAAGATTTCTTCAAATCTGAGAGAGACCTAGAGATAGATCAAGAGATTGAGGAAGGAGACAAAGGAAAAGAGATATGGAGACGTATTAGACGTGAAGTACTTCCCGAAACAGGTAGTTTCCCACCATCGCTGCTTTCAAGATTCCATTCCTGACAGTATTTCCATTTATTTCAGTTTTATTTATGTATAGAATTGAAATAGGTGTTGAGATTTGTTGTGTTGAATGTTGAGTTTACGTTTATACTCACCTTCAGATTTTGACTCATTAGATTGATAAAATTTATTCAATTGTGTTTTTTATTGAGTTGATTGTGATTTCAATTCTGTTCTTAATAATTCGGCAACAAACTAAAAGGTGAGTCGGGTAAAAATCATCAATTTGGGCTAATGAGAGTTAGGTTAATCGATAGGTAGAGAATTGAGTCAAACCAGTAAAGTCATGTAACAAGAGATCGAGCATAGATTTCTGGTAGGTTAATAGAAAATTTTAGAACTAATTTAGGAAAGACCAATTGCGGATCAAATGATCACAATTCCTATAATTTGAATTAGAGATTACTAATTAGGGTTAAGAATTATAACTCAAGAGAGAGTAATTCACCCTAGGACCGCCTAGACCTTTTAATTCAATAATTGCATAATTGGTTAGGTTTTCTTAGTTTCAAATTAAAATCCCCTTTCTCTCCCTTGGTAATTTCTAGGTCGATTTTGGGTTGGGCTATGATATTACTATTTTGTTTACTCTTTGACACTTTTATTTCTCATGTTTGATTATTGATTGACTTAATTTCTGCATTAGTTGTTTAATTATATTTATTGCGAACTTAGCTCCCTTTAGATTTTAGGACTAGTTCCCTTCCTTGTGGGATCGACAACTTATAATATGCGAACGACCTATGCACTTACGGTAATTACCAAGGTTATAAATAATAAAACTTAACAAGTGTAACCTTGAGCGAACAAGTTTCTCTTTTATGTCACCTCACATCTATGATTATTTTTATTGACATAAAAAGCCTCTGTGGTTGTGGTTTAATAGGGAAGTATCTCAAGATTTTATACAGTATCTTTATCCCTTTCTCATCATTCACTCGTCACCTTTATGTCTTACAAATAGGACACTCTGCAAGATCTTTACTGTCCTTCCAAAATATAGCACAATCATATTTACAAGTATGTATTGATATATATCCTAATCCGAGGTCCCTTAACAATTTTTTTGCTTCATAGTAAGATTTGGGCAATTTATGTCCAACACGTAATGCATCATTAAGCAAGTAAATTAACATGTCAAAAGACTTGTTACTCCATTTATTATAGACCTTCAAATGCAACAACTTGACAACCAAAGATAGATGTGAGAATTTTGAGCACCCTAGATATAATTCTTCTTGAGCAACTTTCAATAACTTCCCAAAGTTATTTATTGTAATACTACAAATTATGTTACGAAAACCAGCTTCATTCCTTGTCTCCATATAATTCCCATAATCCTCTAATATCTTAGCAATCCCATTATCAACATCGTCATTAATGTCACAATCTTCTACATCATTATTATTACTATATATCAACACTTCTACTATAACTTGCTTCTGAACGTTCTCCATAATAAAGCTATAGAGTATAGAATTTATCTATTCCTTAGATTAGCAAGTGATTATATACCATATCTTAGCTTTGAATGTTGAAATTTAAGTAATCCATACGTGGACAACAAATACAAGATTCAATGTCCATTTGATCTTTTACAAATTGGATAAAACTCTTAACTCCTTCTAAGTATTCAGTGGACCATTTCTGATGAGACATCCAACTTTTATCCATCTAGCTATACAATTAAAAGTAAATAACTAATTACTAAATGCAATCCTTGTTCTATATATCATAATGATAAATCAATACAAGTTCCTAGTTCTTGATTAATCAGTACAAGTTCATATGTTAAGTTTGAATTCAAACAAACATTATGGTACATGGCATTGTTAGACCATATGAATCAAGAAAGGATCTTCTCACTGTGACTGTTACGCTACTGGAATATTTCACTGATAAGTCTCATGGTAGCTGCAGCATGGGTTTCCAACCTATATACCATCCTAGGGGTTTATTATGCCTCAAATTATCTATAATTATAAGTATTAGTTCTCAATTAATCAATACAAGTTCACATACAAAAGCCTAGCTCTCCTTCCATTCACACAAATTCTTCTTTATTCAAGCAGAACATAAAAATTGAACAAAAGTTTGATGACTTACGTGAAAGGATGAACAATCGAAGATGCAGTTGACAAACTACAGAAGTTAATGGTCTGATTGTGAAATTGTCCCTGGTTTGAATCAATTAAGCCATTAGAAGAAATATAGAAATAAAAGTTTAAATAAACAAATGTGTTAACGCAATTCCAAAAAAAATGAACAAACAAAAAGTTTAAGTATACAATTCAAGTGCTAACTTTTTATAAACTTTTAAGGTAGTTACAAAGGCATAATGCTCTAACTCTGTTTGTATTGAAAATATTTTTGTGAAATGGGTTACTTAAAGGTATTTGAAGACTTGGCGGATAAGAATATAAATTGTTAGTAGGTATTTAATATCTGAAATCACTAAGTTCAATAGTAAATAAAAGAAACATATTAAAAATGAAGCTATAACACCTCACCCACTAATATTGCAAAGTTTAAGAACACATTTTAAAGCAATAATTCCCAATAAGATAAGGAAGACGAAAGTAAATTTAGTTGGATACGGGAGTTGATCGTCTTGTCTTGAATTATATATATAGATAAAGAATTTGCCTATATAAGAAATAGGAATGAAGATGTATAGATGAATAAGCTATAAATATTAGTTATGATTGACTATCTAATAAATGAATTATATGATTAGTTGTAATGAATATTAAATTTATGAATATTATTTTCTAAATTAATGAAATCTAAATTATATTTTGCTTTAAGGATAAAATCCTACGATGTTAATGATGCATAATTAGATTTTTATGCATGTTTTTGGCTATAGTGAATATTCAGGCTTATAATTCTTTATTGTTTATATTCAATAAAGACACAAACTTGTTTTTAATTCAAATAATGAAAGTTATGGTATATAACATATATTTTCATAAAATGTTATTCGAAATTTAATAAATGAAAATTTTAAGTGGTGATGACATTGCAGATATCTTTGATTATATATTACATAAACAAAAGAAAAATTGTATAATAAATTGTTCACGACATTATTAAACAAAAGAGACATTGTATATTAAAATGTTCATGACATTGTATATAAAGATGCCACATTCACTAACATGACTAACTATACAACAATCAATTTAATTTAAACATTCCTTGCATTAAAAGAAATGTAATTGTTGTAATTTTTTAAGGAAAAAACAATGGTCATCCCCAATAAAATTTTTATTAAACACTTGGTAGATGTCATAAATTCATCCCTAACTGATAACAAAATCATTATCTTTTTCCATTATTCAATAACATTAACATGGAGCAACAAACAGTGACCCATTAACAACTAAAATAGACATAGACAACTCAATCTACAGTAACAAAACCAATGAAAAAAACATTTAACAACAAAAATTGAACCAGAAAAAAATAAACCTAAGAGCCGAGTATGGATGACTAACATCAACAGACAGTTAACTGAAGAAAATGGAAGGAGATGATGGAAGCAGTCGGTGGAAAAATAAAGGAAGAAGGTGAAAATGAAAGGGGAGGGGGCTTCTATTTTGTCATTTAACAACAAACGACGTCGTTTTCCTTCCACTTTAAACAAAACAACTGAAGCTAAGAACACAACAAATGATGTCATTTTTGTGCCATTTTATCCAAAAAAAAGCTAAAGCCAACAACAACATCATTTTCTGTATCACTTAATGATGATTTATAAAATCATTGTTAATATGTTTCATATATATACAACTTTTATATTTAGCAATTTTTTTGTAATATATCATTTATATAAATATATATATACAACTTATATATAATAAATAATGTTTTATGACACCACATAAAATTGTCTAATCATATCAATTAATGTAATATAAATTAGTTTTGTCTTTTCTAAATCATCACCAAATGCTAAATTTCTTCTAAATTAATTGAAAATGAAGTTGTTTTCTTTAATAAAAAATAATTTTGTTTTCTACTAAATTATAAACATTAAAACAAAGCTCTCTTCATTTTCGTGTTAGCCAGCGTATTTGCGCTTAGTTCACCATCGAAGAAGCATCATCTCCTATGTTGTGGCCATCACCGTCAAAGAAGCATGGTCTCTTGTATTGGTACTGTTAAACTTTTATGCTTCTTGTGTTATGCTATATTTTTTTTAGTTAGGTTTAGGAGTTAATGTGGGTTTTCTAGTATGGGTTTTATTTGGGTTTGTGTTTGGAAGATGGTAAATTGTGTTTCTGTGTTGGTTGTGTATGGGTTGACAATTTTTTTCCACATTCCATGCTTCTTTAGGGACAACCTACTAATTGTTTGATTAAAGATCTGTTAGAGTATTTAACTTTTGAAAGAGATCACCTTTTCTTTTTGTTATTAGGATTTTTGTGGTAAAGTTTTATTCAATTTTCAATCAGTTCATTCCACCCCTAAGAATTTTTGGGATTTGATTACCGAAAGAATTTAATTAAACATAATGAATTTTATGCTAAATTGACTTTTTAAAATAAAAATGCTAACATTAATTCATCGCAGAATGTCTTTCTGATGGGGGAAATGAGCTTCACTGTGAGGAATATGGAAAAATTCTCCCTAGTAAAGAACAAATAGATGAACAACTAATCTCCGTATAAAATTCTAATCACCACCTGCCTATAATGGCCGATCTTCTTTTTAAAGGTTCTTAGTATTATCCGAATTACCTCTCTTCAATAATTATTTGTATCTCATTTTTTGTTAGGAATCTATCAAATGAAGTTTTGATTGTATATAATATGTGTTGTGTAAAGCTTCCTCAAATCTTTAAAAGAACATAGATGAAAATGAAAGCAGTGGCAATGTCTCGATGGTCAGTATAGGATTAGGGAAATAAGTTATTTTAGAGCATTAGTTTATTCAAATTACTATGTCTGTTCAATCAAGTTTGCAAGTATTCAAATTTTGGTTCGTTATACCATTAAACTTAATTAGCTATTTAAGTTTTATACTAATTGTTTCTTAGGTGAACAAATCATACAAACGGTTCATCTAATTCAGTGATCCATACTGCATCTGGGGATTCATTCACTATATCTTCTGCTAGTTTAGTTAAACCAAAAAAGTTGTTAGAAGAGAGTGTCAATAACCCATCATCTGAGGGAAGATCTTTAACTATTTCAATTGACACCTTCGAACGTGTAAGGACCCTTATTGGGAATCCAAATATAAGGGACTCCTTTACCTCTTCTACCGAGTCTCATGTCACTTAGAATCTAACAAAATAATTATTTCTTTTCCTTTATTAGGAATCCAAACATAAGGGACTCCTTTACCTCTTCTACCGAGTCTCATGTCACTTGGAATCTAACAAAATAATTATTTCTTTTCCTTTTCGATGGAATAAGCATGAAACTTTATTTATTGTTTTGTCTATAAGAATTGTTAAACTTGTAATTAAAATCTTGTACCACTTACCTTATATCAATATAATATATTGCTTACCATATTTCAATATTTATATGTATTATTATTTTATTATTAATAAACATTAATGATTAAGAATAGTAGACAACTTAAATTTATTATATTTTAATCTTCTTAATATTAAAATTTTATATATGTTTATCTTTTATATCGAAAATGATAATTTGAAAAGGTACGTTTATCTTTCTAAGTTATCTACCATCATCTGTTTTTCAACAATATATTTAAAACTTTGAAAACATTTAACAATTTTAAGATGCTCAATATTTTTATGAAGTATTTGTACTAACGGATGTGTACTATAAAAAATAAGGACCATTAAAGAATTATTTGTGTATAATTCTATAAATCCATAGATTTAAACAAATTTATAGAGTTTTAATGTATTAGCTATTTAAACAAATGAATAAAGAAGGAAAATGAAACTATATGAAAAATCATATATAAATGTCAATTATAATTAACTTTAGGATTATTAAGCACATTTAGCATTAAAAATTATCTTTTTAACGCTATTAATTTTAAAATATTTAATATCGACGTTTGGCAACAAATTTGTTACTTCATCACCAAAAGTCCAACTTTTCATGACGAATTTGTTATTTTGTGGTGAAAACTCTATGTTTTTGCGACGTTTAAAACTATCATCACCTAAGGCTCGACCTTTGGCAAAAATTTGACAATGAAATACATAAATCGTTGCCAAATGTCCAGAATTTTGTGATGATTCACGTAAAACCGTTGCTAAAGAAATGCCTTCAGTGACAATACTATAGAAAAGATGAGTAAGTGATTCTCTATCCTTCTTATATGGGATGTAAACATCTAGAATATTGAGGAACCTTAACATGCCCTTTGTTAATAGGCCTTGTTTAACAACTAGCACATTATAAGGACAATCTAGGCATCAGGTTCTTGTTCCATACAATGTTGTGTTAACTTATCTTTTCCTTTCCTTCTCTTAACACTTTCTTACACTACTCTTTTGTGAATTTACCTGATGACTATTGGAGCTAGGTATACCTATCTCCTTTCGTAGGATTAAGGTTGTAGTTTGGTATTATCAAAGCTCTTCCTAAGGGTAGTTATTCCATTGGTTCCTTTTAATCCACGTTTTTGCTTTAGCATTAATAAAGATACTATTTAGCTAGGTTCCTTAGAGATTAGTCAAGTGTAGGGTCCTACTTTGCTCCAGTTATCATAAAGGATGGAGGCTCTTTCTCCATTTCCAATCTCACATTTAAAAAAGCTAGACAAGTTGTCCCTAAGCTTCATGAATTAGTTGATTAACTAGAAGGTGTTTGGCCTTAGTTGAATTTCTCATAGGCTTATATATTTTAGGAGATGCATGTTTATGCACTTACTCCACTAGTTGTTCTTATTATCTAGTAGTCCCTATAACCTCTTTGCTGTGAGGACCTTATCAGTTAGGCTGATAGAGTTTATCCCTAACCCTCCTTCTAAAATTGGATTATTAACCTCCTTCTAGCTAACGTTTTCCATTAGTATACCTATTTTCTTACTTCCCATAAGATGCCTCTCATCAATATATCTAATGACTTGGTCACTCCCTTTGATAGGAACATATGGACTGACCAATACACGAGTAAGAAGTTTATAACTAACTTTATTAGCATATTTCTACCTCCATTAGAAAGATCCTTATCACACCAGGATCCTAACGTTTTTTAAATTTATCCAAAAGAAGTGAGAAATCTCTATATTGTATTAATTTGGTGGATAAAGAGACTCTGAGGTAAATGAATGGGAGTTCACTAATTTGTACTCATGATAACCTAGACAATCAATCTACTTTAGTATATGCCCTTAATGAGATAATTAAATAAATTTTCCTATAATTGATTTAGAGACTAAATAACTATTTTAGCATCTAAATGGATGTTATTAATGTAAAGATTGCACCTAATGAGATAATTAAATAAATTTTCCTATAATTGATTTAGAGACTATATAACTATTTTAGCATCTAGAGGGATGTTATCATTAGCTTTAGATAACATTAGAAGGTCATCTACAAAGCTTAAGCTAAATTATCTAAGTTTCTTGCATTTATTGTGGTAGCCAAAGTGAGGGTTTATGGATATATTGTATCTCACCAATCTTCTCAGTACTTCCATACATATGATGAATAAATAAAGGAATATATGGTCCCTTTATCTTAGGTTTTACTCCCCTTGAACAATTTGGTAAGTCCCCATTAACTAAGACACAAAATATGGGAGTTGTTATGCATTTTTTAACCCATTCACTAAATCTAAGAGGAAATATAAACAATTCCAATACTTGTAAGATAACGTCCTAGCTGATTGTATCAAAAGCTTTTTAGAAATAAATCTTTAGGGTATAATTTTTTATGAGTTTCTTTTTTCATATCCTTTAAATAAGACATTTTCTCCAATTTATCCTCTAAGATTCCTCATTATGTTTCATTAATCATATTACTCATCACATTTTTCATTCTAAAAGCCAATATTTTCTTAGATAATTTGGTAAAGAAAGCTACAACAAGAAATTGTCCTATATTCACCATTAGACTTAGGGTATGGGACCTAAGGTTTTCAAGGTTATAAAGGTTTTATTGGCCTCCTTAAGGATTTTTCCATTTTTAAAGAACTCCAAGGCTACTTCTATAACCAAGTTTTTGATCTGAGGCTGCTTTTATGTATTCCTTCCTTTTTATTCACTTCAGGGTCTTTAGGTTGAAGGTATAGATCCTATTGGGTCTTGATCATTACCCTCCTAGCTTCTTTAACATCTTTTCAATATGTAAGGTCCTTTCAACATTGGGAGCTTTCATCTCTTGCTTTATGGCCTTTAGTATTGCATCATATAGAAAAGCCTTATACCCTTATACTTTTAGTGACATTACTTTAAGAATTGCTTACTCAAAGCCTAGATCTTATATTAGGAAGTTGTTAACCCTAAACCAAGACTTCCTTCTTTTCTTGATTATCATGTCATGTACTATAATGGTGAATGTTTTAAGATCAAAGGCTCCATGCAAGTGATTTTTCTTTTATGGAACTCATCCATCTAATTTGAATTGACCATTTCCCTGTCTAGCTTTTTCTTCGGGTGTATTTTTCAAGCTTGTTTGTTACTCCAATTGACAGACCCCTTTGATTTCAATTATGTTACCCAGATATTTTTCATATATGCTCTTAAGTTATTATTGAAATTCTTCAATCTTGCATAACCTTCAACCTCATATTTATGAAATCTTATTGAAATTACTTGTAATGAGTCATGGACTTTACATTCTTGTACCAATTTGCTCTAGCTTTATCCTGTAACAGCCTCCTCTAGAAGTAGAAATTAGAGCTATAAATAAAAGTTACACATAATTGTATTTTTTGTATCATTTTTAAAGACACATGGATCGTATGGTCACATGATTCCAATAGATTAACCATTCATTTACTAAAATCATATGCCACTATTACTCTGGCATATTGGTGATGTTGATGATTGGTCATGAATTCCAAATAGTTCCCTAAAATCTTTATTTTAGGAATAGTCTCCTCTTTTATTTTTGTCTTCATAAGCCTAACACTGCTAGTTTAGTTTGAACCAAAAAATCTTTCAAAGAAACTAATTTATTAAGTCAATCGATACACTTTATATTCCAATATACTATTGACTTCATTATTAGGTTTGGATCCCTTCCTTTTACCTTTCCTTCCTGCCTTCTTCTTACTACCACTCTAGAAGCCTTCCAATTCATGCTTTGTAGGTTGTTGGGTACAGGAACTATCTCCTATATTTGCTTCTTTGACCCTCTAAAATTCTTTCATCTTGCTATCAACAGTTGGCTTATTTGGTTCTTCTAACCTCTCTTCATTAGATGTATGTTGTTGGGACACTTCCTTACTAATAGTACTTCCTTCTTCTTAAATGTTTATTAGTACACTCCCTTCTAATATATCCATGCTTATTTCATTATCCATTCCAACCCTATTAACCTCAGGTGGGCTTATAAATTTTGCTATGACTAGGCCTAGCTCCAATTGATTGTCATTATTTTTTGCATCACCTGTGTGTTTCTTCTTCTGTTACCCATCCAACTTTATGAGCTCTAGATAGTCCCCTCTCTCAAATATCCTACCAATTGCAATCCACTGCTTGCCTTATTACTTTAAGAGGGCTTCCAATGGAAAGATATAAGGACAAAATCATCAATAAACTTTTATTCATCTTTAAGCCTTATTAGCTATATAGATTTAGGTATAGCAAAGTCAGTTATCTTCCTCTTTATTGTATTTTCATTTATGCATAAGGTTTTTCCTTAATAGCTAGCAATAATCTTAATCTTTTTTTGGATCAATACTCTAGGGGAATATTGTGTATGTTAATCTACATTGGCATGTTCTCATGCTTAATTTTGTCAAGTCTAATACTTATACCTGAATAAAAATCAAATAGTTGTGAATATGTCATAGTCCTAACTCAACTATGCCTCTTACCTCATCTTTTATGGTGAATTTAAATAATACATTGTTATCTTTAGAGATTATAATTTCTTGTAACTCTTTCACCTTCCATACTTTTATGCCTACTTATTTATCAAATAGAAAGGAGGTCTTTTTCCAAAGAAGACGCTGACTAAGATAGTGTTCTACTCTTAGCTCCCTCCTTCATTACTTCTAAGTTGGGTATCTTAAAGGCTCTCCCTTCTTTTCTGGTAAGGGAAATAGTTCGAGGATGCTTTAGATTTTTCCCTACTATCTTTCTCTAGTTCATTTATGTGCTGGTTGAACTTAAGGAATCTTCTTCTTTGTTCTTAGTCTTGCCTTTTCCTAAGAAAATAATAGTAGAGGTTTGTTTGATGAGAAGTGGTAGAAAGGAACTTGATCTTGGACATTCAGGTTGATACTTGCAATTCTGGCATCCATTGCTTTAAAGGGTTACAAGTTAGTCTAAGGTGGGGCTAGCTTAAAAACAAATACTTTAAAAGGTAACAAAAATAAGGTAGGAATTTAAAGGTAAGGAAGAAAAGACTGGACTTTCCCTAGGTGGGTTCTAGAATAGATAGGAGGATAGGGAGTGAGTTGGTTTTTCTTATAGAAGCTAGTTTAAATTATGAGAGGCAGATGAAAAGGGTAAGAAGTAGATGAGCTAGAAGGTTGAGGTAGGTACTAGGGTAAGGTATGTGTTACACTAGGGTGGGAAAGGTGATGCAAACTAAGGAAGGGAGTGAAAGGATAAAGAGAGTGAAGGAAAGAAACATGTGAAACATGGAACCAAAGGTGGAATTTAAAGGAAACAAGACTTTTAAATAGGTTACAAGGGCAAGGTGAAGGTGGTAGCAGAAGAAAAAGGTTTCCATTGTAGAGACAAGCGATAAAGCCTCTGACTAGCCATTCTCACTTGTATGCATCACTCATAAATTATTCTACACATGCTTTCGACTTATTATACTTGTCATGATATTTATGTAACTCAATTCGTCGTCCATTTGCTTTTAAATGACTTAAAAATGCAATATGCAAACAAGATTATGGAAAATCCTCACATAATATAATTTTGAATTAATTGGATGCAGCATGACAAAACTAATACATAACTAATGCAAAAATTTAGATAGAGGATGAAGAACACCTTTCTTGACGTTCTGCACACTACTCCAAATCATTCAACGCACATTACCCTTAGAGATAAATTCCTAAATTTAGTTTTCATATTTAAAAATTTTTCTTCCTCTAATCATTTTTTCTAAATTCACCTATAGTTTTTTAACTTTATAATTAACACGTTGAAACAAAAAATGATAAAATTTTGGGTCTCAAATTCCTAAGTCAACACATAAGAGAATGTTAAACTGAGTTAATTATTTTTAAATTAGGAAATATGGTATAATTGATAAAATTATTTTTTAATTAAAAATGATTAAGATGTTTCTATTTTAGTTTTAAAGTAATTGGATTATGAACTACATCAAGAATGTATTTATTAGTTGAGAGGAAGGAAAGAGGGTTGATATTTAAGAGCATTATTTCTTCCTATTATTTACCTGTAATATATCTTTGAAAAAAGAGCCAAATTAAACCTTAAAGTTTGAGTCATAATTCAATATAAACTCAAAAGTTTCAATATATTCAAAAAGAACTTTTAACAATTCACAAACGTTTAATTTGAATCTCAACTTAATTTTTCCATCAGTCTTATATTGCAAAAAGTAGATTTGATGTTTTTTTGGTGAAAGCCTTACCAGATGTGTATCTACATGATAAATGGGATCTAAAAAATAAAACAATAAAACTCCCTCTTGTCTCTCTCTCTCTCTCTCTCTCTCTCTTCAATTTCTTTGATATTTCTCCTTGTAGTGAAATTAATTGTTGTTGCTTTCCTAATAATTTTCTCTTTCACTTTACAAATGATGTTATAGATCTTTGTAAGCCTCAAGGATAGTTTTGTCACTACAAGTGCTTTCTCTTCACCTATTGTTGGAGCACTACTCAAGATTAACATCATTTTATGGTATAAAATTATCAGTTTAAAGTGTCAATTGTTAATATTACACCTTAAAATTAGCTTGAAATTGGCCATGTTTTGCTTCTTTTCCCGAGAGCCAAGAGATAGGTCTTCCTATTTTTTTTCTAGTTTACATTGTCAAAAGAATGTTTAGTTAAAAAAGATTAATGAAAAGTATGATTTTTATATATTTATATAAAAGGTATGTATATAAAAGGCCTAAAGAATAGTAGCGTTGAATGATGATTGTTTTGTAACTTACAATACCTTTTATTTTCAAAGAGTGGATACTTCAAGAAAAGATTAATGGAAACTACTAAGTTTGAGATGCCTCTAGATTTCCCTAGAGAACCAAAAACTTTCAATATGACTGCTTTGTTCATATTACCATAGTGTTTTGATCCCTATGCAGCATACCCTTGCAAGCCTTAGTATTAAACTTCCCAAAACTATCGACAATCCACTGAATTGTATCCTCTTTATTATTTTGGTAGCTTGGCATCTGATCCATAAGAATATTTAAATTTTTGCAATTATGAAAGGGCTATACCCATAGATTACCTTTGATGATCCTGTTGACTTTGGTCTCTGCATTCACCACCAGCTTAAGGTGTTACAACTCTTCCACTTTAAAAAGAGGACCTTTGCAATGCAAATTGTCAAACCAAAAAAATGTATTATCTCCATTTTCAATTTTTTGGAACACTAAGTCTTGCATCCACTGCCTTCCCTATAAGTCCCTGACATTAAAGGAAATTTTAAAGTCCCTAACATCCACTTGCTTGTACCTAAAATTTCCTTTAAAACTCAATCTTTATACCAAATGTTCATTGGTTTATCCTTTGATATTATTTTTATTTTTTAGTTTTTATTTAATTTATTTCTCAAAATTTTTCTTATTTATTTGTACACACATATAACCTATAAGTATATAGTATAGATATAGAGATTTAATTTAGGTATAACAAATAAACATAATAAGAAAGAGGTATTTTTTTTAAAGTAGAAAAGAGATGTAATTTTTTCTATTTTTAATATATTTTATTATAAATAAATAAATTTTATTTAACCATTTAACTACTAATAAAAATTAGAAAATATGATTTAATTTTAAAATTATTTTTCATGTTAAGATCTTTAAATAACTTTCCATGTGTTGTAACTTTTAAAATATAAATTTTATAGGGTAAAAGACATAAGATTTTCCTTTGGTTTAATTAACTTAAAAAACTTCTAATCTTTAAAAAAAATTTTAAAAAATTCTTGTGATTTTTAATTTTCTAAAAAAAATTTTCTTAGATCTTTGTTAAAAAATAACAATGAAACATTAGGCATAAACATGACACATGAACCGGTCAAATATTGCTAATATGATAATTCAACCTAACTCTTAAACACACTCTAAACTAATTAAATTCGATTCAAAATAATAATTTGAAATAAGTATAATAAATTATTCATTTAAGTCGAATTTAAGAAGTTTAGATCGAGTGATAGATTGAATTATTATATTAAAAATATTTGATTAACCCAAGGGTAATGTACATATAATGTGTATTATGACCATTATTGTTTAATGGAGGTTTAAGAGGAGTTTTTTTGAAAAGTTAAAACTATAAGATTTTTTTAGAATTTTAAATTCTAAAAAAATTTTAAAAATACTTTATTACAAGGGAGTCCTATGTTATTTATTCAATTTTATAATAAGAGAACACATTTTAATTGTATAAAATTTAAAGATTATTTTATAATTTTAAAATTATTGAAAATAATATCTAATATTAACTAATACTAATAAAGTACTAATACCAAAACCGATACGAATTTTGGAATATTATTTGCAACTTCACATATATTGCTTTCTTTTAAAAAATAAAAATTATACATAATTTTTTAAATTTTAAGATAAATTGTTAACATTGTAATTTGATGACATCATTACATCTTGTCATCTATATTTTCCTTTACAACTTGATGAAGTCTGTACTTTATTTTTATTTTTTATTTTTTTTACTTTCACTTCCATTTTTCCCTACATTTGTATATTTTCACTTAATTTATGTTTTAATTTGACTATCTAGTTGGTATTATTATCTCTAATTTTCTTGATTATTTCGTAGGCCATGATGGTTTCAAAATCTTTTAACAACTAAGGGACTATTTGGTTTCACTTTTATTTTTCGTTGTAGATTTTAGTTTTAGTTTTTTATGTTTCTTTCAAATAGAAACAAAATTTTGTTTAGTTGTTAATATCAATGTAGTTGTAAAGCCACAAAAAAGAGCACAACTTTAGCAAAACCAACTCAACCTAGAAAACAAATTAAAATAGAGGGATATAAACAAAGAGACAGCAAATGGGTAATTAGAAACCCAATGAAAAGGTTGTCTTCTTCTTCTTCCTCTCCATTTGTTTTCTAGCTGGTAAGTGTTTAAATTCACCATCTTTCTCCTGCATATGAAGCTTTTCTCATGTATTCCCTCATTTTGTTTGTTTTGCAATAAATTGTAAAGAAATTGTGGAGGTTAACAACCCAAAATTTCCTTAGAAAGTCTTAAAACTTCAAATATGTAAAACTTTTCTGGAAACAATTTTATGCCTCTTATTTGTGAATTTTAGTCATTCTACACTAGTTTTTTAGTTGGAAAGTTTGTTGTGATTGTTTGAGACAATAATTTCAAGTTATGGGGAAAATAAAAATGGAGGGAAGATGGTTGGAAAATGAGAAAAAGAGGAGGAAGGAGAAGAGAAGAGAGTGAAGAAGAAGACAATTTAGGGAAATTTAAGTTTTATTAAGGGGGAAAATAGGAAATGTAAAATTTTAAATGTGAAATTGGAATTTAATTCTCATAATGGTATTTTGTAATAATAAAAACAAAAGAGCGTAAAGTAGGACCTTAATAGTTAATGGTATTTTGGTACTTATGGTGGTTATGTTAGGTAAGGATATTTTTAATAATTAGTAATATAGTGAAAAAGGGAATAATGATGGATTATTAAGTGTAATTGGGTTGAAAATTTTTCTTAAATAAGTCTAATAGCATTTTGAAATGTTTAGGTCTGAAGGGTCAAGGAGTAGATTGTACTTATCAATTAGGTAAGTCTAAAAATAAGGTAAGTATAACCTTAGCCTTTACTCTTAGAACAGTATTTTATTATTAATAAATTATTTTATAGTGAATCATATTTTGAACTAGTCATTAATTAAATTAATGATTAATGATTACATATATGGATTTCTAAAATATATGAATTGCTTTTATTTATTTCATAAATAATTAACAAAGTACAAAAGGTTTCGCATTTATATTTTGTTACATATTATGAGGTGTATCGATTGATAATTTGGAAAAAATATGTCATTAAAATTTTCAGTTATGTATGAGTATAATTAAAAATATTAAGGTAATTAAATAAATCATGATCATGAAATGAAATAGAGACTAGCTTATAATAGTTTATGAATAAATTGTGTAAATCGCGAATATGTGGCTTGCATAGGATAAGCTACATTTCATGGTCATAAATTGATAGATTGTTTAAATATAACCAAGCGATGGTTAGGTGCCTGTTTGTTAAGTAGGTACTGGGGCATCCTGATTCTCAAGGATGTCTTATGCTAATGACTAAGTACCAGAGTGGTATCCAGATATCCTAAATCTTGGGAATATCCTGTGTCGATGGCTAAGTACTGGAATGGTATCAGGTACCAAATTAGATTAAGGAATTGAGGCACCTCATGTCGATATTTATACATCTAATTATGTTTCCACTTAGTGAGTGATTATGATGAGTAGAGATGAGCTGGTAGACCATTAAATGTAAGCCAACCAGGTTAAATAGGGCCTAGACAATTCAATTAATAATTAGATAAAACATAGATGGCAATAATAAAATAATATTAGTATTAATCATTGCTAATGATAAAATTTTAGATGTTTGTTAATTGTTTGGATAGGCTAACTATTGTTGTGTATTTTAGAATTATCCCAGTGCATGTGATTAATAGAGCAAGGTCTAAGTGGGGCCAATATATTAAATTGAGTAAATTTGTTTTATCGTATATATTTTTGAATGTGATAGTTCAGATAATTGTGTTTGTATAGAATTTTTTGTGATTGACGAACCTCAGTTTAGAACTAATGAGGATTTTGGCAATTATTGATATAATTGGACAAAATTTTGGATAATTATGGTAAAAGAATTATTAGAGCATCACATTTAGGTGGTATTAGAGCGAGTTTATGTTTCTAGGGACAAATTAAGCAAAAAAACTAATGATATGTTTTTGTCCTATCTAAGATAGTTTCAGGAGATGATACTGTTAGCTTAGAGTCAATCAAAAAATTGAGTAATTTAATAAGTGCTCTAGATGTGCCTAATTTGGGGGATGCCAAAGCAGATTGAGTAGGAGGAGAAATGCTAATGCCATTATAGATGATGCAGTAGGCTGTTACTACGCCTTTAGCCCAAGGTGATTCTGGAGTGGACCACAAATATAAGTGGATCCATAAGATGAGTATAATTGAGTTTCAAGGTACTATTGATCCTAGGGAGGTTAAGGCATAGTGGGAGTAGACAGAGTTAATTTTAGACCAACTAAAGTGTATCTTGGAAAGAAAGTTGCTATACATCATTTGCTTATTTCAAGGCAACACACTGACTAGTTGGAAGTCAGTGAAGAGATCTTATAAGGCATTAGAGATAACTTAGCAGGAGTTCTAGAGAGAGCTTAAAGACAAATACACACTACTGATATATCATGATCGAAAGAAGATCGGGTTTCTAAGTTTAGTTTAGATAGAGGAGATGTCGATGGTGGAATATAAGGCTTACTTTGCAACTTTATCTAAGTACACATTGGAGGCTATGGCAAATCTAAACGATAGATGTTACTAATTTGAGTAGAGTTTGAGAAAAGAGATTTATTTAGGTTTGGGAGCTGCTACGTCTAATTTTATAAAGTTACTAAAGACTGCACTTAGAGTAAAGGATGTGACAAAATAAGTTAGAAGGAGAGGAGAGCTAAAGAGGTAACTATAGGGTCATTATGGAGAGGAGAGTCGATCTATTAAGAGAGAAACTAGTCGTTCATGGTATACTGGTATAGGGGATCTAGGAGAGTCAATGCTACATCGAGTAAAAGTGGTAGTTTCTACCAGTTTAGTTGAGATTAAGGAGCTAAAAATGATCAAGATAGTAATAGCGTTATTAGTGTACCATCAGTTGGATCAAATAGAAGAGTTAGTCTGAGGTTCAAAGGATCTTTTAGTACAAGAGTTGGAAGGTCAAAGAGTTGTGCTACCAGTGGGACAGTTCACAAAAGACCATACTGGGGATCCATTGAGATCAATAATGCATCTTATATTTGTAGAGAACAAGAGCATTTATAGAAGAATTGTCCAAAAGTAAGGAGGAGTTTGGGATTTGACAACGCTTGTCGAGTGTACTGCAAAATTTACCTGTCTCTGAACATTAAAATTTGTAGTTATGGTGAGTCAGGATCGAATCCACAGGGAATGTTCAGTTAATTTTTGTAACAAAAATTAATTGATGCAAGGAAAATATAAAGGGAGTTTTAGATTTTTAAGCAATTTAGAAATTAAAGTAAAAGTAAACTATCAAAACAAATTAAACAAGTAATCGAAAATGAGAAAAGTGTTAAATATAAGTTGTAACACCACACTCCCTCTAGACCCGAACCCGATATCGATAGTGATATCCGAATTCGTGCCCCACTAGGGTGATGTGCCACATCACTAAACAATTAAAAGTCGGTATAATTTTTAAAAAAAACCACAAACATAAAGTACGGAAAATCGTTAACCAAAATGGTTCGCTTTGTTTTATAATCATTTGATACAGAACAATGTAATCAACAAAAACTTTTATTAGCCATTTGGGCCCATTTCAATTTACAAAATACAAACATTTCAAATTTCCCAAAATTATTACAAACTGTAATATTTAACTACTAATGATACACAATTTTGCGGAAAATACAATTCAGTGCAAAAATAAAGAGACACAATGCAGACGCGAACTGATCCCGACCTCTTCTTT